>NW_010576483.1:134178-182293 GCF_000705375.1 Tinamus guttatus
AAAACTTTAGGCATTTTAAAACAAAAATAATTTATATTCAACTTTATTAGAAACTTGCTAATTTAGTGCATCCTTGTCCTTCAGAAAGCGCATCACTTCTAAAGTAAATAAGTGTGAGAAACCTCATCCCAGAGGTAAACATCAGGGATCTCTTCCTCCACCGCACACAAAACAAACACCATTATCTCACGTCTTGGAAAATTGAAATCCGAATGCCAATGCTTGTAGTTACAGGAAGACGTCAACACAAGGCTGACTAAGATATGAACTCTTTCAAAGAGCACTTGGGGCAGAGTTGTTTTTTTTTTTTTTTTTTTTAAAAAAAAAGTCTACACAGAGCACAGGGGTAACCAGAACATACAGCGCTGACTCAGTTAACTCCCTTACAAGCACAGGGAAGCTACAGTTATCACAAGAAGGCTACAGTGCTTTCTCCTGATAACATCCACTAACAGGCTTCACCCACCATAGAAGCTCACAGACTTAATTCTTTCTATTCACAATGTGCTTTGTATTTGCAAATTATAACATCAGTTTTATTCTGGAGTGAGAAGATGGTTACTTGCTTGCAGTAAGTCAAAAACAGAAATATATTAGAAAGACCACTATGGTGCTCTGTAGGATTCATTTCATGTGTGCAAAACATCAAAAAGATTAATTTTTTAAAAACGCTAGAAACAACTACTTGTTTAACCTAAAAGTGCAAGTTTGTTTGCTGACATCTTGGTACAGCAGCCCAATAAAAAAAATCTTCAAGGTCACATACTAATTTGTAAAATATATCTACTTCCTTGCACTCTATACACTAGCTGCCGTTATCAGTCTTTTGGACACTTTAGATATGTACTTGCAGACCAGTTTATTAAAAATATTGCAGCAGCACGTTTCTGCTTAACAGTTTAGAAAAAAACTCACTATACAGAGCTTGCACTCACACAGCCACAGAGAGGCTTAATAAAAAGTTGATTTTTTTTTTAAAGACAAATATTTTACATCTTGAAAAAAATAATCACACTAAGCTTCACCTCCAATTAAGCACCAATCTAAATGTAAAGTTTAGAACAACTATCCAGAAATATCCAGAAAAAATAGAATATTTGTCCAAGAGGGGAAAAGTATTTCACAGAAGAAAAAAAAAATTGCAGGCATTGTTACATGCCTAATATCACTGCAAGCTCCTAACCAGCAACTCATTCTCAGGTATCTTAGTGGGAACATGGGTTTAATTTGTGGGAAGCAGACCTCTTTCCAAATCCCTCCCTGGTGTGGATTTCACTGAGGAGATTTGGGAGGAGTATTCTGTTCTTTATTTAAGCGTTTGCCAACAGCTGGAGGGGACGATCTGCGCCCTGACTGTCTCCTCTGGTCTTTGGGTTGTCCGGGATGTGACTTTGCAGGAGGAGGAGGAGGAGGAGGTTCTCTGTTTTTCTCTATTGTTTCTGTGGGCTTTCTTTCTTCTTTCCCACATGCTACAGTGTTTGGCTTCTGTTCTTTCTGGGGTTGCAATGTAGGAGGATCCTTAGTTGTTCTCTGGCAAATTTCTGCATAACTAGGTTTTCGCAGTTCCTGTGGAAATCAAAAGCAAACAGGATGGCTGAGTTAAAGTATCCTGAGGACTGGAAAAGTCATTTACTTTTATTAACAAAACAGGTAAAGTCTTTGGCAAGGAGGCTGCTGCACTTAAAGAATTTAGCAGCTCTATAGACAAGGAGGAGCAAGACAAGCTAAGTATTCCAGAACAATGCCATTTTGCAACACAGCAAAATATTTCTGATTAAAGCAAACTGAAACAGTTGAATAATGATGAATATCCTGGTTTAAATATCAACACATATATTACCATCTCTATTTAAAGAAAATAAGGATGCAGCCAAGAAAAAAGGGAAGCCAGAGACAGCTAGCCCAAAAGTTACCTTACTATGAATTACATAACAGTATCATGCAGATAATCACAGACCACCGACATGCATTACGTGATGAAACAACACTGGATAGCAATAAAACCAACATGCTGTTAATTGCAAACTGGATCATTATGAGAAAGTCAGGTAATGAGGTCACTTACTATGGCAGCCCCATTGACTTGTACCGATTTACACGCAGTACTGAGGGTGGAAGAAAGCCTTTCCGTACTCTGGGGGTCCTTCTGCTGCTTGTCCACAACCTTGGGATCCCTGGAAGCATCCAGCAGGAAGAAGGTCTCATGAAAAGCGAAACTTCAGGACAGACAAATGATCAAATACAGGATCTAAAGCTCTATTTGATGATGATCATGAGGAAGTTACAGGTGTAATCTGCCCAACACTATGACTAGATTTAAAAAGGCTATCAATTATAAAAAGGGATATTAACATGCAATTTGACACAACCTAGGAGTTTAACATTTCAATAACATGCAAATTTTCACTTTCTCCTGTTACTCAAACATCTAGCTCAATTTATTGTGCAAGTTCCAAATCAAGACTCACTGAAATTGTTATTTACTGTATGGACAGTGACACTGCTCACAGTATGGGAGATTTACTGCCTGTGCTTCACATCCATCTGAATGCGAGACAGGAAGATCTTCATTAAATTTTTAAATACTTGCTAAGACTAAAATACAGCACTAAAAAACCTTTCATTTGCTGAACGTGCACAATTATGATAGTGTCTAGAAATTTATTTTTTATTGCCCTTGCTGCAAGTTCAGCATATAAAGTATTTTTCATTGATTCACATTTTAATAGATATTTACAGTATTCCACCTAGCCTTCTGGTGATGGAAAGTACAAACGTGATTCAGAGCAGAACAGTTACAGCTGTGAAATGAAGTCCTTACTCAGGAGACTGGGATGGCGAAGGAGACCTTTCAAACGTCCTGGGCAATGCAGGAGACACTGGCAACAGCGGCTCTCGAGGAATTCCTGACGGAACAGTGTTTGTACTTGCATCCACGTTTATGTTCTGAAGGAAGAAGAAGAATTAAAGCACAGAATGGCCCTCATGGTATCCGATTAATACAGTTTCCTTGTAAATACAAATCAACAAATAAAAGTAAACACATGCTGATGTATAAGGATAAATTGACCACAGGAAGGTACAGAAGGACCTGACATATGTGTCTGGTGACTAAATAAGCTTTTTCCTTTGTAATTACTCAGAAATACTGACAAAGAGTTCCCACACTATGGCTCTTTCCCAGGAGGCCTGAAGCTTATTTCTGAGACACACCTGGGGAACAGAAATCACTCTTTTTAACCTCTGCATCTGATGGTGACAGTCACCTTGCACTTGTTTACATACCTATAGTCTGCCTATTAAGAAACTCTCCTGCGTTTCTGCACTAACCACTGGCTTTTGCAAAGCTATTGTCAACAGCAAGTGCTAAAAAACAAAAAAAACAAAAACAAAAAATCCAAATCCTAAAAGGCAGCGTTTTGACAAACTAGGGTATAACTGTCATCTAGAAGTCCCTTTACTTTTGCTATCATGTGTTACTAAACAAGGCACTTGTTTTTCCACAGGCCTTAAAAGATTTTTCCAGTGCCCTTCCAGATAAACTCCAAGAGAAGTATACATCGTAAAAATCGGAATTTAAATTATTGCAAAGTAGAAGGAAAAGAGGAGACTTTACACCTTGAAAACAAAATTCTGACAATGTATCTATTTCATTTCCTCTAAAAATCCTATGCTTTTCCTCTTGGTTCTGACCGGACAGATTCTAGTACCAGGACTGATTCTGATAAGCAGAAGAGCAAGGGAGAAGCACAGAAAGGACAAAATAGCCACCCCTTTGCCCTGACACCATTCAAAGGTGATCGAGCACAAAACTTCCATAGTCACTGATAGAAAGGAAAGTGGTATTTGATGACACTGTTTTAAAAATCAGCCACCACAGATGACTGTGCTAGATGTAAGTCTGATTCACAGTAAAACCAGAAGAGGTGGATATTTAGAAATACAAACAGCTTCTGTGGTTTTACTCACCACAGCAATTTGTACAAAGGCTTGAAAACTGCAAGGTGCTGAGCACTGTAACCCAAGTTCATTGCAACCTGTAGCTACATGGCTATGCATGACACTTGAAGCACACATGCAAGTGCTATTCCAAGCAGGAACACGCAGTCCCTGGTACCATAAGGCTACAAATTCCCTTTTTTTAAGCTGAGATTATAAACTTAATTGTCCCCAGAGCTACATCTGCAAGGGAGCGCTGCAAGGCGAAGAGCAGGAAGGACCCTGCCTGGGCCACTGCGGTTGGATGTTACACGGCCCAAGCTCTCTGAGCTCCCGCGCTCACGAGCGGCTCCGCATCCGCGCCAGGAGGGCTGCGAGATGGGCAAAAGTGCCGAGCTCAGGGTGAAAACGGCAGCCTGTATAAATAAAGTCTCAATGGCAGCCTGTATAAATAAAGTCTCAACTTGAGCACGTCTCAAACACCTTTTCTGGAATACAGCGTCTCTCTTTGGAGTCAGTTACTATCGTGTTATTCATTACTCATGGCAGCAATTCTTTACTTGCACACAACTGCACAGACATCACCCATGCAAGCCAGAGATCTGGAAAACAGAAGTAGTTCCTAAATGTGACATTGCATTGCACTACCAGAAACCACAATGCCTGAAATGGATTAAAACTGCCTCTACAGGAAACAAGCGTAGGTTCATTAAACTGACTACAGTGGAGGAGCAATGGGTTTTAGGCTGCACCAGCAACAGAGTGCTGGCACTATACATAAAACTGCATTATGCTAAAGAACTCCCCAGAAATAACACAGGTAAAAAAAATGAAAATAGGTAAATCCTGCTAAGACGAACATAGTATTGGCAGACTGCCATATGCAAGGGGAGCTTGTAAGTTAACTCAAAAATATCCCGGTCCAGTGTTCAACACTGCTAAGCCCCGTTTTGTCCTTGCTGCACGTGGCTGTGTCCCAAAGACGCAGCCCTGGGACGTAGCGATCCCTACTGCCACTTGCAGCAGTCTGAATACACAGCTTGTCTGTGCAACCATTGCTTTGACTGCAGGCTGCTCTTACTGCCTTTTTTCGCCTTACCAAGAAATACCCCCTACCCATCCCTGATAAATGGCCACCAAACACAACACTTCTGCAGGAGACTGCTTCTAAAAGCAAAACATAAGAGTAATATTACAAGTATAATTTGTGTGTTCATGAGCTTACTGTGCTCTATCCTGGCTTTAACCTCTTCAGTTGTGGTACAGCTACCAAAACACAAACCAGCACTAAAGTTAGCAGGAGAGATAACAGACTTCCACAGCGTAGACTGTTCAACAGTGCACACTGTTTTTATTGCTCTGATGGAGAACATACTGTCACTCACAGATGGTGCGGTAGTGGTGGTTTTAATTAAGAATGAAATCTATGAACAGCTACTGAAAATTAATTCTCAACTGCATCTCTACTACATGCTGAAAGCAAAAGCCAACTCATTCCAGTAAATTTTTAAGCTTTCCCAGCAATTTGACAAGACCACTCTCCAATCTGGCTGGTTGTGGTAACACTTTTTGCCAGCTGTGTACCAAGAGTAGGTAGGTTATTTATATTTCAGTGCTTAGAAGTTTGTGTTTGTCACTTGGAACTGTGGTATATACAATTCAGAAGTCTAATTTTCAAACAGAAGGAAAATTTAACATACATTTTTCCCTTGTGTCTATTAAAAAGCCTAAAGCAATTAAGAGCAGCAAAGAGCACACTTTTCAATCGCTGTCAAAAACTAGGTATGCTGGTGCACATATCCCTCACCATTTCAAAAAGATGGTCCAAAATATTTTAAGACATTAAGCAGCTGTACATCACTTTAATGGCTTTAAAAAAAAACCAACCAAACAAAAATACCCCCACATTTCTCACGATCCATGAAAAACCACATGGATTTTTCTCTGTATAAACCACCAAATCCAAAAGCAAGAGGTAAGCAATACTCGGTTTTCCCACCCAAAATGCACACTGACTACTCACTCTTTCTTTTGACGTTCCTATTACCACACTGGACAGTCTGTTTTCAAAAAGGTCTTCGGTCTTTAAATTGCCAGCGGCCCCGGGTAATGGAGGAAAGCTAGATAAACCCAACTCAAAGCTAGGAGATGGAGGTTTTGGGGGTGGTGGAGACTGTGTTTGGCCTCTCTGGAATAGAAATAACATGTTGAGAAATAACATGTGAGTTACCACACTGGATGACAGAAAGGAAAGCCACGGGGCTCTAAACCACTCAATATTTTCTTTTGACCGGTATCTGTGGAGCCCTGAAGAGACCTCCCCCTCCCCTCTCAAGAAAACCACACAGAACCCAGGAAAATGCAGCTTGTTTTCCCACTGCTGCTTTTAAAATATTTAACTATCATTTAAGACTGAGGGCATAAGGGTCCTTAAAAGTTTCACGTGTGTACGCTTAATGCAACTAAAAGCTAAAAAACAATCGCCCTGTCCATTCCATTGGGATGGACACTTACACCAGCATAGGAGGAAAACCAGACTGTTTTAGATACCATGATACAGTTGCAATGCAGGTATAAAACCTCCTTATGTGCAGAGGGCAGCACTCTAAGGGAAAAGCAGGAGTCAGCAATAGACTTACCTCGTGTCCATATACATTAAGAGCTGGCAGGACAGCACGCCTGGCATGCTATGGGGGCAAGGGCATGTTTGCTCTAAGCAGTTGTGGGAATTAGAATATTTCTAACTGTGTCTGAGGAGGAAAAAAAAGGGTTCCAGGCCAAAATGGCTGAAAAACACTAAGGGGCTAAAATCTGCAACTGCAGACAGCAGCTCAAGAGTTAAATGAGCAGTCCATGCAGAGATCACTGAGGAGTGCTTCTAGGAATCTGTAAAGCTACATTCGGTTTACATGGAAAAGCTAAAATTCCTTTGATATATGCCACAACTGAAGTTACCCATTAACTTCATCTGCATCTTGTAAATACAGAATAACTGTTTCATGGCTGCGCTCATGTCAAGATAATCTCAGATTCAGAATAATAAATGCAAAGTGATCTGGAGATGATTCCTGTTTTGAAAAGGGGAACAGTTGCTGCTGGATAGTTAAAATGTCAGAACAGCATTTCTGGACAGCTCACAAAGCAGCATTACTGGCTCTTTTCTCCCCACTTCTTTATCATGAAAACACAACAGAGATACAAAATCACCCTTCTTAAAAGGTCTATGTGTAAACTACAATCTATTGCAAAAGCAGCACTAAGGACATTTTTGGGGGGCAGAAGGAACAGGAGAGAGAGGCAGGGGAAGAATAAATACAGAGGCAAGACTCCAACAGCTGCCACTGGCCCTGCACTGGCCAGAACACACAGTTTAAGAGCACTATAGCAACAAAGACTGCAACCCCTCCACAGGGAGGTCAGTTGACCAAGGGCACTGGGACTACCCTTACCCAGCACAAACTGTAACAGGGATCAAATTCCACTTTTGAGAAAACCACCTTATATGGCAGCACTGGAACTTTTATTAAAGGAGACGGAAGGCTTGTAATAGATGCTGCTTTTATCTTCATTACTGTTTTTTTTTTGTTTTTAAAGACTATACAGGTGAGTCATAACAAACATGCAGGAGACACAAAGAGCCTGGATACATTAACAGTTTGGGTTAGGGGGCCAGGGAGAAATTCAATCGAATTCAAGGAGCCAATTGCATAAAATTTTGCTTACAGACCTCAGCCACGAGGAACTGAGTAACTGTCCCCACACAAACTGCCCAGAAAGCAGCGTGCTCTCCCCAGGGAGAATATCCCTGTTCTCTACATCTGCTCTTTTCAAAAACCCAAGGAAGTCACTGCTCCTTGCCAACACAGCCAGGTGCAGCCTCGGCCCACGTTCAGCATCTAACGCAGACCCGATCTCGGTAGCTCGGAGGGCCGGATCTCAGTGTGGCACTCGAGGGGAGGCTGCTCACGCAGCCGTGCGCAGCGGGGCACGCGGCTGGGCCGCAGGGCAGCGCAGGCTCAACATGCACGGGCAAAACAAGGCCAGGAGGAACCTGGCTCCACCGGCAGCAATTCAAGTCTGCTCTTGAGTCGAGGCTTCAAAAGTTTGTGTCTGCCAGTTTAAAGTTAAAATAATCTTTAAAGTTAAAGCTGACACTCAAGAATCTCTCTGTTTGGGAGTGTCTGAGGCAATCCTTTCACTTCTGCCACTCTTTTTGTCAGTCATGCCTAACCTAACCCATTTCCCTGTTCTTTCAAAGGCAGAAAAGTGTTGATGGCAAAATGCCAACCTAAAAATTAAAGCATTTCCAAAAGGGCAAAAAGGAGTACTGAGAACCCTATGTGTAATTTGAACGCAGTGGGCTTTGAGAAGTTTGGCAAGAGCCAAAGGGAACCACCTGCCTTTATATACTCTCCAAAGCCTTGATGTTCCTTTTTTATTGCGTCCCGTAAGGCTGCTGAAACAGCAGGAGGCCCAAATACACAGGCAGCTATTCCAGACCTCTAAAGAAGTGCTGCAGCTCACGCAGTGGGGTTACCTTGCAATCTTAACAGTAAAGACACAGCTTGAACTTCATGAAATTGCTGTGTGTGGCAAAAACTAATTGCAACAAAGTGTCTGATTTTATAAGATTGGACCTCACATCCTACTAAATAATGTTTATTGATATATATCCACTGGCAAATCCCAGCTTCCCCCAAATATCCTGTCTACAGTATTCATCTTTAATTCAAATTTAGCAAAATACTACTATTAATACAGCACTAGTATATCCACCCTTACATGGTGCTATTAAACAGTTTCAATATTCTTTTTAGGGGGTGGTATCTACTGCATAAACTACCCTTAGATGAAAAATGACACTAACTCCCAGGGCCAGGGGGGGGAGTGGGAAGATCAGCTTTTCATCCCTCTTCCAAGGGGAAGAAGAGAGATCTTTCTCCTCAGATTTGGGGGCCTGAGCAGGGAAATGGTCTAGGGAGGTGTTTGGTTTTAGAAATGAAACTGATCACTTAATGTGTAACTAGACTGTTAAATTATCAACTGACACATGGACCTATATTTATTTGTCAACATCTGTATCTATGATTATCGCGCACGCAGGGTGTTGAACATTAGCTTAGCTGGCTCTCCACGAACGCAAGTACAGGCATGCTACAAAATAACACTTCACTAGGAAGATGGAGATTCTTCGCCATTATAAAACAGCAGTTTTAACTTTTTCCCCAATTCCTGTATTAATGGACTATCTTCTCCAAAATCCAAATGTAATAAACTCATTAGTGGGCTGTTATCTCTAGTCAACTATTACAGTTGATTGTGCAATAGCTTATCTGCTCTTCCACATAGTCCATGCTATTGTCTTGCTGTCCTGTTTTATTAAAGCTGAGTAAGGTCATGAACACTCACTGTAAACTTGTCCTCCCTTTTCTTTCGGTAGCCATAGGAGTTTTTCCTAGGGGAAAGAAAATACAATTAGAAATTCACCTATTTATTCATCTTCATTCTAGATAGGAAAGATATCTTCTGGGAAAAGATATCTAGCAAGTCCTCATTAAGATAAGGGTACCGATACAACACAAATCAGTGCTAGAACACATTGGTTACTAATAATTTCAGCAGTCAAATTGCACTGTCAATTACACACAAGGCTTGGCCAAGGCTTTCAATATCCAAAGAAGAGTCTGGTACCAAAAAAAAATGACATTTGTTTTGTTTTCTTTAAAATACAGTTAGTTACTTTACGCGCAGGTAAAGCGCTTTTAAACATTTTAAATGATTTTAAAATCATGATTCTAAAAATCTTTTTAAAAATTTTAAATGATTTTTTTCTACCCAGTTCTCAAGCAGTAGTCAAAATTTCACAATGGCTTTAACTCAATTTCAATGCATTTTGTAATGTTTTCTGCGTAACTTAATATTCTAGATATATTCAATACTGAAGCACCAGAATATAAACTTGAAGTACTGACTATTCTTGTACATTTCTGTAATCCTATAGTTTTGAGTGATCTTGTTTTTTGGTCCCTTATTTAATCATTTTCATCCATTAACACAACTTCGCAAATTAGAAAAGTAATACAATCCTTGCACAAAATCCCCATTTAATTTTGCAAAGACACAATACATGCCTAATATAGGATCATCTGAGAAAAAAAAAAAAGATGTATCTGCCAATTCACTAATTTATTCTCAAAAAGCAATCTGGGGACAAAAACAACCTCTATTAAACACGAATCCACACAATACTTTTCTCTAAAGCACTTCATAGAACTGTACGGTATTTCAGAACTTATCCACTCAGTTCTCAAATTAAAAATGGTTCTGCTAATTTTCAGCTCCCCAGATTTTTAACTGCATAATAGTCTTTTTAGTTTCAAATAATACTATTTTTATCCCTCTACATAAATCCATTGTCTTTAAGTTGTACATGTCTAATTTGTGCAAAATTCCTTTTTTTTTTTCTCTCCCCAAATTGACCTAATTAACAATGAGCACTGATGATGGGAATCAGGTACATAGTCTACACTGCTGAACAATGAAATGGAACTACACTGTTAAATATAAATAATATGCAGAAACTTTCTTGACCTACTGTAGAAAGTACAGAGGATGAGATACTGTTATGGCTGCAAACTGTCCATCAGTTACCATTACTGGTTTTAACTTGCTACGAAAGTACATAGCTCCACTTTGCCGTTGTTCTAAATTTAGTGCTTTCTGTGAAGTACTTTCCAACATGATTTTAGCTTTGAGGAGACGGTCTGAGTTTAAGACAGTAGTGAGGACAGTTCTCATTCCACTCCTTTTCTTCCAAAAGGAAGGAAAGAGAACCAAAGCTACCGCCTTCTTCAGAGCAGAGCTGCAGAGAGCACTCACCTTCCTCTACCTAATCCTGGAGAGGAGTCAACACTGGTCTGCTCCATGCGGCCCGTTCCTACTTCCCTCTTGGTGTAGCTCGTGGTCGCGTTCTGCATCCGTGTCCTGTTTTGGCCCGGCTGCCGCGTCTGTGGACTCCTGACGCCATTGATTAAACGATCAGCAGAAAAGTTGAATATTGTAGGACTGTCTAGAAGCCCAGGTCCCCTTTCTGCACTGGGTATTGTATGTCGTATATGGGACTTGCTAGGATTCCTACAAATTCAAAAGTCATTTCAAGATACGCACTATGAGAGATCTTCTGAAGCCTTAGTCTACGCACAAAATTCAGAAGTGGCAAACGGCTCAGCCTTCGTTTGTGTATTTTGTTTGTACGAATTGCCTGTGTTCATTCTAACAGGGCATAGGAATAACCTTTCCAATGTCTATCTTAAGCTACGCCCTAACTAAAAACTACTTGAACCTCAAAATGTTACGCAGTCTGTTGAACACCCATCATCATTCAGACTATTTTATCTGAATACCCTAAAACATGGAAAGAAAAGTTCTTGGCTCTCAGAGAGTCCACGTGCAATCACATTGTATTCAGTAATAATTAATAGCACTATTTGACCTTTGACCTCACTTAATCTTGCACCAAGTTCTATTTAACAACATTTTCAAGTTAGCTGGCATTAAGATAAACAGATTAAACCTACATGCCAGAAAATTCAGGAGTGGATATGGGTGTATATTGCTAAAAGATGGTTGGACTTGCCTGTTCCTGGGAGGGTATTGTCTGAGTGTAGTCAGTGGAGAAGCAGCAGGCTTGAAGGTCGGAGATGTGAACCCATTGATAAATCCAGTATTTGGAAATGGTGTCACCTAAAGAATGTATTGCACGCTCATAAGTACAAACAAACTGTGTACCACGTTCACAAGTGCAGAGCTGACCACTCACACTGGTATTCTCCTTACCAAAACAGTGACTATAAAACAGAGCTAGTCTTTTCTATCCTTCCTAAATGGATAAGAACCAATTAAAGCTTATATGATATTCAAGAATAAACCTTGATATAACATTCCCATATTCTAGCTAACAATCAAAATAATATTATATCTAATATAATATTCTAGCTAACGATCAAAATTTTACACTAATGCTGCCATCCCAAATCATTCAGACTAAAGTAATGTATAAAACAGCAAATGCTATCACAACAAGAGGCTAGGAATCTAGACTCTAAAATAAGCAACCAAAACTTTAATGTAGATATTTTAGGAATACAGTTTATCAAAATATAGTTTAAGTGCTTTCTGCTTCTCCAGATACATCTCAAATGCTGTCAAAATCAACCAAAGCAGCTCCTGAACCTGAATAATGAAGACAACACTACATATAATAAAGGAATATAAGCTTAACTCATTGCTTAAAGGGACATTAAGAACACTCAGTCCTCAAAGGGAGAAATTCCTTTTTCCAGTAATTCCAAAAGCATTCTTTAATTTGCTTTTACTGGAAAAGTCATTCACTTCATCAGAAAAATACTCATTTTCACAAGCACTAACCAGATCTTTACTCAAAAAGATTCAAGTATTCCACTTTGCGAAGAAGCAGGTAAATATTAAATTTTGAGTACCCATTACCGTATTCTAGTTTCAGAACAAAAATTTTGTACCAACACAACTGTGCGTATTTGCTCTCAAATTAAAGATGAGACAAAGTGCTGATAGCATTTACCTCTCCTCAGAGGAGAGAACCTTTTGCTGCTAAGCTGGCATGAAAGTCTCCACAAGTAAACCACAACCCTGTTTTATAAGAATTATTCCAGAATTGCTTTTCCTCCTGGTCCGCTTCCTCCAAGTAATTCCTAATCAAATAGACCTTTCCCTATAAAAGGTTCAGGAAACATCATACTACATCCATGCACCCAAAACGCAGCCAACCAACGACAACAGGCTGTGACACAGCAGGAGATAAAGCTCTGCCAGGTCATTTTGTTTTACTGAGAAAGGTATGAGACCTGCAGGACGCAGCTTGCAGTGTCTTCCTCTGAAGGCCAGGAGCAACAAGCTTTCTGGAGTAGAAAACAGGCCAGGATGACACAGTTCAGACACACACCATTGTACTGATTTACATCTCCTGAACAGAGCCACCCAGCTACTTCACTGCCTTTGTATCAAAGCTGTGCAAGACTCAGCCACAGCTTATACAGAGCAAGAATCACACCCCTTTCAGCTGCTGCTACAGAAAGGCCGTGCCCAGGGCTGGTGTTCAGCTCCCTGCCTTGACTCCCCGGCCTTCCTCGCTCCCTTCGAGGTTTCCAGTGCTGGTGTCCAGCTGCCTCCCCACGCATGAAGTGTTCAGCACAGCGACTACTCAATGAGCTCGCTGTTCGGTACGCAGGAAGCTTGCTCAAGTTTGTTCAAGGACACTTTAATCCTCTGCCAAACCTCTAAGAAGCTTTTCCTTTTGAGCACTCCTACCCCAGTTTCTGCTACCCACAAGTAAAGATGCATTTCTGAAGGTGAGGAAGGGGTTTCCTGTGGGAAAACTTTACTCTCACAGCCATTACAGGGAACTAGCCCCCTTAGTTTTTGTAGGCTGACAAATGAAGAATAGAATAATTTTGATGTGACCACCTTCATAAAGGAGGAAGTACTGCAGGATGCAGTGGATGGGATAGAGTCTTCGACCATGAGCAGATAGTACAAAAGGACTCAAGACTACCATCTTATCAGTCTAGCTAAGGCTTAACAGTAGCCTTCAAGTCTTTAATTTTTAAAGTTTTCTTAAAAGTAAATACTTAAGTATTTGAAATATTTTTAGTTGTAATTATTGAAAAAGGAACCGAAAAAGATGTTACTTTCCCACAGACATTACTTCAGAATACACCAAATGGGGTAAACCAGCATGTTAAGTCAGAGCTAATTTTCTTGCTGGAAGACCAAGATGCTAAGTTATCCACATTTATCTGATTCCATTAAGTTTCCTAAGTACTATAAAAACTGATTTTCTTGCATTCATGTATGTATTCTGAAGATGTAATCTCTTTTGACTAGTACTAAAGGCAAATAAGCAACTCCTGCCCTGAAAATCAAAAGGTTAGAAAAATGAGAAAAAACTCCCTCTAACTTGAGAACAGATGCTATTTTCAAGTAACTGTCTATTCAACTGGAGGAATTCTGGAGAACTGCTTTTCAAGAAGAATCAATATTGTGACCTGCCTCTTCAGGACATATATGCCTCTTACCTTATGCCAAAAGGCTCCAAACCAAAACTATCTTAGAGAGCAAAGCAAGGGTTTCACTTACCAACGAAGGGTCAAGGTAGCTGTGTGCAGCTGACCAGGTCTGGGGGGCAATTAAGCTGTACAATGGAAACTGCTGTTGGGGACTGTATACTGGAGGTAAGTAAAAAGACGTTGTATAACGCTGTTGCGTGTAGAGGTTCATATCCAGAGGTCTATACCCATTCTTTGGCAAAAATGTGTTTATAGCTATTGCCTTTGCTTTTATCCTTGCCTGCAAAAGAGATTAGATAATTTACTAGAGCAGCTTTGCAAATTAAACCAGCGTGGTCCAAACTGGCAGCTCTCAAACTTGCACTGGGCACTTGTCAGCCACTGTGACCTCCTTCAGGGAAGGCAGGAGCAGCTGAACACTTCCTCCCTGGCCCTTTGCCAGGAGGAATATGTTGCTGCCAGAAGGGAGGGAAACAAGAGAAGTTGAACAGCATGCGCTGCATTTCAAAACCCAGACCCAGGTCAAACGGCTGCCGAGACTGGACCACCTTAATTTACAAAACAAAACCAGCAATCCCCACAAAAAGCCAAAACGTATACATATTCCCTCAAAAAACAAAGCTCTGTTTACCTTAATTGGTTTCCCTTGGAAAGTTTTCACTTCTTCTCTAAGGTATCTGTAAGCCTTTAAAAAAAAAAGTTATTGTAAGATTTGCTGGATATAATTTAAATAAAAGGAAACTGAAGTTTTGACAGGCTAAGCCTAAAAATAACTCTCAGTGTCTGCTAATGTTATACTGAGAAACAACTCATTTAATTTGCATCTGGTGAGATTTATATGCAGCAGTGCTTTAGTGGCATGTTTAGTGCCAACAGTAGCAACATTAAAACAAAATTTTAATTCTTATGATTGAAGCATATTTCAGTTTGTCATCTTAAATACAAATATTTTGGACACAAATATATTTGATTATAGCTTTGGCCAGAAAAGCAGGATATTCAAACAAGATAAAGCCTTTACAGGGTCACCTTTAGTAATATTCATAACTTAATACTAGCAAAGGACACTGAGTTTTAGAGGTTTTTTTGTTGTTTTTAGCTTGTATTCTTATAAGCACGTAAGAATTATCTCCCACTCAACCTTCCCTCAATTCATGTTACTTCCTTTTTATTTTCTAAAGGAATTGAGGAAAAAACATAGCAATTACCTGCTGTGCATCGGCTTCTGACTCAAATGTGATGAACCAGTTGTCGTTATAGGCAAACTCACAGTTGATAAACTTAGGCAAATTATCTCCTTTGAAGAGTGCTTCTACCTCCTACGGAAAGGGGTTTTGACAAGAAGGGAGAAAGAAAACAGGAGAAGAAAACATCAATTTAAAATGCATACTTATTGAACTCCAGGTAAGAAAGATTAAAAGCACTTTACAGCTTACAAAACTGGGGCACTGAGAGCTTTTCAGAATACGCACAGTAACGTTTGTTCACAAGCTTCCTGCTAGTTAAAAGGAAGAGTTAGCCTATCTAGGCCATACAGCAGGTACAGGCTGCTTACTCGTTTTAGATTAAGGGAGCTGAAAGCCATTTCATTCATAGCAATACTTAAATTCAGTATTAAGTGCAGAAATCCACTGAAAAAGCAGTTTCATCTTCCCTATCACCACTGCATTAAGCCACTTCTTGCTCTTCTCCCTCCTTTTGCAAGGCCGCCTCCATTCACGAAGTGACACAGACTAGGAAATGAATTCAGGAACAAGCCCATATCTTCGCTCCCCCCAAAGTCATTTTTGGTTAAGGGCCACAAAAAACTCTGCATTAGTGCAATGAAGTGGATAGGAGCTCCCTTGCCCTCTTGGCAGAAGCTTCGGGATACATTTCAGGTCAAGTGGTCACAGATTCAAATATTTAAGAACAGGATTTACATTACCCCATAAACAAAGCCAGCACTACAGCAGAACAAACTTCACTTACATTTGTGGTAGTTAACTTGTATAACACAACTTTTTGTTAGAGTTGACACAAACAGCACCAAAAAAGCAACACAACCTGTGAGGCCTTGCAGTATGTTTGAACATGGCTGCTTAAATAACACCTGACCACACTGAGATAACAAGTGCAGCCTATTAAGTCTGTCACTTAAGTCCAGATTTTTCATTCTGGCAAGTTTAAACATCTCACTTCAGACAGCCTACTTTGAAAGTGAAGACTCATCAGAAATTCTGGTTTTGCTTTTAAGCATTTAAGAGAGATTTCCCAGTGCTGGCATATCCAGCCTGACAAACAGATGACAGTGGGGAAAAGCAACCTATGATATTAAAAGCTGGGCAGTCTTTGAAAAGCTAAATTTCATTCAGAAAGTTTAAAACAGCTGACATTTCTAAGCAATGTACTTGGTATATCTAGTCCTTTTTATCTCCAATTCCTTTATCATGCACTGCAAACTGAAAAGTTTTAGTTCAGCAGCACCTTTGGGTTTTGTATGAAGACCGGCAAGAAGAGCAACTCTTTAAGCACTATTTTCTTAAAAAATTACATAAAAGATAAAAGCATTTCTACCTTTTCCTCCCTTTTCAAGAGGATTGTACCTATGGCCCAGTCATTTTCTAGTCTTTCCACTAGTCAGCCCCAGCTGCTCAGAGGAGCACTGAACACCTTCCACATGCAAGCTCTCTACCCTCGTGCTCCTTGCACAAGTCAGTGGAGACCCTTACTGACTCATTCTGAAACCTTCACCCCCAGAATTACGGAAATATTTGCAGTGCCTGAAGTTCTTTACCCTGAGAAGCTTCCATCTGCAGCAATGGCTTTTTCCATTTCAAGTGAGGGACGTTTATCTTTACTATTTAACCAAGGAGCTAAGAGCTAAGCGCATATAGATAAACCAGATTCCAAGAAATGACTCATAGTATCTTTAACCAAACACAGCAATGTCAAATTTTCAGGCCTTTCTGGAACTACATGTTTTACTGCAGTTTTCCTACAAGCAACATGCTTCTACCCAATACATTCACTATTGAAGCAGACATTATAAGCCAAGATATAGAGGAAAAATGTTCTTCATTGACTATTAAATACTTACTTCAATGGGCGTAGATTCAGGTACTTCACGTAAAATCACGATACAGCGATTCTGATTTGGCCTAACTTTTTCTCCCTTCTCATCCACTTGGACTAAAGGCAACGCTAAAAGGAGAAAAGAAAAAAGTTTTAACTATCAGTAATTCCAATGCTTCAGCATACTAAATACTGCTGCAGGCAATTTTGCACTTTAAAGTTGTTTGTGCTAAAATTCCAGCTCCCCAACATTAGGGAACAAGAGGCAGAAGATTGAGGACTGCTTCAAATATGGAACTAACCAAGTGTGTCCCTGCACCTGCACTCTTTTGTCCATTTTCTAGTCTAGAAAAATCCCATTTCCTTATCTTTCATTTTTAAGTGATACATTGAGTCTCATTCTTCCTTGATTCTAATCTTACTGGTAAGGTCCAGTAGCCTTGTTGAGAATTTAGCCTCAAATTAATCAGATTTACACAAAATGTTACTCAACATAGCAAAAGTTAAATAGTTTCTATGAAAGATATGTGAAGATGTAAACTACGTGACGTGTAGTTGAAGATGTGAAGATGAAAACTACAGTCCTGTAACTGTGATAGCGAAAGCAGCTTCTAGCTTAGACTATTTAATGTTTTACAGAAAGAAGATGGCATTTTACTGCAGAACATAGAAAAAAAATGTGCTATGGCAGTAACCAAAATTCTGTCTAGACACAGGACCTTTACTTACATCTCAGCACTTCAACAATCAAATCCATATCAGTACTGAGTTTCTTGACATGATCGAGGTTTGCTACTGTCATTATTGGCACATACTGATCACTGTCCATCTGTGATATAAGGTACATGTCACTGGCAAGGTTTTCTCTGTTGGGAAGGAAAAATGGGATCATGTCAGAGACCTGGGGTTAATAAAGACTGGAAAAAGCTAAGACAAAAAATCAGTATCATGTAGCAGAAGACAAATTCCTACAGTAAAGTTTACTTTCTGTGTTTTCACTAACTCCCCCCATTCACTTAAATTCACTTGTTTCACTTCCTAATAATTACTGGAGAAACTATTTGCTCCCCCTGCCCGCAGCGGGAAGACGAGTTGGCATCTTCCTGTTAAGGCAGCACACTATCCCCACAAACATGCAGGACTGATGACAGCCTACCATATCAAATGACCACTGACTGCAACTGGTGATGCAGGAGGATAAGGAATTGTTCTTAGTTACTAAGATTAGCTGTTTTTGATGTGTGTATATATATATATGTGTATATATATATATTTAAAGACCAATAAATGAAGATAAGGATATAGATTGCTTTGATAGGCTTTCATCATTCTATACTGGAGCATGTACTACTCAGAAACTTCTTTATTGATTTACAGATCCCTTAGAGATCTACAGATGTGTGTACAAAAATCCTTCTGCGTACAAAAATTCTTGTCTATTTCCATGCAAATTTACAAAGATTAGCTCAAAACTAAGACTTTCAAGTAACCTGAGAAATAAGTTTTAATTTGCAAAAAACAGTAACAGGCATCTGCAGTTACAGATCAGGTCAATTTTAACCATTCTCACTGCAAAACAGTGTGTTTACTTGTTTATGTTTTAGGCCCAAAAGCTTCAAATGAGTTATAGGTGGTACACACATGTCATGTCCTGGAATCTGTGTGCCATGTTCCCCAAAATTTCATCCTTTGCACTCACTCACTTTTAAAGGATTTCTGTAGAATGTATTAACATTTACCAAGTTAGGGCACAGGGCCTCATTAGTTATCCCAGCTAGCTACATTTTCATCTATTCATTATGTGCCACATTACATACCTAGATAAGCAGAATTCCAGTGTTTTTTTAAGCAATTCTCGTAGATCTTCCTGACCTTCTGGCTGCAACTGTTCAGTTCCACCTATTTAATAAAAAAATATTAAGTTTGAAATGTAGTCCTGCTATATTATGTATTAGATGCTTGAATCAAGTCATCCTATCTATTATCAGCTATATATTTAGTAACTAGCTTTCCAATTCAATAAATGTCTGCTGTGTATTAGTTGAGTGCTTACCAAAATGCCAAAGGAACACTTATTTAAAGCAGCAAAGTTGAAGAAAAAATGTCTTAAGTCACTTCTAAACTTTGATTCCCTAATACACAAACGGATGAAGCAATTTTAGAAGAGTAGTTACAAACACGCCCCAAAGTACCTATATGAAAAGTTCTAGGTAAATTTCAAAAAGCTTACTAACAGTAAGCTACTTGACTAACAGTATCTTGCATTAAAAGGAAGAGAAAAACAAAAAACAAACACCCCCCCCGCCCCCCGGATTCTCCTTACATGAAGATTTCAAGATTCCTACAGAAAACCCTAACTATACTGGGTCTAAACTAAACCTAACAAGCCCTATACTAGGGCAAGCTGTCGTGAAAGCTCCTAGCGTCATGAGCAGAAGAGCCGTTCAAAGATCTTAAGTTTAGCGTTGCTTTTAGAGATTCATAAAGTGTTAGTAATATGTTGTGTATAACATAAATTGATTTTACACCAGTTATTAGAATCTTCTTTCACTTCAGTGACTTCTATCCTTTTGTTCAGATTTCCTTCTTAATCTTTTTTTCTTCCTAAAGCAAATTCTAATCTCCTCCCACAGTTTTGTGCTTCATAGTTTTTATTCTGAAGTAGATAATGCCAACACCTGAGAAGTGAGTATATCGCATATTGGCTATTTTCCCCTCATCCTAACTTTCCTCCTCCAAAGCTCTAGAGTATCCTGATAGTACCAGAATGATATGCAGACTTAGAGGCTCTACCTCTGTCACTATTTACCCCATGAAACGTACCCTAACTGCTGTTTCGCTGCTGCTGTGGTTAACCATTCTGGTCAAGTAACAGATAAGCCACAATTAATGTTATTTACTATTTGCCAGTTAATTATTATTTATTATCCACCAATAATACTTACATAGAAGTGTCAAAAGGGACATTCAGTTTTGAACAAAAGGAAGGATGAGGCTACAACCTCATGTCTGATTTTTGTTCAGCTTAACACTCATACTCTTTGGGAATCATGCTTGCCATTTTAAATGCACATTATAATGAGCAAGGCACCAGCAGTCCCCCTCCCTCATCATGACCTTCAACATAGGAGTGCCCAGCATGTTCCCCTCCCCTTCCCATTCCCCTTCTCAGTACCAACAGTTATCCTGACACAGGCCTCTTGGAGACTTGCCCATTTCAGGCATCACACAATCATGGACTCATCTCTATGCTGGTTTCCAGAACTTTCTTAGAACACAACATGTGCTACAAACTACAACAATTAACAATTATGCTGAAAACTTCAGAAAAGCTCATTAAAAAGAACTTAAAGAGTTTATAGTAGTTTGCTGCTTCTTCTGGCATTTTAAGTGCTTGACTGATTTTTAAAGCATTATTACATTAATGCTCCTGAGAGAAAAAGGTAGATTAAACTCATCTCCATGTCTGACCAAGCTAGAAGCATCCAGCTTTGATATGAAGATAACTAAACACAGATATCTACCCTGACACGCTTGAACTCAGAAAAGCAAAACAATAAATGTCCATTTGTTTAGGTTTTTGGAGGAAGCCCAAAGAAGCATCATCGCTTTCTGACCTGTCTGGGTGGTTTCATGCATAGACTCATACTCGGAAGGATCGAGAGCCAACGGGTTCATATCTGGCTGGTCGGCCACCGGGACAGCTGGCAAGGGCTCCTGCAGCTCTGTCAGCACCGCGTTCTGGTGCTTTTTGTCGCCATCACCATTGGCATCCAGTCCTGCAGCAACGGGGACAGGGGTTACAGACACATTCACAAAACGACCCCTTCAAGTCATAGTAACACATGCAGTTAAAGCTAAATCTGAAAAACATAAACTAAAAATTTCTCAAGTATTTCCACTCCAAGTCACAGTAACACATGCAGTTAAAACTAAATCTGAAAAACATAAACAACTAAAAATTTCTCAAGTATTTCCACTCATTTTTAAGCAGGAAATTAAAATTGAGAAAGTTCTGCACTGATTTTTACCTTTTGCCTGAGCAACAGCTAGAAATAATTATTCCTACCTTCTTTACAGGAATCTGGAGGTTGGTCAGGTATTTCTTCCCACGTTTTGCTCACACTGCCATCAGTGGCACCACCTGCTTCCAAGTGTAACATATGATTTCCCCACACCTTTGCATTAGGATTTAATTCAGAAACCTTGGTTGACTCCTACAAAAAGGAATTTTTTTTATTATGTATTTTGTGGATATGTGCATATACGTACACAGTTTCAAACAACGGCATCAAGTATACAATTCAAGATAGTATTGGCAAGCTTCATCACATCTGAATACAGTGGCTGAATCCAACAGCAATTTCAGAGTGACTCAACTGTGCAGCACAGAACACATTTCCCTGATTAAGAACTCCCAGAAACAGTTGGCCAAGCAGCTCAAACTATGACAAACACTCCATGCTCAACTTCGTTAAGACTGACTCTGTACTAGCCATAGACTTTAGGCAGCTCTATAGCATAGATGTTAATTCACTATTGATAACATTATTATATCTATTCATGTGAAATAACACAAAAGCAATTTTTTGGACCCATATAAATCAGAAATTTTAAGGAAGTATTACAAGGAAACTGAAAGCAATGAAAGGTGATGCAATTTTAAGAGAGGAATAAAGCATTAACAACAAATCAGGTCAGGTTTTCCTTAAGCAACGCCAAAAAGGAATGAACTACTAGCTCATCTTAACCTATTCCATTTATCTTGGATTAGAAATTTTTACATTAAATGGTTACATATAACTATTATATAATTCATATTTGCATTTCAGGGATTACTTGGCACTACCAACATCTATAATGCTTCTAATAAGCATGGGACAGTTTTGTCTCAATTCACTACTAACTGAACAAAATGCATCAAGTTATTCCATGCCCGTAATAGGTTGATGTGTTTTAATATAAAAATAGTGAGAAAGAGGATTGTTCTTATACACTACTTAAAGTTTACTAAGATTTGTTTTGCAAGCACCAGGATGCTAAGAAGAGTACAGAGTAAGACAAGCACTTCAATACTCCATGAAACTGAGCAAAGACTTAAGATTTCTGAGATTCCACAAACGATTCTCCCTAGACGAAGGCAGGGAGCACGATTAACAGCCTACAGACAGCTTCCCCATCACATAAGAAAATTAGTCTCAAGTTCCTAGAAAATTGCTAGAAGTTAGAAACAGACAAGTGGGAAGGTAATGGGGCTGAAAATCCCTGTTTGGTAACATTTTCAACTGCTACATGGCTGTATAGCATTCAACTTTGCAAAGAGAGACACTGGTCAGCTTCAGGACACAGTAACACACGAAATATTCTGTTTGATGAAATCAAGATTTAAATTATTTAGTTTATTCCTATTCACAGCTTTAGTTTGAAGCTTTAACATCAAATCACATCCATAAAATACTTACAAATTCATCTTTATCTTGCCATCCCCAAATACCAACGTTTTCTGGTACTAGCAGCTGATAAGGGTATCTTGCCACTGCATATGAAGCGCGTGTTAAATCTTCAGGTTGGCTCTGGAAGTCTTCACTAACTAAACACAATTTGTCATTCCTCACAGGGTTGTTGGGAATGGCATTATTCCATAAAAAGCCCATCAGATATTCACCATTACCAGTTTTTACGGGGTCAGAAAGCAGCTGATTTGCCAAGTCAGCATCGCCCATCTGAAGACTTATGAACTGCGACTCTATTTCAGGCTGGGTATTTCGTCTGTCCAGTTTGTAGGAATGTTTTTGGTCATTCAAAACATCTCCCATCAGCTCCAACACACACCTCTCACTGCCTTGCTCAAATGCTGCAGCAGAGGCACTGGCTATCTCATACGAAGGTGTAGCAGCGTATTTGTCTACCTGTTTCGGGTCGACACAAACTCCAAGCTCCTGCCCTGCAAAAATCTTGTGATCTGACTGTATTTGTTCACAACTTGTGGTCAAGTCATTCACTTGAGGGTTTAATGTGTCACTGGTATTTTTCTGTTCAGTTGTCTTGGCTTCTAACTTCTCTAAATTCTCACTAGTTAAAGCCTGTACATTGCCAACTGAAATGCTAAGAACAGCGAAGTTTTCCTCCTTTGAGTCAGTACTCACAGTGTGTTTCACTTTGCCATTCTGAAGAACAGGTTCCTTTGGATCACATACAGATTTTTCATGAGCTTCCAAATGCTCTTCAGTAAAACACTCGGTAGAAGCCAGGGCATGCATGGCCTCTGGCTCTCCATCAGCATGGTCATTTAGCTCAGGCTCTTCTACTACTTTATGATACACACTAGCATATGAATTTTGACATGATGCAGGTAAATAATTGAAAGTTTCATGTAAGAGATTACTATCATCTTCGTAATTTTTAGAGCAGGAATTTTGATCATGAGCTAAGTCTTTATTGCAATTTAAGGATTTTTGGTTATGATCGACAGTAGCATCGCAATTCCGCTTGATGTTTTTTGTTTTGTCATAAGCTGTCTCGTTTAGATGAGCTTCACATTCTGTCCATTTTATAGATTCTCCTACACTTCCAAGCATTCTGGCAGAGTCAGGCCCAGCACTCTGCTGACTTTTCACTGCAGGGAAAGAACACGTAGCCTGGTGTTCATCCTCACCATTCAAGTCCATTTTATTCATATCCTCATGTTCGAAAGCCTCAGAAGAAATACTGTTTTGGTTATCCGAGTTTGAGTAGTTGTACACTTTATTTTTGGATCCCTTTTGTGAAATCTGAAATTCTAGGCTGTTTTTCTTTAGGAACATTTCACCTGTGCTTGTGTTACATAGCTCATGAGATGCCAAAAGGCCGTCACTTACTGATGACTGATTTGTGCTGAAGCTACCAACTCCCCCGAGAGTGCTGCTCGTTTGCTGAACGATACTCACACAGACACCTTCCATCACGACATTATGACTTGGAGCTTCAGATGATGTCTTGTTTTCAGTGCAACCCTTAACCTGAGTCTGAAGATCAGAACTGCTTTTCAAGTTTCCCTGCATTTCAGTCATGTTTGAAGCTTTGCTGCTATGCAGAATTGTACCTGGGTGTTTTTCTTCATTCTTCAAGAACTCTTCCAACACACTGGAATCAGGTGCAAGCGCCTGGCTATCACAACAAGTACTGTGAAATGGCCTCATTTCTGCATCAGAGTTTTGCTTATTTTCCTGCTTTAGAATATAGTTGTCTTCAAGCTCTTCTACACTTTGATTCACTAAAAAGTAATCTCTATTTGTTTCATGTAACTCTAATGAAAAATTTAAGTTACTCGTATTCTCTACTACCCATTTAGTATCTTGGTCACCTCTAGTAGCATCCACAAGTTTCACAGTATCGCAGTTTTCAGTAAGTGGTTCATGCTGACTGACACCATTACTTACTGTATCAGCTTCCTTTTGGGTATTCTCTGGGACCCCTTCATTCCATACGTTCACTCTTAAGCCATCTGTTACTACATTCTCAGTATTTAACCTATGTGCTTGACAGCTGCTAGCCAGTAAGTTACCATAACACGCCTGGATGCCCATACTACAATATTCCTTTGTTTTGTTTTTCTGCGTGTTTGACCTCTCCTCTTTTTTACCCAGACACAGCTCTTTCTGTGAATTAAACTCAGCTTCCACTTGTGCCGATTGCTGCAGTGGAAATTCCTTCTCAGTGCCTACAGACCGTGCCACACTGCACATTCCTTCATCAGTAACAGCTGAATTATCTACGTCTGCTGCAATCTCTCTGTGTGCGGTAGCTGGCACCTCTTCGTCCACTTTCAGATCTTCAGCATCTACAACACAAATACTATAAAATTCCCAATCTTTTACACCATTTCTGTTGTCTACATCAAGATGGGAAAAGGTTGGAATTGTCTGTCCAAATGAATTTGAAAGTTTTGGAAGGCTGTTGTCTTCAGTGTTTACTACTGCTTCATTCTGTCTTGGATGATTGCATATAACCGGATAATCCTCCAGAAAGCTCCTATTTAAGGAAATTTCATCCTGTGAGCCTTTGTCTAGAATTTCTGGTAGGGGTGAGGTAGAAATAAGATCAGATGCACAATGTTCTCCAGCTATATTTTCATTATCAATAAAACCATCAACATTTCCTGTATTGCCCACGTGCTGTGTATTAGAGTTCTTTGCTCCTCCTTTGTCAATAAGCCCCTCTCTCTTTTCTTCACTCTTCTGCAGATCGTCACGTGTACCGGAGACCTTCAGGTGACCAAAGGAATTAAAGAAGCTGAACGGTCTGATTTGCGCTTCGCTAGAGACGCTCTCACAGGGAGCATTATCCACACCTCCGTATGAAGGATATTTTGCTTTTCTACCCCAGACCCCAGATTTAGAATTTGATGCCACGCGATGGTCAGTGCGAACAGGCTCAGCGCTGCCTAACGTGGCTGCCCCATTAACGGTCCTTCCCCCTGTTCGCAGATCCTTGCTTTCCACAGTTCCTAAAATCAAAGATAAAGTTTTACTTATCCTTGACTCCGGTGCTTCCTCTTCCACAGATTTTTCTAACAAGCCAGCTTTCTCCTCATTTGTGCTGTTGTTCAATTCTTTACTGAAGCAGCAGCCCATGATTAGTAGGTCGTGTCAAAGGAGTCTTCTCATTGCAATCCCCTTTCCCTGAACACTAACCTAACTTTCTGCTGCTGCTGAAGAGACAAGCCAACACCCAGCCACCAAAAATAGCACATTAAAACCATGCAGGAGGTTCACATGTCATTGCCACTCAAAGTCCAAATCCCAGTAGCTGAGCAATGTTTTAATATTTTATATGTACTGCAACATTCAAACTAAATGATTTTCCTAATGAAATTACAGACCATTTACAACTATAAGTCCCCTAAAATCTCACTGTTTAATTTTCTGAAGTTTCTTTCAACCAAACCATTAAAATATTTAAATATGCATGTGTGCCAAAAAGCTGATCTCCTTTAAATTTTACATATCCTCCCAGACAAGGATAAATACAATCTGGTTTCACACATTTAAGTCCAATCTGAAGACAAAATTACTAGTAGAATCTATTAGATCAAACAAGTTTTATAGCATTTTTTTCCTTCTCCTCCCTCCCCCCAGAGCTGAACCTACACCGAGTTTGCTCCTTTAGGAAAAAACAGTCTAAAGATAGATAAGACCTCATGTATTCCATTAAACAGTCATTGTACGTTATCAGAAGCTAATTCTGTTCCAAGCCTTTTTTAATCGTTATCTATATTAAAAAAAAAATCCCTCTATGAGGCCTCAAGGCCTCACAAAAATCATATAGTTATTTTCAGGTACTGTGGCAGGATTACTTATACTCAATCTCAAAAAAAAATGTGCATTTGGTTACAGAAAATCTCTAAGATAAAAGACTTAATAATCTGAATGAAGTCTGACACATCCAAAGTTTTCCACCTCCAACATTTTTTTCCTCTGCTGTATTTGAACAAACTTTTTAATCTCATGATAAATCATATTTTTTCTTTTTTTTTTTTTTAATATTTAGAGGAATTAAATTTCACCGTTTAGATTAACAAACAAAACCAAAGAGCAGTAAGCTTTTCATTCCTGCAGGCACCCAAAGATTGAGAGGAAAAACAAGTGATGGTGAATTGAACCACAGAAAGAAGAATCATATTGAATTCAAAAAAGTCATGTGGAAGAACCTAAAATCACAGAAAACTGCTTTTATTATCCCAGACTGTTCCAAATCTTATGGTAATAATCCAACAAGCTATGATGGAGCAAGTCCAGAGGCTCTCTGCAAACAAAAGTGTTTCATTTGAGGTAGTCAGCACTGCAGTCATTCTGTGAAGCTCTCCTGCGGTAAAAAAGAGTAGGGCCTGCACGTTGGCAGCATAGATATGTTAGATTAATCTCCCTGCAAACCTGATAAATAATGCACAAGGCGTGCTGCAGGAACAAACAGCACCCACAAACAGAGCAGAGAATCAGATACCATTCATCTTTGCTCTTTACAAAGTGTGAAATGCTTCCATCCTTTTTTATTTTTAAAGCTTCTGCAAGGTGTTTGAATATTTATTTTGAGTTTTTTCTTAGTTGGTCTAGCTATATATTTGGCCATATGAATACTGTGGGCACCAAAGCATGATTACACCTGTATCCTGCAATATTGCTTCTGCTCCCCAAATTAGTGCACAGCTAAAAGGGCAAATTAATTAAAAGAATATGATGCACTTTCATATTCTTAAACACAGGTTACTGCAGATTTAAACGTCGCAGATTTAAACGTCGCAGATTTAAACGTCGCAGATTTAAACGTCGCAGATGTGAAGGCCCGTGCTTCAGAGGACACATTTTGCTTTGGTGCCGATCTTCTGGCCCGTAGAAGGTTGCTGAGCCAGCTGGGGAAACGTCCCCTCCTCGGCCAGTCTGCTCCAGAGCGGCAGAGAAACCTGCCCCCGGCTCACCTAGAGCAGGAAGCACCACAGGGCCCTGCAGACATGTTGTTCTCAAGGATAGGAAGTCTGATGCATCATTGCTGCCATCTGCTGCATTTTTTTTAATTCTCTCCTGGGACTAAGTTATTCAAACACACCTGTATCTAGCTTGATTCAGACTTAAAACTATGCCAAGTCACTCCTTTCTTTTCCTTAGAACAAAGAACAGGGAAAGGGGGAGGGAGGGTGTTTATACTATTTTCTCTTAAGAAATGCCATAAGCAAACAAATTCAACTTTTCCATGTTGGCATGAAATCATATCAATACTTGCAAAGTCATAACTCTCACCAGGTACAAACAGTGCGATTTGCCCCCTGTGATTTAACTATTATTAATACAAGAGGAAAGAAAAGCTTTTTAGAGAGGAGCAAAGTGCCTTTGAGAGAGACCAGGGCAAAGTCCACTCTCCCCAGGCTCTCACCAGCGATCCTGCTACCGGGTGAAGCAGCCTCCTCCAGCAGCTGCCCCATGCAGTTCCCCTGCTCGTCTCTTTAGCACAAGAGCACATTTCCACATACTCCGAGCTTAAACAGGCTTCCCTGCTCCCTCCAGTAAAGCCATTCTGAAGCAATGCTTTACTTTGTGAAGATAAAATTTTAGATGTGGAAGTGCTATCTCCCGCACACAACTAAGCAGCAGGCCAGAAGTCAGTGTGCTTATCAACAGTATACCTGCAAATCTGCTTTTATTTCTGCACGTGCCTATTAATCTTGTAAATGAGTAAGGGTTTACACTGCATATCTTATAAATGCTGGTTTGAAGATACAGACTAGCTTTCAAGTTACCATAGCACAAGTTAAAACAATCCTTTCCAATGTCTGACATCCAACTTCCATTTCCCCTTTTCAAAGTCAAGTCAAGCAACTAACAGGTCCTCAAGCACCACAGCTCACCTGACACGGAGGCACTAACCCGGCGCCCTGCCCGTCACAGTCATGGGCAGAGATGTCACCGTGACACTATTACAAGCTGCAGGAAACAGCTGCTCAGGTTGTTTCACTTTCCCTCTACCAATCCAAGGTTAAGCGGACTGCTAAAGTTTAAGTGGAGGTATTTTACACTTTAAACTACAGCCAATTAAAAGTCATCTAAATCTGCAAAACTATTCACCATCTTCCTTGTGCTCTATATGTATGTCTGTATGTACTGATGGCTCAAGGATCCTGCATGTACTCAGATTAAGGCCTAATGCTTCCATTTCTTATGCTACACTATTCATGATGTCTTGAATTAAGAAATTACACTTTTAAACTGTTGCTAAACTCTTAGTTGGCACATACTATAATACCGTGTAATGTTAAATGATCTCACGATTATGGGTTATACTGAATTTCCACAAAACTATTATACAGTGTTCCAGGTTAAACTAGCAAATCTGGTTTCCTCAATGTCCTTTGGTTTCTCTCCCAGAATCATTCTCAAATGGTTTGCAAAAGAATTTGAGAGCAACTTGGCTTAGCTCAGGAGCTCTAAAGCCAAGGCATCCTTCCCTGTGATCTCCTGTGAAAAACCTTTCCGGAAGTTCATTAGTTTCCATTGTAATTTTTCTGGCTTGTCAGTCCTCAGCATGAGAAAACTATCAATCAAGTTGACTGAAACTGTAGTTACACGGCCTACAAAAGCTGGCAAAAGCCACCAAATCACAAAAGTTCAAATTCCCATTAACAGAAGCCCAGGATATCACCTGATGACAAGTTTGACAGATTGTGGGCAATACTCTTATCACCATCGGAGAGCAAGGTCTATACGGGGTCACAATAACAGTGCCCACTGGAACACACCAACATCTGAAGAAACCGTCATCATCTGGTGACAAGATTCCCTCCTAAAGCTTAATTTCAGGGGACAAGAAACAACACATGCACACAATTAGTAGTTTCCAAATTAGGTCTTTGTCTCAACCAAAGGAAGAAAATCCTTTGGTTCTTGGAATAGTTATTTGAGAAGCCACATATTAATCAAAGGCAAGTATAAAAGAGCAAGAGTTTAGGATCAGTGCACCAGGAAAAAGCCAGTGCCTTCAGAACTGCAGGCTAGGTCACTCCTGCAGGGCACAGACAGGTCATTACTACAAAGCCAACTCTACTGTGGAATTTGGGTCTTGGCCTCTTTCCTCAGAGGGTAACCTCAAACCCCCAGCAGCAAATTACACTAATGCAAAACACCACCAGAAAGTGAGTAAGAAGCAAGCTGAACATTACTCAAGCACTGACTCTTCCAAGTTCAGCTGGACCAGGGCTTTCTCACAAAGGATAATTATCAATTAGGATACAAAAGAATCCAATGACAGATGACACCTGAAGTGACAAAGCTTGCCTCTAGGAAACAAAAACAAACCCACCAAATGCCAGTACACAGAAGTCCCAGATTTATCAAAGCTAAGGGACTTTGATAAAGCTTTGATAAAGCTAAGCATTAGTGTCCCCCTAATGCTATCTACCACTGCAGGTTTGCAGACGTAAGCGAAAATTACTATGGAATTCACAACAATCACCGATTTGATAGCTCTTACTTCACTCAACTTGCACATGAAGTTACAAAAATTCTACAGAAATTCTCAGGGAATTGCTGCTGGAGACCAACTCTACTATCCTGGAGACCAAAGGACACCAGCACTAAATAGCAGACATTCCTATTCCAACAGGTACCATTGGCTAGAAGAAATGGCTGCCTCCATCACCATCAGGTTAAAAACTGTTGAACACCTGAAAATAGGAGTGTGAGGATCCCTGGATACCAGTATATTTTTGTGTGGAAAAGGGAAAATACTAGCTTGATTAGCAAAGAAAACCAAAGCACAAGTTTGACATGCTCAGTGCTATGTTCCTCAGTGATTGTAGCAAGGTGAGTTTAAACAAGAAGGATTTGATGGTGGATAGCACTAAATGTCTAGTAGAACACACCTTGAAACCTCTCAAGATGGCCTAAGGGATCATGTTCCCCCCAATATGCTGAAAATCATGAAAGACAAAAACATGTTGCTAGGAGCTTACACACAATCAGAGTATTCAGTTTGCTGAAAAGATGTTTATAGCGTCTCCCACAACACACGTACACAAAGTCCTACCACTGTACTACCTGCCAAAAGCAACTTGCTGCATCCTGCACAGTAGCGTGGAAGTACCAGCACACACCATTTGCCAGAAATGACTAAGCAAAATTCCTGTTATAGAATGCCATTCCCTATTTTATAGGTTTATGTTTTTACAACTATTGATACATGCCAAGAGCATTTCCTGTTCAGATATACTTTACAGGTTAACCTAAGTGAGCTAGAATCTAACTCAAGATTGGTACTACAGATCCTATAGCCTAAAAATTTGTGTTTTCCTACAGGACTGCAAATTCCTGTAACTTGTAATTTATTTATATTCCCTGTCAGGCTGACAAAAACAATGTTTTGAATCTCTAACTGGAGATGCAGCCACCTTTAAAAGCTCTAATCTGGCATTTTATTCTGCAATACAATAAATTAACTGTCTTCTACCAACATATTTGAGATACAATTTTGATTAAGGCATAATAGAAACTGTTTCATGCAGCATATAACTACATATTCCCCTAGTATATGATAATACTTACCAGATGAGAACCGTCTTTAACTTCTTGTACTTGCTGCACCTGCGGTTCAGGCACAACTTTAGTGTCCTGATCAGAAGTCATGAGTTGTCTGCTTCTTGGCTGCTCAGAGAGAACTTTACTAGTCACCTTTGTAAGCTGCAGAAATAAGACACAAGACTCCATAAGTAGCTGTTTAAATTTCACACAATTAACAGCCATTCAAAAAAGTACACACTGACTCATGCCAAAGGTTCAATAAACTTGCATCCAACACAGTTTAGGGAAAATGTTACAGTATAGGACAAGGATAAAGCAATCTTGTACAGCACTCTGCTTCCACTAGCAGGCTGGCCAGGGACTGCAGATGAAGAGCAAGCAGAATACTTGCCATAGCACAAGGCAGGGAAATTCCATGGGGAAGCTTCATTTGATTCCCACCTTCATTATGCAGATTATTTTTCAAACCATGCCTTCTTTATACCACTCAGTAGACATTTTTCTTCAATTAAGATGCATTCCTAGTCACAAACAGATTTTTGTGTTTTACAACTACCCTGACAGCCATTTAATCTTAGCAAATTAAGCAGCATGTTACAACAGTTCTACTATATTAGTAACGCTCAAAGTTGTTCTGCTCCATCATCCTGCAATGTTACTTCATTTGATTAGACAGGTAGAAAACCGAGAATCTTGAATATCTGACAGCAAATTAGATAATAATCCTCAAATTTCAAAGCTAATGTTGTTAAAAGACATGTGATCCTTTTAAAAAAAAAAAAAAAGGAGGAAGCAACTATGAGTGAACTGTAGCATCCTTATTAGCCCAGAAATTCTAGGGTTTCATCTCTATCATCATCATCATGTGAGAGAAATTTATTTGCTCCAAGCTAGTGCCACTCAGGTTTAAGAAAAAATATTCTGTGTTGTCTGCTAAAATAAAGTACTAATTTGCAGCACATATAGGATGAGCAGTAGAGTTCAAATCCTTAGAAGCTTAAGAGCCTTTTAAGGTATTCTACACAATTCAAAAAGATTGGGGATAAAAGGAGATCCTTACTCTGTGGCATTATGGCCTCTGTTGCTACCTCTTCTACATTAAATTTCAAAATGAAGGAAGAGACTCTTCCATACAACTGATTTAATACATTCAAAAGTATCCAACTGGAATGCCTGTATTATGGAGTAATTCATAAAGTATTTTGCCAATGTTGTTGAAAAACAAGTATATCGACATCCGAAACAGGACTACATATTCATCTTAGACAAATAGTTGGTTATCGCTGCACACTATTTCAGTGCAAAACCCCGTATTTTTCAGAAGAACACACGCACTGTGTTCCTGTTATACTCCCAGGTTTTGCCACTCATCCTGGAATGGGAGCTGTTCCCGTAGGGGAGAAATGAAGTTGAACATAAAAATTGGAAGCTATACCCCCTCCATACAAAGAGTATTACCCACATGTAGTCACACACAATCCAGGGATCAGAAACCCTGGAAATCATTTGGGATGTTTTATTTCATTAATAACATAGAAATACCTTCAGGATAAAAACAAGTAAACATGAACAACTATGCTCTTTTGTTCCAATTCACACATGGGAAGCTGTGTGCACATTAGCAAAGCAGAAGGTGTCCAAGCTCCTGGTAAGCTTCTTCTCAACTTTTAGCATCTTTGGATTTATGTTTTTCTAAAAAGAGTGCAAAACCTCTCATATATTTCATTTTCACTACACATAATCTGCGCTGGTCTTCATACTAACCCTCTGCAGGAACATTAGTCCAGATCTACAAGCTAATCTCCACTTTACCAACGCACAATCAGGTTTCAGTCAATAGCGATACCTACTTTGCAGTTTGGTTCCCAAATCACCACCAAGGAGCTTCTTTCCATCCCTGCACAGTGCCCGTTTCTCTCATCCATTCCCATTCCCATCTAGGCTCAACATTTCCCCTTGGAATAAGTCTCTCCCATCCTCTCAACTATGCAGTTAGCCCAGAACTTTGCAAACCCTGGATTATGGAAGGAAAACAGCCAGAATCAGGTGATTCTAACAAACGAGTGAAGTTCCACTACACACATGCCCTTTAAAGCACTTGCTGACAGGCCATCAAGAACATGCAGCTAAATCATTCATTTCAGCTGAGAGCAGACAAGATGTCAGCCAATTCGCTAGGCAGCACAGGACTGCAACGTGCACTTTCCTGGTGCCTAGTCCAAGGAATTCAAAGTTACAATAAGAAACCACCTCATTCTACTGCTTTTTGGAAGTCCTTCAGGTAAGATTACATGAACCTCTCAGACTAAATCTAGATGAACTCTGCACGGCTTTGTTTGGATTACTTAGACTAATAATCGGGTTCTTATTAGTCACAGAGCTTTGTCATAACATACACCACATCTAAATCCACTTGCCTACCAACAGGCTATTGTTTCTCTAATAACAATTAGGCCAAACCCATATATTTAAGTTGCATTTCCATCACTTGGAATCAAAATGGCTCTCCAAACAGATGAGATCCTTAAAGAGGATATTCAACCTGCCTTATAGGTCCCGAGCTTTTGCTGATGATGAATTATTGGAATTCTGAAAGCAAGAAAGCCATCTTGGAAGATGCCAAATGCAGAAGGGGTTTCCTCTGCAGTCTTCATTTAGGGCATCTTGCTGTTACTAGGCTGCAAAGTCCGTGTCGGGCTGTAATTCAGCACTAAAGCAATCGCTGAGGTGGTTACAGGGAGCTTGCCACCACAAACCTGCCACTTGCTTGTTCCCTAAAGCCTAAAACCTGCACAACACCAGGCTTCTGGGACTCTCCTATCAGCAAATAAAGTATTTGTAGAACAAGCTGTGCTAATTGTGAATTAGCAAAGGCTGTGTTCATAGCATATTCTTTAGCAAGCTTTTCATTATGATATTACTGCAACTATCTTCATTCCAAGGCTCATCTATAGGGATAGGAATCAGTATGTGGCAGTACTAGCAACTACAGGTCAGGACTGATAGTTTACAAGACAGTTTATCCTGTTCTGATGCTAGTTTAATAGTCAAAAGAGCAAATTGGTAACTGTATCTCTGGATACTTATTGCTGTAATAAGCAGGAGGCTTAAGAAAACACAAGTCATCAGACATTTTTCAGTATACAGACACCAATATTTGGACTAGAATAACGAACAGTGTTGTTTTCATTTAAACTGTTAAAAATATCAGAAGTACACAGTCTTTTAAATAGGCTTTTAAAGATCCCTCATCTACAGCAAGCAGACCCACAGAAACAGGCCTCCCACCGATGATGTCTAGCCACAGATTCTGCACAATGGCCTGCATTTATGAATTTATTATGAAGCAGGCCATTATGATTTTGTAATATTATATATCATTGTGATTTTGAAAATATGTACACTAACCTTATTTTTGCTGCTGGTTTATCATTTGGGTATCACATTATAAGTCAAGTCCAATAATTTCAGATACTTTATGTGAAAGTGGAAGTTACTGTGATGGCATAAAAATAATTGTTTGCAGAACAGCCTAATCCAAGAAACCCTAAACGGATTTGGCTGAAGCTTATCAAAACAATTTGACCTTGGACTGTAGAGAAGCACAACACTTAAGTCCCTCAAATTAAAATATAGGTGAAAACACATTTCTTAAAAAGTCCCTCTAATCCCCCCAAATATGGAACACTACCCAGTCTACCTGATGAGCAGCTGCAGCGGGAAGGGGAAGCGCGCACTAACAGGGCTATTGTGCATTGGAACAAACCAGGGGGCAGCAGCTCTGCCCCAGGACCTCCACGGCCGGGTCAGCTGCAGTTGATCTGAGGCACGGCAGGAACTAGGGTGGCAACCTCCACTCACCCGCTTTCCCTCTCCAGCAGCAACAGGCAGCTCCACACGAACAGAACTTTTAAGGTACAAAGTTGACACCATGATTTTATTTTATTTTTTACAGACAGGTATTTTAAAGCACGTCCTATTAGAGGAATTCCAGGATTTCAGAAGCTGCTGCAAGCAGAACAGATACATGCCATGAGATAGGTGTGCCTATATACTGATACCACCAACCTTGCAAGCAGTGGGAAAGAGGCAACTGCTCCATTGTTACACCAGGCCATGAAAAATACGTTTCAGACAGGAAACCACCTGGAATGATCTTTGGGTTTTTTTTTTCTTGGGCCTGTATTAAAGTGAACCTAGCCTTGCATATGCCCCTAGCTCCTCACTTCTGCTTTTATTAGAAGTCATCCCTAATTTTTCTAATTCGTAGTCTAAGGGTGCTTTTATATGGTCTGTTCTGCTATTTTGAGTTGCAGGAGTAGGAGTAGCAGCATTCCCTCAATCAATCCAGCCAGATAGATCTGTTATTTAGAAACATGCAAGCCCCAAAACAATGCTTTGGGGCTGAGATCTTGCCTGCCAACTTTCAGGCCAGAGTAATCAGCCCTTAAAAAGAGATTTATAAATGCAAGTGCTGACAACTAACTTTAGCACGGCAAACAGCAATACCATAAAACAAAAAGCTCACCAGAATAAAAGATCTTTTCAACTGCTCTTCCAGCAAGCACAAACAAAAATAGATTGGAGCTTGGCTTTGGGCAGAACTCTTCCTCACAAACATTTTAGAAACTTTAAACACAGATTAAGATAAAGTTTTCACAAGGCTAACACAGAAATATACTTCCAGTAACATGAGAAAGCCCTAAATGTTTGCAAAACAGAGGTGCACTTGTTAACTTAAGCCTCATAACAAGCTTCCAGTTGCAGGCCAGAAACCCTCTCTCTACTGACAGAGATAGGAGACTTTCTCACCACCTCTCATACCCTCATCTATCCCTAAGGAACTTTGACACCCTGGCAGAAGTCAGAACCACCTGATTTCAGCTTCAAAACAAGTTCCTGCACCTGGCAAAGATATAATAAGGCCTCCTTTGTAACAGTTTTCACAGAAATTGGGTATTTAACAGAGAATGGAAACACAGTATTTAATCTCAATTTCACTTTCCTAATTTACCATGAACCAGTCTTATGCTCCTCTGAATGTTATCCGAAATGGTGTTTAGTTTAGAAGATGACATAAGATGTAATGCCATAGTCCATATGAGAAATAACAGATGCCTCTTCTGAAAGTATTGGTTTCACACATCGGCTCATGTTTAGCAAACTTTATTTTTTTTAAATTCAATTCCGCAAGTGTTTTGAATACTCAAGGCCTAATGCAAAGTGTCAGGAGTTAATCACTCTCAGCCTAGGCAAAGCTTCTAACACAGGTGCAGGACAGAACTTAAGCTCAAAACATCAGCAAGGAGAGAGAGAAACAAAAAGAATGACATACTAACCCTTAGGGATTGCAGGGTTTTCCTCCATCTTAATATTCTGAGAAGCGATACAAATTGGAGCTCACTATTTTAATCCCATGGCTGCTTTAGGAAGGTTTCAAGGAAAGGTTTCAGCTGTTAACGCAGGAGTTGCAGCACCATCCCACAGCACGGGACAAGTGTTACATTTTACATGGAGGGGGAATGACAAAGAAACAAGAGACCCTTACAAAGATTAATCATTTTGATGGTCCTCACAGAGAGCCTGTAATAGAGCTCAAAGGGGATCACGGATTTCCATCTTCCTTTTCAAAACTGAAGGTCGCTCTTTCCAGAGCAGCAGATGGAGCAAGTAATGTATCAAAGGGCTGTATTATTTAAAATGAAATATAATATTAAGTGGTTACATTATCATAGCAGACGAAATACCCGTGAAAGAGACCTAGCAGCCCAGGAGAGCACATTTGTCTGTGGTGATTTCCACAACCACCATTCTTTGTCTGCAGAAAAGCCCTGTATTACATAACGGCACTTAAAAAGTTGACATGACATAAATGTTTAGTCACAACATGTGTCTACAGAAGTTGGATACCGAATACAGTGTTATTTTAAAAAGCAGCACAGGGCCCAGTTTGTTTAACTGCTGATTCTCTGAACAGCAGGGGGAAAAGTTGAAAGTTTCATCCCCGGAGCTTAGCTTGACCGCGTGCCCAGACAGCGGCGGCGGCTGCCAGAGGAATGTTTCGGAGAGCACAGACACCCAGCGCAGGCGCCGCGCGAGGCCAGCAGAGTTGGCTCTCCCAAAAACCAAGGAAAATGCAGCCCGGTTTGCCTCAACTTCATTCCCTGCCAGGAAGGCCGAGTTTGAGCCCCCAGCCTCGCGCTTGGTGAACACAGGGCACTTTAAAACTCCACAGCACCCAGACCTAAAAAGCAGGAAACACAGGGCACCTGGAAGTCACCTAATGCTGCACATTTTTACTATTCACTAATAGAAAACACTGGCTCTGAGAGTTTAAAGCTGCTGCTGTGTTACTATTGAATAGGTTTTGTTAGAAATCCACTGTTTTATAAGGGCTGACTGCTTCCAAAACTGTCTGATTTTTGTAATTGTTAATCATCTCTTCAAACTTTGTAATTTTTCCTTTAAGAATGGTTGACATTAAATAAGAAAATCAACTTTTTCTCTTAAAGATCTACTGAATATTTCTGGATTAGACTTTACAAGCGCAAGAATCACTTCCCGATTCTAATCCATAGACAAACACATGCCGTGGAGCTGCAGCCTGGAACTGAATGCTCTACTCATCCCGAAGTTCAGCTGGTTACAATAGTTAGCTGTCCAAGAGATACCAAGCAAACTGTGACAAAATACCAAAGAAACCTGATTTTGGTAAAGTACTCAATATGGAGGTGAATTAAGTCTTTCATTTGAAAGAAAAATATTGGCGGTAGTGGGGTGGAAGAATAAAGTTAGACTTACTCTAATTTATTAAATCATCTAATCTCAAACACTAGGAAGGAGGTCTCAACAGTGAACACAAGGTGAGGAGGTAACCCTATCCAGCAAACACCATAACATTGTTTTAAGTCTTTTACCCACTGCATCTTTAAAAGGAAATACAGTGTCTATTTTATTTATAAAGGCCCTTGCCCAGCTTGTTTGTGGTCATCTTGCACACCAAGAAGATAATTCCGACACACAGGAGCCCACTCCAATGCCACTCAGACAACCCGTTCCAGGGTATATAATCCAAGAAATCCTGCCAGTTAAGAAAGAGCACCCATCAAACCAGGAACAACTGACAGAGAAAACATTTTTGTACCAGTTACAAATATCTAGTGGCTCGAAGATAAATGCAATAGTCGTGAGTTCTCTGCTTGCTTACAACTTGTTCTCAATTTCCAAACCTGAAGCAGCACTTTCCTGGATGAGGCCTGGCACATGTAACATTAAAAAGAACAGCTTATTAATTAACTGGGCTTGCTATACAGAGTACATCCATCATAAAGCCACAAACTTGTTTTCCTCACCTTAAGTGCACTAACAGCACACACACCCTGCAGGTCATCCAGGAGACGCGTATTTTATTTCTATTATAGCTCCTGTAGTTGTATTAGACATCCATTTGTCAGGTGGCAATTTCAAAAAAACACTAATCTGTTAATTTGAATATACTCCTCACTCTACATATTACCACAGCAAACCTACAAGTGTAATTTGAATATACTCCTCACTCTCCTCTTTACATATTACCACAGCAAACCTACAAGTGGCAGGGTTAAAGTTGTTAGCAGCTTGGCCAGATCTTGCCACTTCTGAAATGAGGTGAAACGTTAAGTTCACAGGAAGCATCACTGGTTGTTCTCTGCCTCATCCACGCAACCCTGCGCTCCCTTGAAAAGCTGGGACTTTTGTCCCTGTTGAACCTGTTCCACGACAGGAGCACAAATTTCACATTCAGTACCATGGCCTACGAAATTTATAAGCATACACAAGGAAAAAGATGCTTCATTGCTCTCTTTCAATTAGATTCATGAGCATTTTGCAACCTCCCCACCCCCAGTCTCTCTCTTTATTGTTCCTGGACAGAAAACATGACCAGCAAGGGCAGAATCGGAACAAATTTAAACAATCCCTCTTTCTACAAAGCGTTCAGCAGAGCTGCACTGGCACCGTTTGCACACACACGCCTACCTCTGAGCAGAAGAGAAAAGCAGCAAGCTGAAACCCTGCCATGAATACTCCTCGCTGTTCTCTAGGAAACACCTTCGACAGCAGCGCTGCTGCAAACAGCGCTGCAGCTCCGAGCGCAAGGCCAGGGCCCAAGCCCCCCGGTGCTGCTGCTCTTCCTCTCGCCTTGCAGAGCGCCGGGCAGAGACGGCACCAGGATTCCCGCAGAAGGATTCCCAGCTGCAAGGCGGCGCCGGGCACGGGAGCAGTGAGCGGAGCCGCTGCTCTTCTGCGCTGCGGCCCAGGAGCCCCGGGGAGCCCGGGCAGCGGGCGAGCGGCCCTCCAGGCACCCAGGGCAGGGCAGGCGGAAAACCACAGCCCCCACGGCCCTGCGCACTGTGACACCTGCCACTGCTTCCAAGCTGCTCCATGGAGACCACGTGTTAAACGAGCTTCACGCTGGAGCAAGATGGGCTTTTTGTACCATCCTCTAAAAACAGGCGCACTAACGAAGAGCTAAGCTGAAAGACAGTCAAGTTTAGGCTTAGTATGGGTTAACAGAAACTTCGGAATGTGTTGGGAACTCCCTCCTTTCACAAGATTTTTTTTTTTTAATTACTTCATATGGACACAAAATCAGAAATTTTCACCCAGGGGCAGGCAACTCACTGTGCTGACCCACCACTAAGATTAGTCTCTTGTAACATACCCATCCAGCTGCCTTTACCTGTTACCCTCAACTAAGCTATGAGGCAACAGTGTGTGTTTGCACAGGGCCCAGTGCACTGGGATTCTGATCAACAAACAGAAAATAAAGCAAATTCAAATAAACAATTTTTAGAAATTGATATTTACATCAGTAAAAATACCAGGAGTTTTATCTACTGCATAAATATTAACTATAGACACTTTGGGGTGGACCTTGACTAATTTCATTTTTCTCTAAAAATCAAAACATAACCACTTTAGATATATCTAGAATTTAGCTGCAAGACTATTCCAGACTTGCAATGCAAGACATTAAATACTGTTTACTGGTGCAGAAATTAAAGTTTTAACTTAATGGAAGCTTAAGGAAAGCACCACAAAATGCTGTAAAGGTTAGTACCATGGAATGCAACACTCATCTAATTCATCCCCAACTGCACTGGTTGTTTGCACTGAGGTCACATGAATTAGCAATTGCACAACTTCTGTACACACACACAGCAGTTGACCAAGATGCAACTGACTGACTGGAAGCTGAAAAGAAAATAAAGGAATCTTAAATCTTGCCCTGGAGCAGATGGGGCAGGAGGAGACATCTAATAGCACTACTGGCTATGAGCATCTCAAAAATATTGTTGCGATTTTCATTTCTGCACTGCTTTTAAATAGACACTTTCAGAATGCCAGATGGCAGCTTAAACTCTTAAACTTTGGTTTATTTAGAATAATGGAAACTTTGCAAGAAAATCCGCATATCTTCAGCCTATGTTGTTTCACCTCTAAGCCAAGAGGACACCAGGTGATGAGACTAACGTGAATATAAAAAAAATAACACACACATAAAAGTCCTCAGATTTTTCCTATAAGCCAGAACTCTTTATTTTCCCACATGTTTGATTCCCAGCAGATGAGTGCACTGTGGGCATAAGTCAGCCTCATTTGACTGTATCTCCAATCAGCTCATGTACATTTGAAGAATTATCATGCAAGCCCTTCATCACCTTCCCCTCTCCCCCTCTAACAGGCTTGATCTCACTTTTTTTTTTTTTTTTTTTTTAGTATGTGTAGTGGGGAAGTGGGTGAGATTAATTCTTCCAATTTCCACTGCTGAAGGAAGCAGCAACCCACCCTGTTAAGAGTTCACACACAGCAGGAAAGATTACAGAAGCTGCTGCATATCCACAAGAGGCAGTTTTCATTCTAATACTGAAACTGATTCCGACGTGGAATAGAAGCCTTCCTCTGAGTAGCTTATCAGAAAAGATAGTGAAACCTGAAAAAATAGTGAAACCCCAGCATCTCAGCATGCCTGTCTCGCAGTAAACAGCCCTGTTGTCTCAGATCATGCTTATTTCTCAGACAACCGGAAGTTCTCAAATAATAATAATAATAAAATAAAACATGCAGCAATCAATGCATTTTGCCTCTTTATTTTTCTGAGAAACTGACTCCTCAAAGCATGACACATGAAAATGCAGCAACAGCTTTAGCACTTGCATGGAGGGAAAAAGCAACAAGGCTGTGCCTTAAAAGTGTCACTTTAGCAATGCTGGGACCAACGAACTTCCTCCTTTTACCACTAGATGTTCCTCCTCCTGGCCTACCAGCACAATCCTGATGTTTTCCCTCGCAGCTCACTATACGGCAAACCAGGAGACAGGTGATATCCCACCATAATGCCAAAAACTCTTGGTGATGCTAGGCAGGACAGTTTGAGTAAGTTACAGACTGCTAGGCACAATTTTATGGACAGCACCTTTTCCCCACAATCCAAAAGCTGGGAGACAAGTACACAGTGTTTTGATGAAAGACAGGTCTAAAAAACAGTACCTGAAACTGTAAGGTTAATATTTACAGCGCTACCAAAGGCAAGGTTAGAACTCTGATGTTCTTCAACTGGTCTGAATAAACTTATTTTCCTAGAATTATCATATTGCTATTTGGATTTCATGTCTAAGCCTGCAATCGGTGCTTTGCTTAAGCAAACTTAGGTCAAACTGAATTAAGAACTTCAGGGATATTTAGTATTTTCAGTGCTTTGAATTGATCTTCAAGACAAATGGACAGCTTCAGTGTCTATTTGGCAAGTTCTTTATTTTCAGTTAAAGCACAATGAACGCTTAATTCATGGAAACCTTAAATCAAAGGCCTCAAATTTAAAAGCAAGTAAAAAGAAAGGATTTGATGCCTACAGATGGGGCAGCAGTCATAGCAACGTCAGTCACAAAAGGTCTGGCAAAGAAAGAGAAAAGCATGTACACTTCTTCAGAATGTAGGTAGGAGGCATATCCTGAGCCAGATAAGTCATCGACAGTGACAGCAAGGAAAAAAAAAGTTGTAATAACAACTACTCCTTCAACAAAAGCATATAAAGTAATCCTTAGGCCTGCAAGTATTATTTTTTAATGAATAGTATTTTCTGCAAGCTATACAAAGTGGGATGAGCTCCCCTCACTCTGTTGTTGCTTAAGATGACTTGAAAGGAATTCGCTTACTTGTAATGTTTCATTTTACAATTTGAAAAAGTTTGGGACCAAATCTGAAGTGAAATTCAACTTAAATTACTTACAGAAGAAACATCATTTAACTTTTAAGGGTTTGTAATAAAGGAAGCTAAACTTTTTGCCACTGGTTATTTCATTAACCTCTTTGCCAAAAATAGATATTTAACCCAAATAATCCAATCATTTTAGTATTACTTCCTCTTTTGATATAGACCCTCATCCTCACTGAAATCGGAGGAAGAAAAAAAAGAACACTTTTACTTAGTTTTAAAGCACTATATGAAACATTATCATTTTCCGGGGTACGTTCATAGTCAGAGCACCCCACCTCTTAAAGTATCACTGTAATCAAAACGACTGGTAATTCAGGTTTTAACTAGATGTTAAAGAAGTGTTGTGATATGCGAGCTTGGTTTTAAGAAAAATAATTCTTTCTTTTAAGTCAAAATATCTGTTCATAGAGGGTCCTAAAATACTCCATTAGTATCTTGAATCCAGTCAATTTAAAGACAGAACTTTAACACAAAATTGAAAATTAAAATATGTAACAAAATAAAGAACCCTGCAAGTGGTTCATAAAAAAAATAATGACACCCCCCTTGCCCAGCCTTTGAGACATCTGTTGTAAGGACTTAGACAACAAGCTTCAACAGGAACAGGAATACAGACCTAGGATCTTGGAGGCATTCCAAAGCAGACAATGATATTTTGCCCAAATTGTTTGCCTTGCTGCTTTAAACAGCAACATGTTGACCATTTTCTGTCCCTATCTATTGGGCAGCAACAACACTGAATGGGAATGAAACTCTGAGATGAGATAGCTGCCTATATGCACAAAATTTGCAATTTCCTAAATTCCAGGCTTCAGATCTTAAAGTAACAATATCCTGACATATTCTGCAATCTTCCTCTATTTTTAATTTATAACATAAGAACTTGAAACCAGCACAACACATCAAATCATTTAAGCACAAATGTCCAGCACCTGGCTACAGAAAATGCAAACTACTCTGGACATTGGTCTGTTGATTCATCAGTTCCTTGTTTGAACAACAGTCAAGAGAATAAGACTGTGTTGTGGGGCAACCAGTGACAGCATCACAACCTGCAAAAATATGCTCGAGGATACCAACACTGACCGGGAACAAACCCAAAAAGCTCCCAGACATCACTGCAAGGCTTTTCAAGTGTTTTATTAAGTTTCTGACATTAGAGTTTTATCAAATAGTTAAATATTTTTTCCCCAACACAACTACTATTTAACTAATAGCTTCTTTCTCAAGACTGCCCGTCAGATCACTGACATCTTATGATTACAAAATACTCGAAAATAGATTGCAGAATATTAAGTCTGCAGAGACACTTGGGAACTACAACAACAAAAAGTACAACTTTTATGAAGCAAATTCATAACCAGCACCAGCAAACCAGACTCAAGTGTGCCTGATGAATACTATCAATAAAGCATTAACTTGTCTGCACTGATGCCTGTTCCCAGAAGCTGGTAGAGACAGGCCAGAATGAAGTTGAGGGAGCATGAGCAACATAACTCTGACATTCACACGGAAAGAAATGCAGCAATTTATAAGCAAAATTGATGCTGTATTAAACAGACTTGTGAAAAAACACAGCAGTTTGAAGAACAAGCTCCAGATAATTTAACTGTACAGTCTACAACTACTCTCAAAATACGGTGTTCCTGAACAAGTTCCAGGCGAACTATTGATACCATCTGAAGACAAAATTTCCAAGTTTTCCTACTGCCATTGGTTTGTATGGACTATTTTCAATAGGTAGAGTGCGACAGAGACATTTCCGGGGCAAGTCCCTAACAATCCAAACAATTCCAATTCACCACTTAACTGTACAGTCTACAACTACTCTCAAAATACGGTGTTCCTGAACAAGTTCCAGGCGAACTATTGATACCATCTGAAGACAAAATTTCCAAGTTTTCCTACTGCCATTGGTTTGTATGGACTATTTTCAATAGGTAGAGTGCGACAGAGACATTTCCGGGGCAAGTCCCTAACAATCCAAACAATTCCAATTCACCACTTGCTACCATACCATAGATATGCGAGTGTGTGTGCATACACGCATATAGGAACTTGAGGTATCCCTGAACTCTCAGATGACCATAAAGGCAATCTAGTACAAACCTTTACTGCAGGATATTATCTCAGGGACACTGGCTCCTTAGGTGCCAATAGCCTTATGCGAGGAACAACAGGGCTGCAGAAGCGCAGAGGCGGGATCCATTCAGCTGCGAACCACCGATTCCTTTGGCCTTACATCACTGAGCTACCCATTAAGGAGCTGGACTGACAGGATCCCGAGCATGCCCAGCCCAGCCCTCACAGCAAATGAATGTTAGAAAAGATTAAGGCTAAAAGAAATTGGTGATTCATCAGGGCAGCAAAACAGCTTTTCCCCAATTCACTACAATGTTGCAGGCCAAGGAGTTGGCCATGTACTGGTGACCCCTGTCAGACTTCCAATTTTGGAGTTACTTGCTGTTCCTGAAGCACTCGGGCACACACAGAATACCTGGAGCACTGTCCTCCCCAAAGCAAACACCTCCTGCTTGCCTGATGGAAGCATCGGACTGCAGGAAAGCTGCACCGAAATTAAGTATTCCCAAACATCTCTGTTGGGTGCATCCCCCTCCTCCTAAAAACAACACAGAACATGCAAGTGTCAAAGACCAATTAAAAATACATATACTTTCGAAGAAAAGAAAATATTATGGAACAGCAAAACGGTAGTCTTGGCTCCACAGTATCCTCGGAATTTAAGATAGACCAACTCTGGACCAATTAAGAGAATCCATTCCTTTTGTACATGAAATAGTCAAACTTGGGTAAAATAGTTTAAAGAAATGAGTGACAAGTCCTGCTTCTAAACAAGATCCTCAAACTTGCAGATTTTAGACAGACTTTTAAGATGAACTATTCGAAACAAGACCAGTTTTTTAAATGGGCTGTTGAATACCAAGGGGTCTCCTTCGGCTACTCAGTATCTACAGCATCAAACAGGATCTTTTGAGCAGCTGAAATATTGCTGAGTTTTATATTCAGAGAAGGGGATTGAGATCAACTCTGTTTTCACATTTGACTGTTGACATCCTGGTTTGCCCTGAATTTAGCAGAGTGAAACATATGAAATAATATATGTGGGAAAAAAAAAAAAACACTTTTTCCCTGCTTTGCTAATGCCTTGAAACAAGAGTATTTGTAACATTTTCACCTACTACTTTCAACAAAATAAAACATATAATCAGTTCTAGGGTTTTTTTTGTGTGTGTGTGTACGCACGCGCGCGTGTGCGTTCTTAAGATAGCACGTAAATTAACTTCCATTATTTCAAAGTTCAAATTTTACATTAATTTCCCCTCTCCACTTTCAATGACTGAGCTAAGCCTGTGAAATTCTATCATTTGTCTAGGTCCCACTTTAAATGGCCTAAAATTAACATCAAATTGAGCATGTATATCCCTCGCTTCATAAATATCATTGCTCAAGTATCTTCCCCAGGCCTCTACTTCAAGACTATATTTTACTGGTCTTCTACCTAGTTCTCCACAGCAACCCTTACAAGATTGCATGGGGAGGAGTAAATTTTCTTTACAACTTCCTATTTTGCAACATCCTTCCTTTCCCACTTGTACCTGTGTTCCAATTCTGCATGCAAACTATAAGAGATTTGCAAGCCTTGTATTAGTTTAATAACACTAACTACACATGGGAACACAATCACAATTTTCTATAGTTATTTCTAAGCGTTGTACAGAAGGCTGCTGTCTAAAAAAAGTCATTTTACCGTCAATGCTCAAGGAAAGAGCATGCTATGTTAACAGCATTTTGTGACACATAACAGTTCATCTCACACACAAAAAGTCCCTCTTTCTGAAGCTTAACATTTCTCAGACATGAAATTGTTTCTCTTTTGACTTCATCCAGCCTCATGCCATTTGCCCTACACCAGACATGGCCTTTCTGTACTTCTCGGTTTCCTCTGCAACCACCTCACACTTTTTCATTGAGCTCCTCCACAACAAGAACGCTCTTCAAGAAGTCAAGGCCACTGCCCTTGCTGAAATCTATTTTTCCAACACAGACACAAAATAGTAAATCAAGTGCTTTACATGCTTTTTGTGTCTAACTACTTAGTTCTTTATAGCTCCTTGCCCGCTACCTTTCATCTGTCACTTCAGATTTGTCGCGCACTGTGGCTAGAAACAGGCTTTTTCTACATCTAGCATGCTGATTTTGGGAGGTAATGTAATAAATATCTAACAAAGGGTTTATATTACAATGTTAATTAAGCTTGCAACTGATTTAAAGCCAAATCCATCGCCATACATGAGATTTAATATGAAATGCAGCGGTAGATCTCATAGAACATCTAGATTAGACAAAGCTAACTGTATTTGTTTTCCATTTAGATAAAATAAGTAAGGTTCACTTTAATCAAGCCAAACATCATACTTGAAAGTTACTTACTCAATTACTGCCTGAAAAAAGTATTTTAAAAAAAGAACAAATAACAAAATCCCTCCCCAACGGCTGCCTCCAGTTCCAGCTCCTCCATTTTGCAGAGTATAAAATTACCTAAACTGTGTATGTCTATAAGCATATAGACATATGGACACATACACATATTATATACACACACCCCTCCCTCATCCATACTTGTGTGTTGACCTGCATTAAAGCAAGCCACAAAAAGCAACAGGGAAGCACATGCTTGCGCTGACCCCTTTGTTCCTTTCAGGTGCGTGTCTGCAAGCACTTTACGAGAAGTACAAGGGCAAGAAATCATCTCACATTCCAATTCCAGAATATTAAATACACTTAAGTTTCCAATTATATACCATAAAAATATACAGCAACTTGTGTAGGAACATTCAAGAGGTCAAATGTTTCCTAATAATTTGCATTAGACTACATTTTTTTTTTAGTTTCAAATGTAGAATAATACTTATTTCCAAATTTAAGATCAATCAAGTACAGAGCTAATTTTGGCCTTTTAGATAAATAGTTTACAAACAAATGGCCAAATAATATTTACTTATAGGCATTATATATGAAACATGCACTACATTCCATACATTCTTTGAGGCATAATCCTGGTCTTCGCTCCCCCTCTCCCTGTCAAAATTATTTCAGAAAACATCAATATTATTCTAATAGTCAGAGAGAAGAAGCTGATTAGCTTTGTATCTCAAGAATTAACCTTAAGAAATGCTTATAAGTCAACAGGAAATAAGCAAAAGTTCAACTGATAAAAAGTTAGCAGGTCAGAATTAAAACACCAGAGTTATGAAATCCCAGCAAGTTTTTAGAAAGAACAAAACATTCTTTGACCTTTTAAAAATTATCCCATCCATAAAAGCAAGATAAGTCGCATGTACAAGCAAAGCCACATGAAAGGATAAAGGCTTTGGGGAACCATCCCGAGGCACTACGTAAAGGCGACTCGCAGGTTGTTTTTATTAATGGCTCCTAGGGGGGCCAGCAGAACGAGGACAGGGATGGGAAGCCAGAACGCCGGGATTTCACCCCAACCGTGACTCAATTTAAAACGCAGTTTTGAAAGCGCCTCTTCTGCGTGGCCACGGGTCACCCTTAACCGCCCTGCCTCGGCTCCCATGGCTGCAGAGTGACAATAATGGCACTTTCCTGCCGCGCAGGAATCCCGCGCAGCTGCCCTGGAGCGCACATGTGCCCGGGCTGCGCCGCGATCCGCGGCAAACGAAACCGAGCGCGAA
>NW_010576483.1:192535-212042 GCF_000705375.1 Tinamus guttatus
CTGGTTAATGGAATCACCTAGGCAGAGGAATTTAGGTTTTTAAATCATCCACTGGCTGAGCAGGACCATGCACTTGTGCAATGGGTTAACTTTGGAGCTGAAGTTACACTGGTCCCCAAGCTGCCCAAGAGTCATTGCTGCCTATGGTGCAGGGATGTCTGATCTGCTTATAAATGAATGAGTTTCTGTATCACCACAGTTTTCAGTCCAGTGTATCAAGATAAATCCAAACTGAAGTAAAATGAATCAGAGAAGATATTGACTGAAATAAAAGTACCTCTACCTCAATGCGCCAGGCTGAAAACAGAGGCCATGCCTGAGTGGACTGGATATCCCAGACTCTGGGAGGGAGGGAAGTGTGTGTGTGTGTGTGGGAAGTGGTGTGGACAGTGACCTCAAGATGCATCCAAAGACAGTATTTTTTACGCAGAGCTTTTGTGCAACCCTAATTCTAACTTCCCTTTAGTGTCAGAGAAGTGGGAAGCTGATTTAAAAGTAAAAGCAAAACAATTTTGTACTATAAGAAGCATGAATAACAAATTCCAGCTAGCTGTTTGCTAAACTAAATCCAACATGGAAACTTTGGTGAGTCAGGGAAATAAGATAGCTTTTCCTCTTGCAGTGGCCATCAGCCCTGATTGTCGTCACCGACATGATCAGTTAACATTGACTTTTGAGGCAGGCTTATTATTATTCAGCAGTCTGGTATTTACTATAAAAAGATAATAAGTCACCATGAGAAATTCCTAGTAATAAAAAGTACGTGTTTATACTATCTTTTTTTTTTTCTCCCTTCAATATTGCTAGTTTAGTTTTGAGTTAAGCCTGTAGGGCTGGGAGCTGTTTGATAGTCTGTGCCATGTGCTGGTAATTTAGCGTTTGCTGGATGTACATAGATATGTACATATTTATATGTTTTCATGCCTCTGAAAGTGTGCTGATTTATTGCCAGGCTCCCTGGCAAAGGCCAATGTCTGGTAGCCAAAAGACGAGTCCAGGTAAGACACAAATGCTATGTGACTTTTGCATCTAAGAGATGCCTTCTTCACAGTGGATTTTCTGGTGCATAAGCAAAGTGCTTCGCGCTGACCTTCTGTGCCTTTTCTGTGTTTGGACAAGAGGCTAAAAGGATAAATGTGGGCTGCCTCATTTCACAGACCAGCAGAGAAGGAAAGGCTGCGTAGGTCCCTGCTGACAGTCGTGGCCCACGCTTGCGAGAGAGGGACTTGAACAAGTGATAGGTAAGTAGATGGTCATTATAAAACCGAAAGGAATCTTAAATAGGATTACAAAAATCATTTAAAGTGTACTCATTCTACTGAGAAATATAAGTCACATTGCTTGCAGGAAAGGGGAAGGAAGGAGGAATGGAGAGGCATGCATTTTATTTTGAAATTGACTTTTTTAAAAGCATAGAGTTTTTAAAAATGAACAGTGAACAAGGCAAAAAATATATCTGATTTTGTGACTAGTACTTTTGACACTGCTGTCCATCAACTTTCTCTCTTTCTTTAAACTACCAGTGTCTTGTTTTATAATTAAATTGTAAGCTCTTCAGGGCAGAAGCTATATTCAGATATGCAGCAGTAAACACCTTGCAGCAATAGATACTTATCCTGATTGGCACCACTGAGCAATATAAACACTATGTAAATAATGAGAAAGCCTGAGAGGTGCTGAGTCCCGGGGAAACACAGTTCCTTTCCCGTGGCTTGCATTACTGTTAAATAATTCTAACAGGATACAAGGTCATGCTGGAGCATTGGCTAAAGGCAGCCTGGGCACACCAGGAGTCATGGAAACTCGTGAAGAGCTGAGTGGGTCCCATGAAGTCCCCTGGGAAAAAGGAAGTCTGGGGATAAGTTGTTTTGAAACTTGGAGCCCAACTTCCCACCCTTTAGCAAAGCAAAAATTCAACGTTCATTTTACGGGACAGTCAGCATGGCACTTAGATCATGGATCAAATCTGTATGTGTGCACTATATCTAAACTCACGTTATAGTCGGGGAAAACTGGAGAGCTGTAAGGCTCAGTTCAGTTGTCCACCTCTGCAAACAGCACCATTTGAGATGCCCTGCAAGAGGCCCTAGTCTCACTGCCACTTTGGAAGGACAAAGGTCTTGTTTAGTATTTGGCAGCTCCACACAGATGTCCTGGATTCCACATGCAAAGCTGGGGCTGGACGTGTAAATTTAGCCAGGTGTCCTCCATTCCCAGAGATCCGCTTTAGGATGCGGACAGATCTGCAGGCCCCACTGCCCGTGATGGGAGCTTGGGCATCCAGTCCACAAGCAGATACCTCCTAGGTGTCTTAATCTGCAAGCTGAATCGTAGTTTCCTAAAGGATGTGCCCTAAGATAAGATTTATCCTAGTGTCCTTTATATGCTAAAACAACTGATTAATGCTGATACTGCAAAGGTGCTTTAAAACAGGAGGATAAAGTTACATTTGAAACTGCAGATTTCAGATCTGCCCAGAGTACATGTGTCCACGCTGAGAAGATGGCTAAAGCCAGAGCACATTGTGTGGAGGCACCTGAGCTTGCTTTCTCTGTCCCTACAAAGTGCTAATCATTTCAGAATCTCTACCAACCCTTGGCTTCCTTTTGCCCCCCAAACAGACACTTGGCCTGCCCCTTTTCAAAAACCTGCTGTTAGGCTTCACCTTCCTCAGTTTCCTTACTGATGGTGTTTTCTCGTTGCAGGGCACGTTACAAAATGGTATAGAAATCATGATATATGGTATGATATATGCTTTATATGATGTATAAACCCGAACTAATTTAAATGAGTTGTTTAGCAGAAAAAGAGGGCTTACGAATCCCATGGCGCCTTGTCCAGTTAATAAAAATAGTCAATTTATATTTTTCAGTGACATTTAAAACTTACAGTGGCAATGACAATTTCATTATAATGACACTATGCAGTCTTCAAGCTCTCTAAAAGCGTATACTGCATTCCAGATGAAATCTGTGTTTGATGTCAGCACTGTAATAAAACCTCCAGAATCAGAGTAAGGAACTGAGCACTTTATACTGTATAGCAAATCCAGGTCAGGATTGACTCTTGTAAGTCTTGTGCCATTGAGGTAGTATAATTTTGTAAAGAGAGTACGAATATATGCAAAAAGATTACAGTTTTTTCTGTCTTGCTCATTTTGAAAGAATAGGGATTATCTGAATTATTTTCCACCAGGGTTATGGTAATAAAATCACCTTTAGAGGAGAACATTAGTAGAATAAGTAATCTGCTCATATATTGTTACTGTTCTTTTGACAGAATATAGATACTCTATCAGAAATAAAACCTGATACTAACCCCAAAACACTTGATTCTATATAGATGAAAAGTGAGAAAAAGATGTTTCCTTTCTGGTATGAGAACTTATTTCAGAAAGAACTATCTTTTATTTCTATATTGATATAACACAAACACAGTGAGCTTTTAGCTTTCGACAAGGACGCGATGGCAAAACAAATTAAAAATACAGATAGAAAGCCAGTGTGCAGAGAGCTTATGTGCCAGAGCTGACACAGGAGTACTGAGACAAATCCTCGGAGTTTTGATTCAACACTTTAGCCGAGAAAATAGCCATATTCACCTTCTTGCTTTATGCTGTAACTCAAAAATTGGTACTAGGGTAATGCCTCAAGGTTGCTGTTTATTTTAGGTACGGGCAAACAGAAATAATCCTTTGCCACAGGGATTGCAGTATGAGACATAATCACATCAAGGAAATGAGAAGGCTGCTAAGATTTCAGCAGCACAGGTGTATTGCCCGAGACATAATCACGTCAAGGAAATGAGAAGGCTGCTGCAGAAGATTTCAGCAGCACAGGTGTATTGCCGAGGTGTTGGAGCAGGACAGATGGACTCACTCCCTCTCTGTTCCCAGATGTGCTCAAAGTGGGCAGAAACTGAACACCATGAAGGGGTTTTATCTGAGACTCAGGACCAGTATGTTTTTTCACCTCATATAAACAAAGAAAAAGAAGGGTTTGTTCTGCTTCACTGGAGCAAAAAAATAACACAATAGACTTCCATTCAGGCACACAAATAGCAACTGTCCTGTGACTTCTCTATTTAAATGGGTATCCATGGAGAGATGTGCACAGCTTTCATTAGAGGGCTGCAGAGCTGGGCTGTGGTTTACACTGCAGACAGGAAGGAAAAGACAGCTGAAAATGCCCCCTTGCAATGAATGAAGCAATGAATGAATAAATGCAATATGCTATCAAGGCTCCAGTGCGTCACATTGCAGCAAGTGATGCCTGTGTTCTGCATCTCAGCTTTATTATCCCTCCCATCTGCCTTTCCAGGCCCACTCAAATTAAACGCTAGTCTGTGCTTGAAGGCACAACCCCGACAAACAGATGGCACATAAATAGGTGTAAAAACTGCAACATTACAAGTGACTTCCTCTGCAGGCTGCATTTCTTGCTTACTTGCTTCGTTCTTTGCTAGCAGTTGGGATTGGTAGTTTGCTCCGTGGTACACACGGGCCCGCTCCATGGGCCTGCCTGGCCCAAGCACCCAGGAATGACCTGGTGCTATAGGGACAGATGTCTGCTGTGCAAGTGGCCTCTAGTGGCAAAATAAATAGAAATGGGGGGGAAGATTTGTTAAACTGCCGGTTCCTTGGGAGGAAGGGTAGCCCTGCCTAAAATTTACGATACTGTGGGCTATGTCGTCAAGGCTCTTCGTGTTAGGGATCCGTGAGGTAAAGATGAGAATCAGCCAGGGAAGTCTGAGCTAGTGAATAACGGCTTCCGGGTGTTGGAATAATGATTCGAATTGTTTGCAACAAAGAGTTTGCTGTTTTGCTTTAAAAAATGTGTCTGAAAACCAAAAATAGCCTGAAACTGGCTTAAGGAGTGTGAAATGCGAAACTATCACTTGTGGATTATTATTTATATTCTGCATTAGAAATACTAAGCGTTCACACTTCTAAGATTTATCCGTACATATATCAGCTGGGAACATTTTAAAATGTCATATACTGGTAGTAAATTGAATGCAGCTACTGGAACTTAAAAACTTCCCTTTACAGATCATTGTATTCACCACAAAATTATTAGCATTTGCCAACACTGGATACAAGCTGCAAAATACTGATAAACCAGTGATAATGCACTGAACTTTAATTTAATTGAAACTAATAGAAAAAGCTGTTCCTGACTTCAAGTGAGACTAAGATTTGACCTTTTTTTTAATTTTTGTACTTAAGTGTTAAAAATTAAGCGTACTAATAAAAATGGATACCCTCTCTGTTATTATCAAGGCAAAACCCACAAAAATGTTCTATATTCCTTTTACCATTCATTTATATATGTATATATAGATATAGCTTTGATGAGAAGAAGTGATGAGTAAATATTCTGCACCTTCAAAGCAAGACAGGAGTTAGGTGCTACGATAGCAGTTAGATGTTGCCGATACAGCAGCTATTGCAGTGTGAAAGCACAGTTTAAATGAACTGATTTTAAAAGCATTTTCCTGTGGAATGCAGCCAGCTTTTGCAATCAGCCTTTGGCTGTCTCCACCAGGCCATCCAAACGTTACGCACTCTGGAAACGATGCTCGGGATCCTGCTGATCCCCCGTGCAGCGCGGTGCCCTCGCAGCATTTCTCTGCCTGAGCAGCAAGGCTTGCAGGCGGGTACAAGGTGGGGAAAAGGAAGGATACAAGGGAACAAGGATGAGGTGGAAGGGCAAAACCTGGGTTCTCAGAGAGGCATCTGGGGAGGACTCATGGCCACGCTCCATAGGAGGTGGAGAGGAAAACTCCCGTGTCAGTGGGTGCTGGTGCAGTTGGGAGGCAGGATGTGGGTGCTCGCTGTGTGGAGGCAAAATGAAGCATGAGGAAATTGCCCAAGCAGGCTGCGCGCGGGAGGCACCATCAGTGGCCTGGCTGGTTTTGATCTGTGCTCGGGGAGCAGATGCCAGTGGCGTTAGAAGCAAACTGCTGTGGTTTCCAAATGCTTATATTTAGCATCTAGCAAGTCGGAGCAGATGGCAGGTCTGGGCCCCATTTCTGGGCAGCCACGAGGAATCCTTGAGGCCTCCTCGAGCAGCGGTGCAGATATGCCTGCTTAAGGAATGGCATCCCGGGGTTTTCTGCCTCCTCTCGCTGTCTCCATCTAGGTTTTGCACCACTGTTATTCAGCGCTTTGGGATGGCTGCCCGGTGGTGCCGCAGGGGGCACTCGGCCGGGCCCCAGCTCACGTATCCCAACCAGGCATCCATCATCGGCATGGGCATCCATCTCCACACCAGCTCATTTATTCTGCTTCTCAGGTGAAGACATGTGAGAGCAGACATATCTGGACTATTTGAACAGCTTCCAAAAGCTAAATCATGTGTAAACACTGCTGAGAATTCAGCACGCTCTAAAGTAGGGCAGAGCTGACTTCCCATCATCACGATTCCCTCCAAGCTGGGCGGTGGGTTTCCGAACAGCCAAGGATGCAGGTTGCTGGGTCTCCTATCCAAGGGTCACCACCAAATCCACAGAGGTGTAGCACGTGGCACCTTCTCCTCTCCTCTCCTCTCCTCTCCTCTCCTCTCCTCTCCTCTCCTCAACTTCCATCATTAACTTGCAGCAAATCTCAGTGTACAACAAAACAACTGCTGTCTCCCAAAACTAAGCTTCATAGATTCTCCAGATACTGCTGAAAAATCTGTATGGTGAACTTGGCATTTATGTTTTTCATGGTGGGTAGCCTGTGCCTCTGGAGAGAACCAGAGCAGAAACTGTCCATCATACCAGCTGTGGGGCAAATAAGCCATACATTTAGCTTTTGCACAGGCATGAGATTGACTGTGTTCAAACAAACAAAGAAAAAAGGGAAAAGGAAAGAAAAACCTGGTAGAAAAAATAATTGAAAAGGGCTAAAACCAGGCCTTATCAACCCCCCTTCCTACTAAGCTAGCTACTGAATTCCTAAGGTGAGAGGGGCCATTGCTCAGTCACTGTGGGGTCTACCCATACCATGGGGCTTCAGCAGTTTTCTTCCCTGCTCATCAGTAAAACTGATTCTGAATGTAGGAAGAGATGAAAAGCCGCTCATAAGGAGAAGGCTGTCATCAGCTCTAGACAAAGCACAGCCAAAGAATTAAAGCGAATATAAAATAATGGGAAGTGGAAGTGACATATCAAAAGCTGATATGTAGAAAATTAATTTCAGATTGAAACCGCCACTTTTACCAGGATGAAGTCACATCTTCTTTCGGGACAGAAGCAGTAGGTTTAGAAGTCCAAGTTTCAACACCACAGTTCAACATGAGCTGCAAATGCCTTGGGGAACTGGCAGGCAGATCAGCAAATAATGAATTACAGTAGTGAAGTCAGGATGTAATAAAAGCCTCAGCACCCCTCTGAGATCGCATTTGCTTTTACCTGGAGAGGTTCACGAGAGGGTTTGGGGAGCTTTAAAGAAAGCACTAGCTCCAAAATTGCAAACCTCAGAAACAGGAAGGAAGAAAATAATTGCTTCCCAAAGAAACACAGGTAAGAGGATGCCTCTGCTGGGAGAGGCCAAGTCAGTAACAACCATGTCTTTAGTCATCACTGAAATCCTGAAGTCAGAAAGGCAGTCGCACAAGACAAAAAGAATTGCTCTAAGGGCTGACATATATTTTTTCTCAGAGATGGGCCAAGCCATGAAGTACAGCTCTGACTTGATCTCTGAATCCAACCTTCACAAAAGATTGGATTTGGGATTTGGGGCTGGATAAATCGCACTGAACCTCTCAGAATGTGGGAACGTTCAGTTCTTGCTTTGGTCTCTGGTTTTGTTCCAGTTCATCTGTATTGATGTACTAAATCCTGCTCAGGACTGAACCAGCAGGGAACTCGGGGCATGTGCATCTCATGCAGCCAAGCACTGGCTCTGTTTGTGTACTGGTGAGGTGGGACACTGGCCATCTAGGTGCATGTTCCTGAACTCATCCTGCTTTTCTGCTGAATGTAGTAGCACTGCACAGTTGCTGCTGTTGCAGCTGTATGACTGTGCACCTTTTATGATAGAAATGACAATAATGCCAAATTCTGGTAAGTCTTTGGGGCTGGCTGCATAAATGGAAATCTGTCTCCTCTCACTACACCTTGCTTTTATCAACTACTCTTGTCTTGCTGGGACACCCACTCGATTCTTTGGGGACTTTGTCATTGGAAGTTGGGGATGTCACTGGAGTCAGGAGGAACCACTTTCCTTCTGACACCTTCCATTCCCTTGTGTAGGGACCCCAATCTGTCAATCATCCCAACACAGATCCATGCTGGGATTCCTCTGTACTAAATGAAGGGAGGAATGCTGCCAGTAAGGAAGCAGGAAGGGTTGGAGGAACAGACAGCGCCTGTCCCCGTGCAGGAGACTGAAAGGGAGGAACTGTGCCCTCGAGGTGGCTCAGAGCAGGGCCAGGCTGGGCCGCACCGAGATCTGCAGTGTAGGACATATTACTGATATTACAGGTAGTGCTACTAGTCCTACAGGTTGTATTAGTGCCTAATAACTGTGATTCTGCTTGGTACCTTGTCCTTGTAGAGTCACAACCCTGTTGGCAATCCCCCGTGACTTCCACGAGCCCTGTGAGGCGTGGACGGGCTGTGCTGCTGCCACAGGAGGCCGCAGAGCCGGCGCGCGCCGCCTGGCTCCTCAGCTCGCGTCGCTCCAACATGGCTGCAGCGCCACACAACACCCGTCCGTGACTCATCCTCACTTACTGCGCCTAAAAAAGGCTGTGGCACTGGCAGAGGGTGGCGTGTTAAAAGCCCTGGCATTGAGCCGTTGTAAGAGGACCCCTGTGAGTTGTGACCGAGGTTTCAGCAAGAGAGGTGAAAGCTGCTATAGCCAATGCACAGCTGTAAAGCATGTAAAGCTTTGTGTGGAAAAAAGGGGGAAAAACAAAAAGACAAAAAAAAGAAACTGGGAAAGGTTGTTGCTAGGAAAGTCAAAATATCTGGGTAGAAAACACTGATATTAAAGTGGATTTGTCTGGAATTTCCTCCTCATCAATTTCTTCATCCTGGAGAAGGGCAATAAACCTCTCTTCTAGGTGGATTTTAACTTTATTGGGTAAAGATTTCCTGTCTTTTTGATAAATTCAGCCAAAAATGTCTATGAACTTGCAGCAGCACAAATCCTGTGTGTTTGTAGATTGTCTACAGTTCATGTGCAGTTTCAGACACACAGGAAGGAACTCTTATGCTTTTCCCTTACTGTTAGGCTTCATTCAGATGTATGCAGACAATTTATATTCTTAGATAATGGCTCTAGTGTCTCAGAGATTTCAATCAGAAGTCAGGGTCCTATTATATAAGAAAGTGAAGATATTTTCCCCATGAATTGCTACTTCCTGCCCCTTACTTCTCTGAGGCAAAAGAAAACAGTGGACAGGAAAGATGCTCTTGATGATGGGATGGGAAGAGATGATGGCAGCGTGGTAGAAGATACTGGTAAGACCCTTATAATTAGTGTAATGAGCATCAATCTAATCGTTGTCAAGTAGTTTTATAGGCATCATGACACAGCTGGATTGTAAAGAGAAATTACAGGGATATTAAATAGAAACTACTTTCAGGACAAGCTCTTTCCACTCCTGGATTCAGGCTTACGGAGGAACACTTGGAATGCAATGTAGAGTAATGTAAATGAATTGGGATATACTCAAACCTTTGCTATCTGATTATTAACAAGTGTGGTGGTGTCCCACTTAATGCCTTAACGAGCCTCTGAGTCCTATGTACAAATTCAGAATCCTAATCCCTAAACCTTTCTATGTGCAATGCAAGACTGAACCCAAATTAAACCCTTGTCTTTCTAACTCTACCACACACTAGATCTATTTATTGTGAGAGCAGAGTTTTAGTCAGTGAAATGGCCAGCCTATCACAATCAAACCTTTTTTTATTTTTTTTATTTTTTAAGCCAAGTCCTACCTGAGATGTTCTGGAGAGGTCCTTCATTGCAACTTTCCCAGAAGGGGTTTCTAAAACACTGTCATCGAGGTGTATCTAAAGCACCCAACTCAGTTCTTGTGTTCATTGCCATTACATAGTGAGCTAGATTTTGAGGAGCTGTTTTTCAAGTTGTGATATATGTGTGTTCACTCACAATTTTTCATGGGTGCAGTCCTCTTCCAACGAGAACTTGAACGTTCATGGGCAAAGTCCAATGAGATAAAATGTGCGTTGAGTTACCTGGGAACTTATGGTTGAACAATCCCCTAAGACATTAATGTGTAAAGGACATTTGCCTTTTTCATGTTGTTTAAAACCCAAAAGAGACTCAGAGAGGGATATGAAGCCGTTATTCATGCATGATTTGTCAGTCATCCTTCTTTCCCCTTCCCTAGAGACTCCATAGTTGTCTCAGTTCACTCTAGTGAATGGAAATTTTTAATCAGTGCAGTCAATAAACCTCAGAGATCTGGTCAGCTAGCCAATATAGGTGTCCAGTTTTGGGTATGAGTGCCACCATACCTGCCACCATACCTGGTGGACATGTGTTCATTGACCCTGCTGGATAGGAGCTGAACTGTAGCTGTTCAGCTGTGTGTCAGGTGCTGCATATTGCAGTGGGTCAAATTTTCTCTCTGCTCCTGCTGAGCTGACTACAAAGCTATGAAGAAGCAAGTTTACAAACCACAAACATTTGAAAATCATGTTATATATAACTGAAAGATCTTTCTCTATGTTTAGGATGAAGAGCACAGACCCTTGCATAGATAAGCCTTGGGAGCTATGGTAACTTGTGAATTTTTAATCAGCCTATTTCTAGAATGAGTGCATCATTTAATTTATTTTATATGTAACATGAAAATTTTGAAGTGATATAGCATGCAGCCATGCAAAAAAGAGCCACAAAACTGTATGTGTATATATTAATAGCTATCTCCTAGTTTATCATGTTACACTTGAATATACTTTGTGCTAATATTAAATGTTGTCCTCTAAGATGCAGAAAATGTATGCAAAACTAAAATCTATGTTTTAATAGATCTATTGTGTCCTTAACAGCCTGAAAGCCAGATAATCAATATACCTGGTATAATTTCAGCTACCAGAGCCAATAAAAACTGTTCTATATGGAGGTGACTGCAGAACCATAGCTGTAATCATTTCTCTGTCTATGAATGGGAAAAAAAAAGGCAGATGTGAAAACATTCTCACATTACTTTCTTGGAAACACAAGAATACTTTTTTTGAAGTCACAATGACTTTTCTATTATTCTAATATTCACTCTCGGGGCATTTATATACCTAATTCCTTTTCCCTCTGCATGCACTCAAATACCTGGTCTGACTGAAATGGGAAGAATTGATTCCATAACGTGTCTAAACAGTTAAAAATGTCATTCTGCAATTTACAAGGTCACTGTCACAAATATGTTGCTAGGTGACTGCAGATGTTATCAGCCACTAATATACATGTGCTTTCCAGATGTAGTCATCAAATAATTTTCAGCTGAGTGATTCAGTGTTAGAGAAAAGTTGAATGTCTATTTAAGGGCCTAAGTACATAAAAATATATATGCTAATTTGAATTGCATTAAAAAATGTTATGCTTCATGAAGGTAGAGATAAGGCATCCATAGCTAGGGTAATCTCTCCAGGGGTTTCTTGAGCTACAGTTCCCTAGGAACTACAGTTTTATATTATGCTCTTGAAGTTTTCAACTACTTCTGTTCACACCTAATACTCAGATTCTTCATTTAGTTATTCTGCAGTTGATTCCTGTTGCTTGGCATTTATAGGGCCTTTTGGGAGGCCCTGTTTCCAAAGTTAGTTAGGTTGAGTTTGACGCTTCAAGCTGATGTGACATCCAGTCACAAAATGACATGAACTTCAAGGCAGTTTTAGGTGCCATTCAGGAAGGTGATTTTATCATTTGTAAATAGAGTGGTTCGGCTTGCAGATCGAGCCACCCAAGCACAGGTACCCGCAGGTGAGGCAGCTTTCTGAGTCGTCCCTGTCAGCGAGGCTGGCGTCCTTGCCACCAGCGGTGCCTGGAGAGCGATTTGGCTGAGCAGATGTAGACATCTACGTCAGGCTGACCTGAACAGCTCCCAGACTCCTTGACTGGATTGGCTGGATCACCACTGGTTGTAGCAGGAATTTATACACTCAGCTTGCATGTGCGCACTTACATTGAACTGCTTTAAGCTGCAAGCTGACTCCCCGCCCCAAGTAATAGATGCAGTATTCAGGCGCAATCATTTACATTTTAGTGGATACAGTCATTTTTTTAGACAGGAAGGGAGACTGGACAATCTAAAGATTTATTCCATCCTCAGTATCTGTGAATGTACAATAAGTAGATATGAGGTAGGGTTCATAGAATGCGTCCCTGCTTGCGATTTCTCCCAGAGCTTTGAACCGTGACATTTGTCTCTTCTCCCCGGTTCAATGTACATGTCTTGAATGATGAAAAGATTATGTGGAGTGGTGGGGCAGGGACTTTCAAGGTCACACTTCTCAGCTCTGATCATACGAGATCAGAGGTAACTAGATGTGCAAGGTTTAAAGGAAAACGGTACAAGTTCCTAAAGAATAATCTGTTAGTATTAGATAAAAAAAAATACTATCTCTGGCTTGGAAAGTTTCCAAACTATCAGTGGTGGGAAGCTGGGAGTTTATTGTGGGAAAATATTTATTTTTTGCATTCTCCAAACTTCTCCCTAGGCATCCCCTTTTGGCCACAAACCAGAGACAAAATATTGAAGTAGATGAATCTTGGCCTGACCTGTATTCTTATGTTTCTAGGCCTCTGCAGCACTGGTTGTCCCAGGCTGTGACAATATGGGTGACATGGGAATTTTCAGCAGGGGAGGGGAGTCCATGTCATTCGTCTCCAGGGTGCAGTCATAGGTAGAGGAAGGAAAATCTCAAATTTTTGTGGCAAAGGTTTGAGGGAGGGCAGCAGTTTGAGGTTTATGGATACCATAGGTTCAGTGTTTACACAGAGCTTAGGTGCTGTATTTGCTATGCCTAAGCTTACTCTGTTTTTTTACCATATCAAAGCAGGTTTAGACAATGTATAATGCCCAGGCGTTGTTTTGAGAGAGCTATGTAGCATTTTACAGACTGTCTACCAGATGCTGTGCTATAATGGCATCGCTCCCAGGAAATAAAAAAAAGGCACTGTAAAGAATCATTGCTCTTTTCTTAGTTTCAGTAGCATCAGGTAATATAATGAGAGCCAGTGGCTATGAACTGTGGCCTAGGATGTTCAGGTTGGACCAGATCTCCTCCAGAGGTCTCTTCCAACCAACATTTCTAGTTTTTATTGAAGATGTGTCTTATCCCCTTTGAAGCAGCAATTCAAGGCAGAGTGCTCCAGGGCAACTCAGATGGCACCACACATTCATGTGAAGGCAACTGAATCATGCCCTGTAGTCAGCACAGTCAATGGAGAATGATGCAGCTACTCTAGACAAACTAGCTGTTCAGCAGCGACACGGAAGTTTATAAGCAGTGCCCTTTGGGATAACCTAGTGTTTGTCTAACCTACCCTTCAGATGTCACTCCAGAAGGGCATGTATCTATCATAGTTCTGCATTATATCTGTGTGAATATCTCAGCTGCCCTGTGGTGTCTCAGATGGCCCCACACACCTATGTTTAGGCAACCAAATCAACTCTTGGATGTCTCCTAGGTTGAGCTGAAGGGATTCTGCTTTTCCAACTGCAGCAGGTCTCAAGATGCATTGAGGGGCTTGCCCACCTTAAACATCTGCTCTCCCTGAGTCGGTGGTTGGTACATCTAGCTTGCAGGATCCTAGCAGCAAATATGTACAAGCTCTTCTCTGCTAATGTCTATTGGGGATAAAATCCTACCGTCAGATTATGTTTGTGCAAAAATGTGGTTGCCCATTGAAGGACATAGGTCAGAGTCACATTCACTGAGCACTGAGCATTCACTACACATTGTTTGGGTTTACCTAGTTCTCTTTACTGTCATCCAAACTGCAGCTGGGCGGGATACTCGACCTACTGGTTTTATGGGCAAAAGCCACCCTGTAGCAGTGCTCCCCGGGCCACGCACGTAGAGTCACAGCCTGTCCCATTTCCGTGATGACATTTTAGAAGACACTAGAGGACCCTGAGACAGTGAGCAGCTGGGATGCAGCCCATGGAGAGCAGCCGTGAGCATGGGGACCTTGGCAGGGTTTGCCCCAGCGCTGGGAGCGCACGGGCAGTCCGCTTGTCCGTCTGTCCTGGTAGGAATTAGCAGCATCCCGAGGCGGGATGTCTGCGTCCTTCCAGCATGCAACGGATGCTCCATGGCCAACAGCCGGATCCACAGAGGGTGTAAGAAAGAGGGAATATCTAATGTGGACAACTGAACCATTGTCCCAGATAAAGCCACTAAGAAGAACAGATTCCCAGGAGGCAGAATCTGAGGAATTCAGGCCACTCGAGCACTACTGTTGTACTGATCATTTTCTGATTTCACTTTGTGGATTTATGTGTGGATATAAGCAATAATTTCAGAGATTTGCTTTTGAGTGGCACAAACAGTAGCATTGGCCTAATTAGCAGAAGGTGGGGATAAGAATGACTGGAAAACAGGAATGGGAAGCTGAAGTCAGACCGGCCATTCATGGAACAGCAGGACGGAAACACTGATTATGAATCTGCCACGAACCTCTGAGCAAATGATTCTGCTTTCCTTGTTTACATTAAGTTCTGCTCTTCAGAGGGCTACCACGCAAGGCAAGTGTTTTTACCCTTGCTCTAATTATTCCTTTACTATATTTTCAGGTAAAACCATAGCTCACATGTGGATTTAACTCATTTAAAAACCTTTCCCTTAAATCTAAAAAAAAAAAAAAAAAAAAAAAAAAAGAAGCCCTGGTCTTGGAGCAAAACTTCCAAAGGAGCATCCTTACAACATAAAATGGAAGGACTAGATGTGCACCACACACTTGGAAAGCGGAGAGGATAAGGAGCTAATCTCAGTGCAGAGCTGCAGTCACAGCAACATGGTCCAAAGAGTCACCCAGACCCTGGGCAAAGAAACTACCTAGAAACTCCACTGCTGGTAGCAGGCCCCGTGTTTAACCGTGCTGTTCCCTTTAACTCATTTTTTGCAGCAGTTGGATATTCCCTGTTTGATGGGAACAATGGTGGAACTCTTCTGACAAAGAATATTCCCCTTTTTTTTCATGATTTTTGATAGCGCAAGTTTAACCAGATTTTATGGTGTGAAAAAAATATGAAACACTGGTGGGACTCTTCTGTCTTTGTTTACAAATGTGGGCATATATTAACAACAAAGATTGATATAGCTCTGCAGAAAAACAGAGGTTAAATGAAGTTATCTAGGAAAAAAAAATTAAAGTCAACTTCCTTACATGAAAACATAATGAACTAACGATTATTTAAAAAAAGCATACATATATATTTTAAGATTGCTTTTTAACTTTTCCAAACTGAATATTTTATGGACTATGTTTATTCTCTAATGGGTACTGCAGTTCAATAAATGAACTGTCATTTTAATAATAATAACAATTAACTTTTCTTAATACCCAATAAATTGTAAAATGTGAGAAAAGCTCGAATTTGTGTTTTGTCATGTTTTTCCCTGTGAGCAAACATGTTTTTTTCACAGACATCATTTTTCCTGTCCTACAAGTTATACCAATGTGCTGAGACTCATAGAGCTCTGGTAAGTTTGTCCCTACTTTGAGAGATGATTTGATTTACAGCATAAAAGCACTTTCAGAGGAAGAAAATAAACTAAGGAACTGCTTAATCTATCAGAGACAAGAATAATAAGGAGCAAAAGCTAAATAAAGAGGAGTCTTTTAACAACACATGCAAATGATAACAGAACAAATTATCCAATTGAAATGGTTTGTCACCATTATTTTTATCTTCAAAACTGGCACTTGACTATCAAGATAATATTTTCACCTTTTCTTGCATTTGGACCCCTCTATCAGACCAAGGAGACCTTGGGTGGGATCTATCCTGGGAGCAAAGATCAGGCCCCAAGTCTTCCTCTTTTCCCAGCACATTTCGCTCATCAGCACGGAGCAGTTACCTCCTTTGACTCCAAAAGGAAGTGATCACCTCATCAGCACTGAGCAGTTTCCTCTCTCCTTTGACTCCAAAAGGAAGTGATCATTTAAATGAAGTGCAACGTTTTGAAAGGTAATGGCTGACAGTTTTTCAGAGACATAATACCTACAATTTATCACAACAGCCCGAAATTAAGAACGTTTTTAATATGCTTTTGGTGACCAGGGCTTCAGTATTTCACCCTTCAAGTGAATGAACCAGGGTTTAGCCCTCATCTGCTTAGCTGAGTCTTCTAATGGGGGGACGGGCAACAACAACTCCCCACTGAGAGCCCATTACGTTTAAAATAAAGGTTTTACCTGGTAGGCTGTAGTATCTGTTACAAAATTTTTAAATGTGGAATTCTCCTACAGCCCACTAGATCACTATTATATAATTAAAATAATACATATGTGCATGTATGTATATACATATTTATAGTTTGCATTAACTGTAATGGGCCAAGACCATTTGCCATTTTAAAAGAATAAAAGGACTAACAGTTGAATATTCATTTTAAAGATGTTGTTTCTGCATCCACTGTTCAGACTGTTGATCTGATAATTCTGTATTCTGAAGAACAAATTAAATTAACTCTCCAGTATTCACATGCATACCACATACACACATGCAGCCAGATTCTCTCATTTTGGGTGAGAATGTGAGTGTATTAATAGAAACCTTTCAGAGAAATATATATTTACTTGTTATCTTTAGCACAAAACACCAGATAATGTGTCACAAATATTTTGATTTTTCATACAAAGTACTGTAATATGAACCCACACATCCCAAGATTTGTGGTATATGAATAAGACAGTTCTTTCAACATAAATATGTTTTAGCTCCCATGTTATTTATAGTTAGTAGTGCTTCCAGGAAGCATGAATACTCTTGCTTTTCTCATTACAGCTGTTGGGATATCTTTAATAAGGTGCTTTCACACCAAGACCCCTTTAGTGATATCACAGAAAGCTCTTAAAAGAAGTTTCAAATGTGGAAATTGGTAGGAGTGGCAGCCCTCAAGGACCAAGCTTGAATATTGTACCTGAAATGACAAGAAAGTCGGCTTATCTTTCTATTCCACTTGTCCTGCTACTGGTGGCCATTCTGTAAAATAGGAATTATTGAAAAGGAAGAGGGATGTTCATACCTCCATATTATTTGTTTTTTTTTTTCCTAATGATTTTTGACTATGTCATAATTCAATAAACTTTTTCCATCCCCTCTCTACTGGAAACGTACTCTCCAGTGTTCCCATTACATCTGTCCATCAGATGATACATTTAATTTTACCCTAGGCTCCATCAGCATTTATTTTGCCTCTGGTCCTGATTCAGCTGGAGTAGCACAAGGCTGGTTTTAAGCGTATGCATAGCCCATGTGAACCACTCAAGTCAAAAGGGCTCCAAAAGAGATTTAGAGTTAGAGGCATAATGATAAGTTTGTGTGATATAAGGATAGGGAGTGAGATTAGGCTAAGTTAGCGGGGAGGCTATTTCGCAGCACTGAGGTACTTGAAGAATTAGAAAATGTGAATGTTGGGGCATTTTACTGACATATTGATGTTCTGTCAGAGCATGGCATGAAATAGGATTTGTTTTCCTTCTTTTTGTTTTTCTTTTTTTCCTTTTTCTTTAACTTTCTTTAACTTCATCTGACCTGTCTACACGTATGTGCCTCAAACTCCAAACCGAGCTTTAATCCTTTCTCCTGCAGAGCCCTTGGAGGTAGAAAACGAAGTTGTGGTAAATCGTATCATTAGACTTTAATAGCCAACAAGCAGTAAGTAACATTTTTTCCTCCCAAAGGAGTTATTTAATGTTTAATGAAAATACCAATTTGCATAATTCACTTGCAGTCTAAAGGTCACCATCAGTCTGTCACTAGGATAACAGGATAATTACTTCAGATAACCATCTTCCAGCCATAAAAGAATGTTAATTTGTTGAAAAGGACAATTTAAAATGATTGTATTTTAAATATTATATTATTTTTATTCTATTTTTAATAATTCCTAAGCTTCTTCAGCATAGCTATCAAAGCTGTGTACCACTTCTTCCAATGTGGTGAAATTCAGAGTGGGCAGACCAGACTTCTGCACAAAAACTTCTGCACAGACCAGACTTCTGCGTTTGTGCCACTTTTTGCCGTTCATCTCATTTACCTTCGGTGTTGAACAGTTAACATCTGCAAATCTAGCTAAGTGGCAGCAGCAAACCATGGATCTGAGAAGTCTAAAGAAATCGGGGGGCAGAGCAGTACAACAGGTGCCTTGGGCAGAGACGTGGTGGCCCTGGCGCGTGTCCCCTCTGAGCCTGGGAACCAGCTCACCCTGCACGGGTGTCAGGATGACCCCGGTCCAAGCACATCGCGCTGCCATACGCCAAAGAGCAGAACCACCAACCCCTTTTGGATGACTAATAAAATATTATCCAAACAAGCATCCACTATTTCTTATGTTGTGGTATAAGAGAAAATAGCAAACGGCCTTTAGTAAAGCACGTCCAGGGCAACAGCTGGAAGCCTCCTGTCGGGCCAGGCATAAGGGATGACTCGAACACATCCACGTGGGGAGGAGAAGCGTATGGGAACGTCGGTGAGTGCAGCACGTGAACAGAAGGGAGAGACCACTTCCCTTGGCGTCGCACCCAACAAGACCACATCCAAGCGCCTCGCAAGGAAGATCCAAACCAGGCATCCAGCTGCCAGCTATATGGAATAGTCTGCATTCCCAAATGAGTAAGTGGCCTGTAATAGGAACCTCCTAATACATGCAATGCAGCCACACATGTGCAGAAACATTTGTGGCATTGGAGCAAACAGTGTTACTTGTACTTTGCAGTACATCCTCCTCCTCCTCCTCTGGGGAGTCTTCTGCCAGGGTCTTTGGAAGGATTTATAAAGAAGGCACAATGGAGTAAACTCCTTTTTCCCTTCAATGTAAAGCCAGGAAGAGATTTCCTTTATTTATTTATTTATTTATTACAGGATGCACCATAAAGGTTTCTTTAATACTGAAGTGACCCTGGGAATTACTAATACACTGTTTGTAGAGGGACAGACCTACTTTTCGCAACCCAGCACAATAGACCAAACCCACACTGTGTCTCATTTAATGAATACTCCTGCACAAAGCTCTCAGATAATAGGCACTAACCCATTTTAAACCGGAGCAATTTAAACCTAAACATTTCATTTAGCACGATTCCACTGTTGCTTGCTAAAACCAATGCTGCATTGGTGAAGGAGAACAGGGCAACCCAAAGACAAGGGACTAAAGACAACATGAGCAGGACAGGGGTGCATGGGATGTTCTTCTGGGCTGGGCATTGAGGAAATTCGGCTTTTCCCTTTAAAGAGATGCATGGACAGCCTTTGTCCTCCACGGCCAGGACAGGAGGTGAGCTCTGAGAACTGTGTTTCTGCCTTTTGTG
>NW_010576488.1:2004-17845 GCF_000705375.1 Tinamus guttatus
AAAAAATTAGTTTATTAATCTGCAGAGTCAACTCGTACAGCAACTGAGAATATTTTTGAGGCCTGTCACCTCAAGACACAAGATATGTTAAATACAAGATTAGATTCTGATATATATTTTTAGGGTAAGTGGTAACACGTTGCTCTTACCCAGTTCATATCACAAACTGTGCTGGTAAGGTAAGGTAAAAATAAGTTAAGGTAATCAGTTAGTTGTGATGGCAAGTGAGTTAATGTAATATATTCTTCTAAGGATGGTAAGTCATGGGATAAATGGCAGTTTCTCCTTTTAGCATCTTATGTCAGAAAATAATCGCTTTGGGGACTGCTTAGACGTCAACAAGCGATCAAATGGTCTTTTCCAACTGCAGGTTTCCTATAACTCTTGCTGCATTTCAGGCAAACCAACTCCTACGGCAGGTCACCTTCAGAGTAGATTGCATCTGCAGCATCCTTGTGGAGTAGGAGTTCAGTGGAACTAGTTCCTACAGTGACTGCAAAGAGGGACAACCGGCAATGTGAAAGTTGAGTTGTGTTGATGTTTGTGCTTTCTCTGGGAAAGACAAGCAGATAGCGTGGAGATTATGACATTCGGATAACTTTATCACTCGAAATAATAGGTCATCTTATTTCTGGGTTTTGGTACTTCAATAATGATCTCAAGACAGGAAACTGTGCTTGACACTTTTTTCCCGTTATTCTCCAGTGAATCTAAGAGCAAAAGGCTAGCAAAAGATGGCCATGACCTGCTAGGTACCTCTGCATCAAGACGTTCTGTAATGTCCTAAAACTTGCACTATTACATTTTTTGTCATTATATTGCAGAACCCCCAAAATACCCTTGGGAAAAAAGTAAAATGCAGAAGCTGCCTATTCCCTGGAATTCCCTGGTGGTTTACATGCAGTTAGCATAAAAATTTGAAATGAGGATGAAGGCACAAAGACATATATGATATCTTCATCAACATAAATAATGAAAGACATTATCACAGGTCAGAAAAAGGTCTCACAGCTGTTTACAATATAAATGCTGCAAGGAGGTTATGTTAAATTTTGGACTTTCAAATATTTACCTGATTATTCCTGTCTCTCATCAACGTAAACAAATAAAATTCTGCTTTTATTTGCCTAAGTAACATTCCTCCTTCATTTGATCCTAAATTGGAATTAGGTTCTCTTAAAGATTTTTAATATTTTGAGTCTTTCCTGTTAAGAGTCAAAAGCTGCAGACATCATGGGTACTTTTTTTTGTTGTAACAATTCAGAATTTAGAGTCCTTGCTGTACTTAACATTCTGACATATACAGATTCTCAGCTATCAAGCAAAGCTCACATTGTGCAGAGATTAGTAGAGATTTTAAATGCAAATATGGATATCAGCAAAGTAAGCAGTTTAGTCCAACTTTCTGAGGACTGTTTGAGTTCTGTTTGAGTTCTCGGTTCATATCCATTTCAGCTGTTCAAACCTGTCTCTTGTGATCACATTTTTCTCATTACTTATTTAATTAAGTCTTAATCAAAAAAAAAAGGCATTAAGTTCTCATCTGATGTATTACCTGAAATTTTATGGAACTAAAGAAAAAAAAATGCCAATAAGGTGCTTCTAAGGGACTGTTTTGTCCCTTTTGTAGAACAGAAAGGTATAGTAAGAGATATCTTTGTTGTGCCTAACCAGGTGACCAGTATCCTAGACTTGCTAATTGCTTGTATGTTTCCACAACATATACTTTTTGTTGGTGTTGTTGCTTCTGTTTTGTGTTTTGTGTGTGCAAGGGACATTGGAAGGTGTAAGATTAATTACCTGAAGAAAACCAAAATACATATCATTCCTTTGTGGTCAGAGACAATAGGATATTTTTAACTCTCTGTAACTTTTGTAAAAGGTTTCCTCTAAAATAAGTATGACAGCTTCTACTGTTGATTCTGGCTAACATGCTTCAAAATTTCCAGCAATAATTTGGCCTGAATAATGAAAAGAGCAAAGCAAAAATCATTTCTGAGAGAGAGGGGGAAAATCCAAAGAATATTTCAGGTCTTTCAATAGTTACACCAAAATTATGTCTAATCATATGGTAAAGCTGATACTGAATATCATTCTATTGCTATTGCACCAAAATGCATGTTCTGCCTTAAAGAATATAATTGTCCCAGGGAAAGATAATAATGAAATGATTTTCTTATTCTCAAGATTCCAAGAAAGCATGAAAGAATCAAGAGTAAATGGAATAAAACCATGTCTACTTTTGATAACTACCTTTTACCTTTTTCCAGCTTTCTCACTGCTATCCCTAGAACTCTGTCATGATGGGTTTGGATGGCATAATTGCTGCCCTTGTGCCATCTAAATCCTTTCATTTTATAAAAGAGAAACTACAAACGGGAGGTTAGATTCCCTTGTTTTGATTTTAGAGGTAAAGGCTTAAAACAGTGCAATAGGCAGCAGAAATGAGTTTTAAAGCTGCAATGGTGTTGACACTAGATCTTCAGAGACATTCTTTAAAGAGTCCCCAAAATGAAATGCATTTAGAAGTTAAATCTTTCTTCTTTGTTTCATTTTAAAGTTTAGCTTTTTTAAAAAAAAGATTAGTGTTCATTAATTAAATTTTTCATGTATTGATGCATTCCTTGTGCTCAAAAAGCAGAGAATCTCAATGACTGATATACTACAATCATGCAAATTTTCTTCTTTTCATATTCATAAATCCTATACCTAACATATCCAGCTTCACAGCCTCAATAACACACCTCAAGGGTGTAGAGCTGAGAAAGGAGGCAGAGTCAGCAACTACCTTATATGACTTTTTTTAAAGACTTAGAGAAGTTTCAAAAATTTTAGGAGTGCAAATTATTTCTGCTAAGGGCAGAAACAAAGTTTGCAGAATCTTCTCAATTACTGACAGAAACAAATTCTTGGGCTTTTCTTTTCTTTTCTTTTCTTTTCTTCTCTTCTCTTCTCTTCTCTTCTCTTCTCTTCTCTTCTCTTCTCTTCTCTTCTCTTCTCTTCTCTTCTCTTCTCTTCTCTTCTCTTCTCTTCTCTTCTCTTCTCTTCTCTTCTCTTCTCTTCTCTTCTCTTCTCTTCTCTTCTCTTCTCTTTTCTTTTCTTTTCTTTTCTTTTCTTTTCTTTTCTTTTCTTTTCTTTTCTTTTCTTTTTGTAAAGGAGAGAAATAACAGCTTGGTCAATGCTTTGAAACAGATGCCACATCAGAGCAGTAACAGACTACAAAACCAATGCTAAATAGAAATATGTTCCTTGCTGTTCTTTTTTCTTCTCTTTTCTTTCTCTCATTCCTTATTTACAATGAATCAAATCTTTATCTTAATTAGTTTTCATAATGATTTAAATGGAATCAGAATTTTCAACACAACCTTTCTGTCTAGCCGTAAGTGGAAGAGAACACCACTTGCTTAATAACCCTCTTCAGAGCCTGCTGAAGCTAATGTTCTTGTTAACTTCTGCAGGCACTGAATAAGGCCATGGACATTATGCCATAGATATCCAGCTCATAGACTGTGAAAATATTAGTTCCATACATATTCATAATCATTGCACACAAAACAGGGGACAAAAAGCAGAAGGCAGAACAAGAACGAAAGCAAATTAAAAAAAAAAAAACTCTCTTTTTTTAAATATAAATCATTTTTTTCCAAAACATATAAAATAGAATTTTGTTTATGCCATCAATTAATAAGCCAGGTAGTTCCTAGATTCAATTATTGCATCTACTGAGATGCGACTTCTACTGATGTCCTCTCTGAGGCAGGTCACAAAGCTGGCAATTAAGTGTTGAGGTTGAGTCATGAGGTTGAAAGTCTGTCTTGCAGTCATGACCACCGGACTAGATCCAAAGTCATGTCATGGCCTTGAATAAATCAATAACCTCCTCTTGCAAAGCCATCCTCTTTTACTTTTTGCATCCTTCTGGATGAAGTAAGAGAATATCTGAACTTCTAGGGATATGATGGATCATCCTTTGACAAAGTTCACATCATGTTTATCAAAAGCTTGATAGCCCTCAAATGAAAAGCTAAAGTGCTATGTAGGTCCAATTTACTTTCATGTGTTTACAGCAGTGTTTTGTTTGTTAACCTTCTGTAGATTTAAAAGGGGACACAGGAAAACAGAGTCAGGCTCTAGAAAAGCAAGATAGCATCATTTTGCTCATTGTTGGCGCATTATCTTTCTGCACTCAGTGAACAGTTTATAAAATAGCCTTAAATTTCAAAATATGACTGCTTTCCAAACTGTCAAAAGATGATGGTCAAGGAATGTGTTCCAGATTGGAATAATGATACAAAGTACTCAGTGTTTTCAAGAAATTATGTATCCAGGCCTTAGTGTCTTTTGATGGAATAGTCGTTCCGTCTGTTAAGGTCCTAGTTCATCCAAATAAAAATGTGATCAGAGTGCTGTAAGTCTTACTACTAGCAGTAGTGTGTGATAGTGGTCATGATTTTCAGTTGTAGCTTTAAACAGCTGAGCTTTAAACACTTGACCTATTACCATGTCAGTTTGGCTGCAGTAACAGTACAAACTGCTTCTGTTATCTAAGTGAGTTTATTTAATGCTGTCTTAGGTACCTGTACAGTTTATGTAGATGATTCAAGAAAAATTTGTCAACCATCTGTCTATCTGTGTAACTCAACTGTAGATGAGAAAATGGGAATACAACATATAGAGAGTCACTGAGATGAAATCTGTGGGTATTTCAGTTTTTCAAGGGTTTGTCTCTCTACATAAATGGAAAAATATAAAAATGGAGAAAAAAAAATCTCCCTCAAGAGCGCCATCTTCTTTCACCTCTCTTATCTTTCTGGATTACATATACTAATAGTGCTCTTCTGACCACTGCTGCTGTCAGCATTTGGATTTCTAGTTAAATTTTGTCCATTTTGTGATATAATGTAAATTTAATACACTGGTACAAAGTGTGCAAAGCATACACTATAGAGCTTTCCAACATTTAATCCTAAGAATCCTGTACAGTCCCCTTCCCCCCAACAACTCACATCCATACACATAGTAGCAAGCTGTTAGGGCTCTAATTTAAAAAATATATATATCCATTTACTCTCCTGCAAAGCAGAACAATTCTTCAAAGGCATCCAGATTTTATTTTTTTAATCAGAGGTACTGAGTGATACATTTGTTGGAGATCAAATGCATTCAGCTACATGAAAAAGATTGTCATAGAAACTTATTAAGGCGTTACATGAAAAAGGTAGAGAAGTATTCCCATTCAAATGGAGACCAGATGCATTATAAAATGATCTTCTTGCTCCAAGGTAGAGTGGAAGATGTAAGTGTCAAGATGAATGTGACAAAATGTTCTGCTGCACCAACAAAACGAACAGGCAGTAGAAAAATCTAGTCCCTTTTTTCTCCTTTGTGTATGGAGATGAACAAATACATCTAAACTGTTCATGCAAGCCAGTATTTTTACCATAAGGCATTTGTGACCTACATGGATCATTTCCTTTTTCTCTCATCGCTTATGCTGTTACCAAATACCATAAGTTATGTACAAACACATGCAAAGTTTTACAACGAAGAGAATATTTATGCAGATAGATATTAGGCTTATTATCAGGATGGTCCTGATTTTTGTGACAGCCTACGTCTGCTATCCCATTTTCATGACATGCTCTCACATTGGAAAAGATGTGCCTTTTACCTCTGCCCCTCAGATGACACACCTACTAAATCCTGTTTGCTTTGATTAAGCTCTTCAAAGTTACCTAAGGGATTTTGAATTCATGGTAAAATCCTGCCTCTGTATTTGAGGATAAATCTCCCAATGATTTTAACAGAGACCAGGTTGTCACCTTCAATTCCATTTTAAAATAATCTCAATTAATTTCCATAAATGCGCCAAAATACATATCATTCCTTTGTGGCCAGAGACTATAGGATAACTAATAATAATCTCAATTAATTTCCATAAATGCTCCCCATATGATATCATTGAAAGTGTCACTTAAGCAAGCTGACATTTCACATTTTTATGTGGGCTGTTTTTAGCAACGTTTGCAACATGGGTATAAAGAAGAATGTGAGACTAGACCTTCTGCTTTAAGTACTCTTTGCTTTTTAAATAGAAATTAATCTATCAAAAAATATTGCAGGCTATCCTTTGTTTGTAGTTTTTTCATTCAGTTTTGTTATCTAATTTTTCTTCAAAGTAAGCAGCCAAATTTGGCTGGTGATAATATTATAGTGGATTTTAGATTTTCAGTTTCAATAGTCCTCCACTGTTTTATTGCTTAAAACATAGAGTAAAATCTATGGGATGTTTTCTACTCCTGTAGTTTTGCAGCAGCTTCATAATTGTGCAGCCCCATAGATTTCTGCACAATCTCCTTTGGAGTAATCCTTTCTGCTTTTTTGAAAATCAGAAAAAAAAATGGCCTAATGTTAGTAAAATTATAACGTATGGTTGACAGAAAACATACTCAGACACACATTTTCTTTGTTGCTTTGAGCAAGTCACTTGAATACCTGAATACATAGCTAAATCACAGAATCACACAGAATCACAGAATGGTCCAGGTTTCAGGTTCAGGACCTCTAGAAATCATCTAGTCCAACCCCCCTGCTCAAGCAGGGACACCCAGAGCACATGTTCAATTCATCCACGTCACTACAGAAGCACTGTCTGCAGGGGACCATTGGTGACCTGCTGGTACTTTCCTGCAGCATAGTTTGGGCTGTGTTGTGGCTCAGACAACTGCAGTCTGCCGGTCTGATTTCACCTCCTGTGTAATGATGCTGGCTTTCAATTTAGACACAAAGCCTCTCACTGATTTCAGCAGAAATTAGGTGATCATGCTTGAGAGCTGGCCTTAGTCTTTTCCTCTGTTTGACTTTTATCTGTAAAATAGGAATTATTAAAATAGTCTTAAATCAATCTGGAAGTTTGGAAATCTGGAATCTGGAAGCCATACATGGCTGGCTATGCCCAGCCATACATGCACTGGTGTTTCCACGCAGCTTCCATACCGAGTTCAACTCATATATATGAACTCAAAGAACTGAGGGGAAATGAGGTGGCCATGGATAGCATGCAGGCAGGTAAACTGTCCCTTAGATGATAATTAGCATGAATGGAAATATTCTTCTGTGGGTTGAAATCATATATAACCTTAAATAAACTTTTATTATTATTATTAAAAGGGAGGTGAGCAGGAGTGTTAGAGAGAAACAAGGGTTTGACACCTTATAAGAAGGAACGTGAAAGAAAAACATCATCAACACCTCAAAAGAATCAGGTAGTTAGATACACCTAATGTGAGGATCTGTTTAGAGGTATTTAAACACCATTCAGTTAAAATATCAATCATTAGTCAAAAAAGTTTTCTTTTCTTTTTTGTATTCCATATACTTTTTATTAAAAGATAGTTTGCTACTTTTTTTTTTGTCTATCATTGGTTATATAGTTCTGCAGTGATTTCTAAGTTAGAACTTTCTTCAAAGAGGGCAACACAAAGAGATATGAGTCTGAATAGCTATGTCAGGTGATAAATTTTCTGTGTGCTATCAGAGTATTAAGCTGGAGAAACAAAGGTCTGCTAATGTTGACCCTGAATGATGCAATGCTCAATTTGCTACTGCCATTGCTTGCTAGACTGATGCCAATAAAATTGGTAAGAAAGTTTTAGTCTACAAGTTGGGAGACACCCTACCCTACCAAAGATTTTCCATGCTAGGTCTGTAAGCCCACAGAATGGCCTAAAATATTGAGCAATTTTTGCCTAATGACAACTCCATCATCTGAAAAGTGCTTGTAACTGAATGCATTTTAGAGAAACATGTATCTAATTCCTACTTTAAAATGGCAGATCTTAATGATAAGTACTTATTATATTAACTTGGCTTCAAGTAATACAGATCTTTTACTAGACGTTTCCAAACACTGATAGTATAAGGAGTACAAAATTGGGGAACAGAGGGAGAGAGTTTTCTGAAAATAAATTCACAAGTTTTAAAGGTAATTCCGGTTTGAATCTAATATCTAACAAAATGTTGTATTGCAGTTAGGCCAAAGTAAATCATATCATATCATCTGTATTCACAAACTCTAGCCACATATAGTGCAACTTAATTGAGATATTAAATTGGGTAGTGGTTATCTGTACTAGAGAATTAATTTATTATAAATTTCACATCTCTTCCCCCCCTCTCCAACCCAAAATGTCAGAATAGATTTTATTAACTCAGTGCATGCTATGTGTCAGCTAGAGTCTGTGGGGGTTCTGCTCTTTACAGCAAGATTTATGAAAAGCAATACACATTAAGTGCAGTAAGTTGGTTGGCCTCGTGAGTCTCATTTAGTCATATAACATATATATATATATATATGCTGAGTCTAGGGAACTTAAAAAGTTGCACAGAGGATTTGGAGGTATGTTTCTTTTCTCTTAAACGTGGTTGCTTTCAGTCTGAATGAGACACAGCTCATAGCTTTTGAAATCTAAGCCAGAAAGTTAATGAGGGAAGTATTAATCTTCTTAAAGAAATTTACAACTCCCTTTTAAACTAAGTAATAAATTCACTTTAAATCATTTTCCACAAGTTCTTCTCTGACACTTGAAATTCCGTGTTTGCATGATAAGAGTGACAAGGATTTCCAAATATAAGAGATGCAATCAGGATGGATCCTGTTAAAGCAAACTGACAACATTTCCAGGGGAAGTCTGTCATGTACAAAATTGTTAGCTAGTGAAGTCAGGGTACTTTTTTTGAGCTGTTTGAGCCATGATATCTATGCCATTAATTCCCTACAAGCAAAAGCAATTCCACACAGTATGTTTTCAAGGGCTTATGATATGTTTGCGTAATATGTAGAAAAATAAAATGCTTTTAGCTCTCATCTTGATATAGCAGTGAACCACTATCTGGCATAGAGTACAGGGGAAAAAAGTGGTAAGACTAACTCTTCTCTCAATTACTTCAGACTGAGTGAGGAAAATGCCTGCTGAATACTTTCATTGAAAAAATAAAGGAAAATAAGAATGCATATTTTCCTCTATGTGCATGTGTGCACATCAAAATCTAAAGCATGTTATCCAATCTTATGCATATTAAAATGTAATATTTATAGATCTGGGTATCATTTTCCTGTATTAGTTATTATTTCAGTCCAATTTATTGGAGATATTTTGTTTCTTTGTTGTTGTTGTTGTTGTTTTCAAGAATCAATTTTCATTCTTCTAAAGAATTTGAGAAGATTAAAACCTATTGGTTAGGTAGGAGATGGAATACACCGGGTACTGAGTAGCATGAAAATAAAAGCTAATTTCATTCCTGAGTCTATCAGAGTTACATTAAGCATGTATTTGGTACCACAAAGCTGAGGATCAAGGACATGTAATGAAAAAAAAAAATCTATTATTGCCTATTTTGATTATTTTCAATAGTTCAATGCAATGTTAAAGATATTTTTGAGGCTGAGCACCAGTATTTTTATAAGTGGCACAAGCTCAATATTGCAATAAAGTTCAGCAATAAAAGGCTGATTAAAAACAAGCAGATTTTAATCGACTTTCATTGAAAAGTCGACAGTGAAAGAAAAACAAATTCACTTTTATTTTGAATTCAGCTACTGTGTTCCACAGGGATCAAAACTCTTTAAAGCATGGCATTATCCACTATTTGGTATAAATTTCCCCTCTGCCTGCACATTTTTCCAGACACTACCTATGCATAAGTATTTGTCAGTTAATTACTCGTTATTGTAAGAGTAACTATGCTGTACTCTAGAGGAAATAGAGCAAATAACTGGACAATTTTTTTAAAAAAATATTGAGCTGTATTTCTTCTCCTTAATCATGCTATTTCAGATTATGATGAGAAAGAACTTCTTTTTCTGAGTAAGAAAATGAGGTAGCCAAGAAAACTACAAATATGCTTCTACTATTTTCCCTGTTTCCATTAAGGATTATAAATCTACTGAAGGATGATGTTGTAAGCAATTGCCTGTACTACAGCATATTTATTGCTGGCTATGTCCAGATTGATAGTCTTTCTGCAATCCTAGATATAGCACCCTGGGTTGATATTGGCTGAAAAATAGTATGAATGAGAAAAATTCTATCCTTAAAATACAAAATAATTCTTAATACACCCAAGATATCTGTTAAAGACATGACAGAAAGCCTTAGAATGGTAAGTACAGAAGTGCCATACCCAGCAAAGAAATACCTTTTATATAGAAAAAAAAGAGAAAAAAGAGAGAAGAATCTTTTATATCATTTTCATAAGCTCAAGAGGCAGATTAAACAAAAAAGTTTTCAGATTTCAGTGAGGCTGTTGAAATGGAGGCTCCATATATTTGAAAAATTCATCCATGATGGATAAGATTCAAGTCCACATAGTCAAGTGAATCAAATATTTCTTATTATAGGCTTTAGAGAAGTTATCTGGTGTTTTTTTGAGATAAACTCAGATAGTCATCTCTCAACGTAAAATGACTCCTTACGTTTCTCTATTACTGCTATAAGAAAGAGTGAATGCTACAGGTAGTGAAGGAAAACATAAGCCTCAGTTAAGATAGGTTTTGTTACTGAAGTAGCGTAACTGCCTGGTACAAAGGAAAATGAGGTGCCAAACAGAAGGCAAGCAAGGAGATTTTCTGACAGTTACTAAGGCAAGGATGACAGCCTCAGATACATTAAGCATATTTACTAATTGAGGCACAACTGCATTAAAGGAAAATTAAGACTGTTACATAAAAGATGCAAAAGTTAAGAAATGCCAGAATTCAAGTGCCATGTGCACTCTCTAATTTATCCCTTGTGTGCATGCCTTAATTACACGATCACATGCTATGTTTTTTTTCTTTCCCCAGGACCCCAATCTCATTCCGTGCTGGTCCTCAGTTGCCAAATCTCTAATGGATGTTTTCAAATCGAGCTTCCCCCCTCCCACCACCATGTTGTGCTTTCACTATGTGTGTATGTTTTTTCCCATGAAGTTAATATGTTCGACTCTCTGGAACAAAAATTATCTTTTTTGCCATGTAACCTTTCTTGGCTAAAGTGGAGGCCCTATAGCTTTTCCAAGAGATGACAGCCTGTGTTTAACCTCAGTAAATATATGTGATTTTCCCTTGAAATGTTATTGTTAAAATTGTTTTTTTTTCAAAAAGGCAAAAAATTAGCCAGAATAGTTAGCATTTGGCAAATTCAGAAGCATCTGCAAACCAATCATATATCAGGAGTGACAATCTTAATTACTGGTAGCACTTCCAGCTATATTGTAATGTTCTATTAAAAAACAGGTTGCAAAACAGGTTCCTTTACAGTATGTCTGTAAACTTGTGGAGCTCCTTGCCAATAGCACTGTGGATTCAAGAAGTTGCAGAGAAGAATGGACAAATGCTTGGCAAATAAATCCGTTGAGAGGTATTAAATAGATAAAATATATCAAGACAAAAAAAAAAGAAAAAGAAAAAAGAAAAAGTCCACTCTAGAGCAATGATGACTTTCACCTGGAGATCATTCAGCCAATTGTTCAGCTGCAGGTGGTGAGGTGTAGCTCTTGTGCGGTATCATCCCCAGCCATGCTCCCATCCTCCCCAGGTTTGTTGGCCATAAGGTCCTGGAGCTGATGAACATGAACACCTGGGTGCTCTGCCCTTAACTACTGAGTCTCCTTGTGAAGCAAGTGACAAACATGGGCCAGAGGAACTGAAGCCCAACTTGAAAGGTGTGAGACTGCACCTTAAACCTTACCTTGCTACCTTGTTTTCTACTATCTGGCTTTTTTTTTCTAGAGAAATAACTGATGCTGGTCTAGATGGAATAGTTCCACTATTTTTATGGTGCCAATAGCACAGAAGGGTTTGACAGACTCTTTTTCCAGAGAAATATTTGGTGTGGTATATCCCCAGCAGCTGTTGCATAGTGAATGATGACCTGCGGCTGAAAAAGGAAGAGTAGAAAATATTCATGCAAGAACAGAAAATGCATGGTGTTCCTACTGTATTGTTTCAGATTCCTACCTCTAGGTAGTATAAGAAAGGCCTTTCTAAACTTTAAGAGCACTAGCCATCTGAGTGCTGAAGTATTTTTCCAAGGGCCCCTGCCTAAACAATTTTATCACTTTTGTTTCCATTAAATTTCAGTGCTGGACCATTTTAATCATTGCAAGCTAGATTAAACTTGTGCTAGCATTGTAGTATCAGAAAAGCATATACATTTTATTTTTTTATTACCTGCATACGAATAATAGGTGAAGGCAGTTTAAGCATCTTATTGTGTCTCCAGACTTACAGATATGGCCACTTTGAGGGAGGTCTTGCTGTATGCAGGGAATTTTGAGAAGAGCAGCTTGAAGACAAGCAGAACAGCAAAGAAAGCTTGAGCAGTTCATTGTCTGTAGATTGTCTGAACAAGTGCCAGTGCATAGAAACATCCATTTGTGAGCACTTGATGCTTGTAACTATCAAGGAACTGAATTGTTCTTGAGGTGTTGGAAGCATAATTGAAGAATAATAGAGTGAAACTGATAAAAGAAATAGAAATTAGTCTCAGAATCATTCTAATTAGTTTCAGGACTGTTCTAAGTGTGAGGTCAGGTGGACCGCAAGTCTCCCATGGGGAGACTCCCAGCATGTGAATCACTTAATACTGAACCAGCAAAGGTCTTGAATGCACTCAGTCATTCAGCATCAGCACAGAGAAAGACAGGGTGCTCTAACAGAGCTTTATTCACTATGCTAATATGTGGGATTCCCTTTTACCTTACAGAAAGTTATTCATCAGGAACACCTTGAAGCTTATATAAGATCCTTGAAACTTCCTAAGCTCCTTTAGGAAATAATGATTGTGTGACTCTACTTTTGAACCCATCTCTTTGCAAACAGGAGAAAAAAAATCCATAGTTAAAACTCCCTCTCTTCAAATATGCTGCTCTCTGCTTACCTTTGATTCTAATGTTAATTAATAGAATTCCTGTGCTCTGCATATGCTGAATATAACAGTTCTCATATACTATGACAAAATGTATGTTGAATATGTTCCAACAAATTACTGTTTTCAAAGGTTTAGGCAAAACTCACATACAGTCTACAAGCTCTGTATGTGTGATTCCCAAAAGATACTTGTAGAAGCATATGAAGTTTACCAGGTAAAAAGTTACTTTTGGTAACAGCTAGCCACATATTGCTGTGGTGCAGCTAGCCACATATTTCAACTGAATCCAGAATACACTTGTCCTGATATGTGACAAGTTAATGAAGGTCAACATGGATGTGTTACCTTTGCTGCTAGGATGTAGCAGCCCCTTTGCTCTGTACTTACCACCTCATATGAAGTTTTAGAAGTTTTTTCTTTGTGCCCTCAAGTGGATGCTAATTGTTACTGCATCTGTAAACCAAAAAAAAAAAAAAAAAAAAAAAAAAAAAACCATAACATTTTGCAGAACAATCTTTTGAGCTGTGTACTGTTTTGCGACAGCTTTTCTGAGGAAAGAATGGATCAGTGGAAGAAATTTTAAAAGAATGAATGGTGACTCTAATAAAATTAAATGAATTCTGCAAGCTTCTTGAGATAGACTCCCATTGTCAAATCAACATTTGATTTAATATGAAGTAAAGTTGGTTGAATGTTTTCTCAAAGTAGAGAGTCCTTATGTTTAGCTTTGGTTTCATTGTTTCTGATGAGAGGTATATTTTATACCAAAGCAGAAATTATATCATAAGCACATGTTTAGTGGAGCTCTTATTTTCACAAACAGAATAAAGTATCGTGATACAGTATATTCTTGGATCAAGTAAGATATCTCACTAGGCCACACAGACCAATGATCTATCTACTATTACTTGCCCACAGGTTTCTCAGGATGCATCACACTCAGAAAGTTTCTTCAAATGTATTTTGTTAGAGATTTTTGTTTAACTGTCTGCATTATTATACCTTTTGTTTAGCTTTGTTCTATCTGTTTTTTAAAAATAATTCTTTTTTTTTATAAGTCATAGTCATATTTTCATAGCAGATGAAAATAGCAAATGCAATTGTAATTATGGGGGACAGTAAGTCATAACTGACTGAAACAGTAAGGCTACCACATTCATCCCAAATGTTTAGTTGAATATATGGAATAAACAGAGAAAATCGTCTTTGGTTTTCCTAGTCTAATTTATTAAATTAGCAGTAAACGATTTTTTCTTCAGCAATACTAGCCTCTCTCTATTAAAAACTTTTCAGAAAGTAGTTATCTTTTTTAAAAATTTTGTTCTTATTTCAGTCCATGAATTAAAAAATGCACGTGGCTAATTCCTGACTTTTAGATTGTTGACAAAGAAGTTTACTGTTAATTTCTGTTACCCTCAAATAGTGTCTGGTTTTCCTAGTCTAATTTATGAAATTAGTGGTAAATGATTTTTTCTTCAGTGATACTAGCCTCTCTCTATTAAAAACTTCTGAAAGTAGTTATCTTTTTTAAAAAATTTGTTCTTATTTCAGTCCATGAATTAAAAAATGCATGTGGCTAATTCCTGATTTTAGGTTGCTGACAAAGAAGTTTACTGTTAATTTCTGTTACCCTAAATATGAAATCCAAAAAGTGTAAGATTTTTTTATGCTTTCTAAATAACATTTGCTTTCAGATTTGGCTTTCTTCATCTACTCTGAATTATAAATTTACGTCTTTCTTTCGAACAGAGCATGTACATAGAGATCATGGTTTCCAAGAACACTGCTGCAAGTAAATTCACTGCCCAAGATGTTAATGGAGAGCAACGATAGAGTGGTGCTAACTCAGCCAAACAAAGGATAGCAAGCTCTCACCTCACATTACTCAAATCAGCATAGCATCCTTTTGTCTGGAGTTATTTTAGATGATATATTGTACACAAAAGCTTGAGATAGGCACAGGAATCCAGTGAAAATTATAAGACTCATTAGCTATCAACACAATTTATCTTCAAATATATTGCAATCTTTTGTTTTAGCCAATGTAAATCACTTCTCAGTGAAGTGAAAGTTTTGACATCACATGTCATATCTTCTTTCTTCTGTAAAATTATTTTCTGCTGTTCATAATGTATGGCAGCTCTGCTTTCTTTCAAAAAGTATTTTCAGGTTGAAGTCTTTCTCTTGCAGATGTCAAAGTTAACAGCAAAACCAAAGTAGATCAATAGCCTATGTTCCAGATGAAACAACTCCATTTTGGGGTCTGTGAGATCGATGCATTGATTTGGAAGCCTGAAATCCCACAAAAGTGTGTTCGGCAACAGCTGGTGGCACAGAGTATTAGGCTTCTGCACCTGGATCTCCTATTGATTTTTAACACACATTTCAAATTAATTAGCTAAAACTTCTCCTGTTCAGAATGAGTGATACTTGGACTATGTAGTACTTCTTATGATATTGAAACTTTTGATTAACACCCTGTCCTTAGATAATTTTAGTATTGCATGAATAGCCCATGGTTGTCTATGTCCCATTTTGCTTGGCTGTTGTTGGGCACATAGAGGGTTGTTGTATGTGATAGGATGTCACCCTGCAGAAAGGCGGTATTTCGCTTGCAGCATGCTTAGGATCTCATTGTGCTGCATAGTCACTTGTGATTTACTACAAACAATGCATCTTAGTTGAGGGTGCCTGCAGCCATTCCTTTCTGCAACAGCAGGATGTGTCTTGGGCTATTCCAAATCCTCAGCTTATGCGATCAGCAAAGCCCCATGCCATGTGTTCATCAGAGCTATGCCAATTTAGCCTGAACTGCAAATGGAGTCCCAAAAGTTTTGTGGTTTTGCCTTTCTAATTTGGAGATAAAAACACTCATGGATTCTACCCACAAGTTTAAGATAACTGCTGCAAGGCACATGTTCAACATCACG
>NW_010576491.1:2038-16481 GCF_000705375.1 Tinamus guttatus
GGCCGCGGCGGCGGCGGCACCAGGCGCAGCCTCGCGCGTCCCCGTGCCCCCTGCATGCAGTGCAGAGGCTCCCTGCGCCGCCGGGCCCGGGGCGCCGGCCGCTGCCGCAGAGCTGTTTCCGCAGAAGGAATTCGAGGCTTCCGCTGCGTTTAGAAGGAAAGCTAAATATTTTCATCCTAAAACTGGAGACGATCTGGAGAAAAAGAGGAGACTTCTAAGGTGATTTTGGAGAAACACCAAACAGAATATAGAGATCCCTGTTTTAGTCTCATTTGTGCTTCAGTTCTGAGAGAACCACTGCAGCCCTTGCAACACTTCCTGCCAAAGCCCAGGAGCGCACAGGCTGAGAAGTGGCATTAAACCCACATGAAAGAAATACTTTTTTTCTTTTTTTTTTTTCTTTTTTTAACAGATAGAAGCAGAACAGCAGATATTGTTCAGGTAGAATCCAGCCTCCTTTCTAGAATTTCTTTTTCCTGTTGCTTATCAAAATACTTGTTCGATCTCTGGTCAAGGCCACTCAGGAGAGGAGGCAAGAGCGTGATGTTGACAGCAAACATATACAATTTTCAAGAAAAGTGGATTAAAAAGAAAAAAGCATCAGTAGTTTGGGAAAAGTTAATAGAAAGTAAAAGTTATAAACATCCCAAATCCCTGTACCATAAAGAGCAAAAGCTGTGATTCCTGTTTCTTTACACAGCTCATCTTTAAAGGAGCTGCTAGAAACTTGATCTGAGCAGCTCAGCAGTGAAATACTTCGGTCAGCTTTTGAAGATAAGGAATAAGAAATGCAAAAGCTTGCATTAATACCGTACAATTAGAAATTAGGCGCACAGACATGGAAATAGCAAGTCATTTCCGAGCAGAAGTCCCTAGCACATTAACACTGATTATGCTGCTTTCCAATGCAAATCCTGGAAGTGTTGATGCTGTTGCCCAACACCAATAAGCAGAAGAGCTGCGAAACCTTCCTGCTCAAAGTGCTGACTCTGGCGTTCCACGTCCCCATCCAAGGGGTCATTCTGCAGCTCTGGCACTTGCAGGTGTCTTTAACATCTTTGCAGCTCCTGGGCTGTTGCTTTGGACTCAGCCTGCTGCTCTCCCACATCCCGGGATGCGGATGCTCCGGGGCGGCCGCTGCCCCCGCTCCAGCACTACGGAGCTTTTCTAAACAGGGCACGGCCCCGCGGCCAGGAACCTCACACAAACACCCACTCGATCCAAGGGACAGGAAACCTCAGGAGTTTGTTAAACGGCATCGGTTAGTGAAATAAAGCAAAAGGAGCACATATGGTCATTAAAGTACTTTCCAGCACCGTGCAGCTCACAGCTCCGAAAGCCTCCAGCCCTGCAGAGCGGGGACAGCGCTGAGCTCCGCTCCAGCCCTCCCGCCCTGGAGGCCGGAGCACGGGCAGCTCCTGCCCCTTTCCCACATGGAATGTCGCGTGTTTTCTGCACTGCGCTCCGGTGCATTGCTCTTTTTGTCTCTGACACGGAAATTACAGCAGATTCTTGCTAGTTTGCACAGTGACTGGGAAACACCACTTAGATGGTAAATTTTAGAAGATAGCTAAAGACCCACGATTTAAAACAAAAAGGAAACTGAAAAAAAAAAAAAGAATTTTGCCTTGGATGATGCATCCAGTATTGTATTATAGCCAACACCATAAAAGTAAAATGTCGAGTAGTGTTCCTATGAGGAGGTCTCAAGAGGCTGGACTTTCCCATTCCCCCCGTCTAATCCCAGCAGGCAGCGAATCCAACGCTGGCTGCGACCTGTAGAGCACAAGGCTTCGCTCTGGTCACCTGGAACAGAGCATGGATTTTCCTTTCAACGTGAAACCAATTCCCATCTGCAGAAAGAGCTCAGGAACAGGTGGGATGGCAGAAGCACAAGGACACATGACGCAGGAACCTACAGAACACCGGATTTGGGTTTAATGGCTCATTAACACATATGTCACCACACACGTTCTTTTCAAAGGACTATAAACAGCCTCAAGTGCAATTTAAAAAAAAATATGATTTCTAGGATCTGTTTTAACTGACTGTGAAAATGGGAGCTTTCCCAGCACTGTGTCTAACCCAGAATTAAGTAACTAAAGGGAGAAACTACGTGTCAGGTGGATGTTTGGAACCCTGAGAAGTCACCAGGATACATACCCTCCGGCTGCAGGTCTAAATATTCTGAGCAATACCCACAGCAAGAGAGAAAGGCAGCAAGAGAGGCAGAAATGGAAAGAAGGCAAAGAAAGGAAGAAAAAGAAAACAGTAAAGATTGCTGCAAAAATAGACAAACGAATCAAGTTTGCAATCTCATCCAGAAATGGTGATCCCTATAGCAGAAATATGAAGGAACACATTACAGGCTATTTTTGAGGGTGCAATTGCTGAACACTGGATTTTGGACTCAAAGGACATTCGAGGGAAACATCAAAAATAGAAAACAGTTACTAAACTGTCAGTTCAGACTTGCATGACCAAACCTACCTTTGGTTTGCTTCCTCCTCTCCTATTTCACCCGTTATGTACGCCTGCCTGTTTTTGAGCCCCTGCTTTCTAACTCCTAGCAGCTATTTGCTGGGGCACTTTGGCATGTCGAGCTCGTGCTGACTATCCAAAAAAGGTCACATAACCACAACCCTATAAAACATAAATATCTGCTCCTGAATTAGACACCCAAAATACGGGGATTCCCAACTAATAAAATCACAACTCTCATATTTATAAGGAATGTAAGGGAAAATCCAAACATCCTCATTTTGTGTAAAAATTCTGGACATGCCAAAATGAATGAGAAGCTTATTGTTTTCAAAAGGAACTGCAGCTCTGAAATGATAAGAGTGTGATGGATTAGATGGACAAATTCTAACCACACTGCCTAATAACCAAAAGTTAAGCAGTTTTAGTATTTACTCTGTCTTATTCCAGTATTTTTCAATTCTATAGTTTATTGTTTATAATGTTCTGCTTTGTCAATAAGGGAAAAATGATAGTTAGAGTCATTTAAATTCTCCTCCTGCAGGACTGCCCTGATTCCACGCCAGGCTCTGGATACCCATCATTGGAGGCTCTGCAGGAATTTTCTATGGGATCTAACGCTGCAATCCCTGTGGGATCTAACCCTGGGCCATGAGCCCAGCCTGAGCTGCAGCTAGTCAGTGCGACCCATGACAGTGGCTAAAATGAGCCATGCGTGCTTCTTATAATAAACCTATTGTAAGTATTTTATCCGAATGTGACAAGAAGAGTTGCAGGACATCTTTGCCCAGGACGTTTGGCACCATGGTGGAAAAGAGCAGGAGAAGGACCACGTTAATGCCTCGAGATGCACTCCGGAGCAGGCCGGGGCGCTGCCCCGCGCGAGCGATGCCCCTCGCACCTGGTGAAAACGGCCTTCTCGTTCTTTGCATCCATGGTCAGCTTGATGGTCTCCTGGCCCGAGCCCGTGCTGATGGTTTCCGTGACGATATCGGCCTTGTCGTCCTCCTCGTCGCTGTCCGAGCCCCCCGAGGAGCTGCTGTCGGATGCCACCAGCGGCGCTTTCCTGGTGACGCAGACGTTCCACACGCAGGGAGAGGCAGCACTGGCTGGAGAGAGGGAAAGTCACCTTGCAACAGGAACAAAACCTGGGAACGGCTCCGTGCGGACACGCTCAGGAAGTGGGGCGGTAGCAAATGGAAGGCTGAGAATTACAGCAAATTTTGAGATAATGGGTTTTGTGCGGATCCCATAGCATGCAGCATTACTTTTTAAATGGCCAAACAAAGAGAAAAAATGAATCCTCTTTTCCTGCGTCAGGAAAAGGAAAGTGCCGGGCTCCCAGGAGATGGTCGCTCCGGAGGAGGATTGAGGTGGTCTGTGACACCCCTGTTGATCACGGCTGCTCCGAGAACATGTTATGGTAGAACCAAAGCAGCTTTTCCTTTTAGGCCGTCCGTGGATTTTCACTCCACGCACATGGCTGCAGCCTTGGAACTGAACCCTGATCCGAGGTGGGAGGCCGCATGGAAAGCGAACGCAGCCGAGGAAGGCGGCGTGCTGTCCACAGGGTGATCCCCACCCTCAGCTCTCACTACGGACAGAACTGACTTTAGTTCCACCCGGGGCCTCTATCAACTTCTTTTTCCTTGCTCAGAAAAGAGGATGGAAATAAATTAGACTGATGCTAATCAGCCGGCTAGGCACAGTGACCAACAGACTAACTTATCAGAGTGTTTTATTCCCTGGTAGGAGTTTTTCTTACCAAGCATATGGCTAAAACCAGCATTTTCAGATCGTTTACAAAGGAGTTGTCTCTGTGACACCAATACTTTCCATCCTGAATCTAATACTTTCGCTGTGGGACAGGATTATCCCCCCAAAATCGCCAGGATTTCTGAGTATTATTTTAATGGCCTGAACTCAGCATGGAGGAGCTCCTGTAAGCAAGGCAAGGCAGGCAGCACTGGAGGGCAGCTCTCCCCGCGGGCCTGGCACGCGTTACGTCAAGCAGTTTAAGTTATATTCTATATCTGTTTTGTCTTGCAACATTCTCACTTACAGTTCTTGTCCTGACTCTGCTTTGGGTTTCCATCCGAACCGCTGCTCTCTGTGTCCACAGGAGAACTGCATCGCGGACCCGATTCAGAGCTGAAGTAATGAGGAGAAAGCCTTGAGAATGAAGCGCAGGTATTCTGCTTGTTACTATTTCTTTACACTAATACCTTTAATTTTTTGAACTTGTTTCTGTACTTATTCTAAGGTTGCTGCCCTGCAGCAGTGGCAATACATACTGTGCTCCTGTATGTCAAGACATGAGTACTAATGTCAGCGAAGCACGAAGCCCTGACAAATATTCAGCACATAAAATAAAAGGGGCAGCAGGGAGAATGGAAGGGGAAGAAAATAAGACTCCAATCAATGAACTCCCTCAAGCCCTATTTCAAATATTATTTCGTTCAAAAATCATAAAGAAACGGACTGCATTTATGCCTCTTTTACCAACAGAAAGGTTGGAAGTCTGTAAATTTTGCCCATCCTTTCTCCTCCGGCGTGGTGTTCTCGGGGGCTGCTGAGTCCCACACGCTGGAGCCCACGTCCATGGCCACGCAGGGCGTCGGGGGCTTGGCGCTCACCGGCTCGAACGCCGCGGTCCAGCCGGCGCCTGCGGACACAACAAGCACACGGCAATGCCTACGGCGCCTCCAACCTCCGGCTTCCCCAGGTTTTCCAGAGGGCTCACAGAAAGGAAAAAAAACACAATAAAAAGGAAACGGGAATCTCTTCATTATCTGGCTCTGAGATTACAATCAACTTGAAAATCCCTTTTTTGACAAATATTTTTATCCACAAGAGAGAAGCACTGATTAAGAAAAATGTGCTCAAGAATTTCTTTATTCTCTGAGCCAGTCTCAACTGGACTCTGTTTAAATACATTAATTTCTTGCCACTTTGAACTGTTTCAGACATTAACTGCTTAATCTTGGCAATTACAGATAGAGAAATGATGCATGGATTCAAATGTTTAAGATCACGGAAGTGATCTGGAGAAAAATTAAGCATAGGATTTGGGTTTCAAGGTCCAGTCTATTGTTTCATTGTTTTTGTGTTTATTAGAACATTCCTACAGGTCATAAATCTTTAAACAGCATTTTCATGAGCTTTTCTCAAGGAAGAGAATTTACTCACATAGCAGAGGTCTTGATTTGCACACAACAAAACTCAGAGGATGAGAGAGCCACCAAATCTGCACTCACCCATAAACTGAACCAAAATTTCCAAATTTAGAGCCAAAGTCTCTAAAGAGTGATCACACTGAGGTACAGTACCACAGGGTGTCATTTGTATTTACTGGTTCTTCCTAGTAAGGACTGAAAGTAATGACTTCTAAATGGCTGTAGAGAGCTGATTACAAAAATGAATATGGTTTATGCTCATAGTTACCACACAGAAACACCAGCATAACATAAAACACACCAACATAAAACAAGCACTCTCAAAACTGAAAATACTTGCACCAAAAGCAGGCATTGCACCACGTGGAGAAGAAAAAGGCGCTTTGGGGAAAGGCCCGTTGCCCCTGGGTCTGAGCAACCCGAGCCGGCTCTGCGCAGGCCCACGGCGCGTGGCAACGTGCACAAGCAGCTCGTGTCGTCATCCTCCGCTGGTATTTGTCCCGTTTTTTACCTTTTACACTAACGGAGCTAATAGCATGACTTGTGTGTGTGGCTGTCAGCAGAGCAGCACAGCCCTGCAGGGAGGTCGGGCAGGGCTCGGTCCCCGGCAGCGGCGAGGCCGCGGCCGCGTCTCACCTTCCGCGGAGGCCGCGTCCGTGTGCTCGGCGGCGTTGTTCCTGTTGGTGTTGGCCGAGCAGGGGGGCGCCTGCCGCGCCGCCTCCTCCTCCTCCTCCGAGTCCACGCTCCCGTCGTGGTCCCCGTTCTCCAGGTCGCTCTTGGACGAGCTCTCGGAGGCCTGGGAGGCGCCGAACCTGCACGCGGAGGACACGGATTATCATAGAGGCCAATTTAACCCCAAAACCCAACTCAAATACAAGGGACAAAAACAGGAAAAATGACAATGAAAGAGAACGCAACACCCACAAAATCAGACACATACAGGCAGATGCAAGCAGGTACAATCATATACAATCTATTTGCTACTGAAGAAAAACATGAATATAGTATACTAATTAAATAATATGAGAGTACCTCGCATTCATTTAAAACAGTAAAAATAAATAACATGAGGGGAAATGTCCTTAAATGAAATAAATATGGTAAAGAAGAATATTTCCCTTTATACATATCACATGGAACCTGACTAAAACCCATAATTTGTCATATGTTTTCTACATTCAAAGGAGGGACATGAGAGATGAAAGATTAGCACCTAACAGCCGATAAATAAGCAGGGAAACAAATCATCTCTAAGAAATTATAATGTCTAAATGCTACGGATTAATCTGTATGGCCGATCACTTCAAAATCCTTATTAAAGACCCACACCCCACAGTGTTATCGTTTATCGCGGGCGCTCGCTGCCGCTCGTGCTGAACTCGACCCGCTCTGGATTCCCCGGAGGACACAGTGTCTTCCTAGCCCTTGCAAAGGACACAGACACCTAATCCATAGTTTTAAGGGCAATTCCGCACAAGCCGAAGTTGGGAACTCATCGGCTGACGTCTGAATCCCTTTTGCAGAGCTTGTTTGCTCAAAACTTGTAAAACGCAGAGAAGCAACAGCAGATATTAAGTCCCTAAGAGCTTTGCTCATCAGAAGACATCTGCACAGGTGTGATGGGAAACACTCAGCCTGGACATTGGTAAGAGCAGACGAAACGGAGGCAACAAAGTGAATATTACTGTGATAAAAATAAAATGCTAACAAAATGCGTATTAGTAAAAAATCAGTTTACTAATCTTAGGCAAATAAATTTAAGGTGTTAACCATTTTTCTTGCATCATGTATTTATATTTTAGATTTGCCATTATAGAAATAACTTTTTTTAATAGCTAACTATATCAAAGAGTTGAAAAATGCCAAATGATTGGCAATGCCAGAGACGCACCACGGGAGATCCTTAATTGCCATGCAAAACACATTTTTCTTGGCTGGACTTTTTGGAAACGTCTCTTTATGTCCTGGCCTCAGTCTTACAGTCTCCTTCTCAGTCTCCTCCTCTCCAAACATGAGGAAAGAACAAGTTCCAAGTTTCCCAAGCTAAGTTTAATCACTGATAACAGACTCCACAAACCGGTGCTCCCCTCATTACTGCATCCGTTTCTCATATTCAAGACAACCACCATTTTCTTTTTTGTGTGTGTGTGATATGCAAAATTATTTTATACAAGAAAGAGACTTCAGAGAATGTAATTAACAAATAATTTAACAATTAACTGAAACTCAGCTTCACAGAATTCGGAAGGAAAAAAGGTTTTGTTTTCATCTTACCTTGTTCTTGATTTCACTTGGGTTGCATAGGTTATCTCCTTCTCCTCCCAGATATCTTCTTCCTCCTCATTATCATCAAATTGTTGGATCCGCTCATTGCAACAGGCTTCAAAGAGGGAAGCGTTGGGCTAAAAGAGCACCAAAAAGAAATCAAGCAAATCCACTTGCTCTTTGGAGAAGGAGACAAGAATTTTGTTGATGAGAAGGGGGACAGAGGGGACATCGGCCCCACTCCGGGTCCCTGGGTGCCACAGCTACAGGGAGCCCCAGCAAACACAGCCCTTCGCGCCGCACAAACCGACCCTTCCAAACACATCACCTTCCTTCCCCCAAATTACAGCTTTTCAGATACGGGTAGGGTGAGCTATCCCTGCAAAAACCCAAGTCTTCTGCCCAGTGGGGTGTTCTGGAACCTCTGAATTAGGAGGTTTTGCAGTGCTGATTGCAGTGATGCACAGGCCGGATCAACGGCTGCCGTGCAATTACAGCAGACAAAAACACTCTCCAGTCAGGAAAAAATAAGTTAATACGGGCAAATAAATAGTTCTTTGTGCCTTAGCTGGCCATTCCAAAAAGGAGACCTTTTTTCTGTACACATAAAGTGTGGCCAAGAGCAGCAGGAAGAAGAAAACCTTTCCAGAGAATTGTTTAAGTGAAAAGGAGCATTTTGAAGACTAAAGAAATCTGAGTCTCAATATCGACTACACAACTTTCAGTCCAGGGATGAGTCTGGGATCACATCATTTAAGCCACTATCCATCTTCTTCAATAGGTAGTGATTTATGTCAGTAAAACAAAAAAGGAAAAGATACCCCCACGACAACACACAGACCCAGGAAAAAAAAATCTGCTCCACTAGTTTTATTTTCCCCTAGTTTGTGCGTGGCAAGATTATCAAAATGAAAATAACAGCAATAGATTCAAATTGCAGAGAGAGAGAATAGTTTCCTCTAGTGTAAAGAGTAAAATTTTGGAAGACTCTGGCCAAAGCAATAAAATGCAGGGATACATTTAATGCTCTGAATTCTTTAACCGGACTTGGGCACCAGGGCCTCTTCTTATTTGCTAAATATTTGCTTTCTTTCAAAATGACTCCAGCTGATTCAAGCATTAGCTAACTTGATAGAATCCATCCTATTAAACAAATACCCCAAAATACCCACTTACACTGTCATCATCTGCATCTATATTGAAGTTTATCTCTGCAATCCTGTCGAAAGGAGCACTGCAAAAAGAAGGGAAAGAAGCTTCAGTGATGGCACGGAGTAGCAAACAGCAATTTGCAGCCTCAACGCTAGCCCAAAGGACAGCTAACCGCAAGGACTGCAGCTCCTGCATGTGTTCTCTGCACATTCACTGCTGTGCTCAGGGCAATGGTTTCCTCTCCTTCAAATGAAAGAGTGATCATTTCATATTTTTTAATATTTGAAAAAGGAGGACTTTCATTCCCACATTCAGTATCTTAAGATTTTTAGCATTATCTTATTGACAAGGGATTTTGAGCCTTCAAGGCAACCACAGCCAACAACTGGTTGTTATTTTGCAACTCTTACAGTACTCAGGCAATATACGGGCTATCTCCAGATTTTTCAGTGAGCCTCAACTCATAATTAATTAAACTCATAATTTATTAAAATAGAAAATAGAGGAAGTTGCATCTGAAATTCCATCCCTGCACTCAGCTACGAAATCCATTCAGTTCCTCAGAACGGGGCAGGATCCAGAGACAGCAATTCTGCATAGTGAGCAAATATCCTGGGGGGACAGAAATGGTCTGGTTTTTTTTGGTGGTTTTTTGTTTGTTTTTCTTTTACATAATCACAGTATCCCTAGGAAATCCTAGCGTGCATACTGGTTGCACAGCCCCTGACACGTTATTGACCTGCAATACCTGCAAAAACCACAAAATAACACCATTTCTCATCTGAATATAAGTTTTTCTGTTCTAAGAACAGCAGAGGGTGCTGCAGGGCAAAGAGCAGCAACCACCAGCACCATGTGGGCCAAGACACTATTTTCTCAATGAATCCCGAAACTCCTAACTTTGGAAAGAATTATTTTCCTTTAAGAAGACTGTTTAGTTAGCCAAAAAAAAAATAAAGAAAGTTATTATAAATCACCAGGACATGAAGCACAACTAATACTCACAATATTCAAAATTGTATTTTTGTTTTCATTAGATGGAAAAAAAATGACCCAGACCCACTCTTAGGACGTTTTTAAGACACTCTGTTCTCTTTTCTGTCACCACACAGCTCCCAAGCACAGCACACCTCCTTGTGCCACGGGTTTTCCTCACTTTCATCCTCATTTTTCCTATGCACACTGGTGCATATATTCACATCCAGCAGCTTCTCGACAAGGTAACTCTTTCCTTTTATCTACATGCACACACAAGTTCAACATCTCATGTGATCTCGGAATGAGCTAAAATCCTATTTTTTCAATGTGTAGAACTAACTAATTCATACTCAGTTAAACTTTCCTGTTAGTCTGAAAGACAAAAACAAAACAAATAAATAAAACAAACCCAGGAAAGCTGGACCCCAGCATCTTCCTCCACATTGAAGCACAACCTTCGGTTAGATGGCAAACACTTCCGTTATCTTCTAGCACTCTAAGGGTTTTAAGACTCCCAGAGCTACCAAACAGGGAAGCCTTTAGGACAAGGCTACTTGGTCCGTGCTTGAAAGCATCTCTGAAGCAGCCGAACTATTTCCAAATTGTCATTTTATTCAGCGTGCTTCAGAGTGCGAGAGTTGCTAAATTATAGTCCAAGAGAAAAACAGCAAAAGGGTCTTCAATAAGTCAAATGTGGACCATTTTTGGCCCGTAACCAAAGAGTCAGAGCTATCTGGCATGTAGTTTTCTGGGCTAGAGATTCCTGTTTTAACCCGAATTGGAGGACAGAGCATCCTGGAGCCTCTGCACAGTGAACCCCAAGGTTTGGTGGCTTGTGAGTGTCATCCCTGAGGATGTAGATTAGAGCAGGTGTCACCAATCGATCGGCTCTGTCACCCGGGGTGCCAAACCCTCCTCTGCACTGTGACAAACTGCCACGAGAGGAAAGAGAACAGGGCAAACAGGCAGCCAGGAACCACGGAGTGAGCAACATCCTGCTGACGGCAGAGGGAACACGGAACAGCTACGTCTGAACCACCACAGACAAGAGGATGTTCAGAGGCCTCACCATTCCCCTTGATCACAATTTCTGAGGTGAGATGAGGTGTAGTTTTAATTAGATTACAGCAGTTCATCTACAAAAACAACATCACTTTTGCACACTGAATTCAGCAAGTTAGCTAACATTAAATCCACCCATATCTTCTCTCTTTTAACTATTATTTGGTCCAGGCTTATCTGTGTTTCCTTATTCATAAGATAGAAGGGTTGAATTTTCTGTGGACTTAATCAGAACATTATTCTCCACCTTTCCATTCCTAATTTAAGTAAGGACTTAACTGTATTGGAGAGAAGCTGTGATCTCTAGAAGTCCCTTCCCACCTTAAGCATTCTATGATTCTATGATTCTATGAAGCTGTATAATTGCCTAGAGTTAGCTCTAATGCTTTGCACTCTGTACAAATGCATGTATTCCAGAATGTAGATTTGCATTTTTATTAAAAATGTTTCTCTTCAAAAGGAAAGACTTCTCCTTGGTTCAACAGTTGCCGTAGAAGATCAGGTACATCATTCTGTTAAAAAATCACTGTGGAAAAAAAAAATCAGCTGCTTTTCATCACATTGATCAGCCTTTTTTCCTTTCTTTTTTCCCTCAAGCCAAACGGGAGACACAACTTCATTTTACACCCGAACCAGAAGAAGAAATATTATTTGCAAACAGTCTTAAATGCTAAATATACAGCGTGCTCTTAAAGCTCTATAAACTTACTTGATATTATCGTCCTGGTCTGCAAACTCCTCATCATTAAAGCCAAACTGATCCACAAAGTTTGCTGTCATCTGCTGGATCTGGTACTCTGAGAAGGCCTGAATAATGGAACACAAAAAGTGCTATCATAAAGGTGTCCAAAAATATCCAATTTAGCTTTGTTGAAAACAGGTATTCTGAAGCGACATCAAAATCAGAGATAACTGAGGAACTCTGAGAATCACCTAGTCCAAACATCAGTTTCACGGCAGGACCAATCAGACCTCCACGAGTCTTGGACAGATGCTTCTCTGATCTGCTCTTAATTTTTTCCAATAAAAGTTGTGAAATTTTCCTAGAAAATAATTACTCTGCTTCATTGTTCTACTAAAATATCATTTTGTTTTTTCATTTGCTTCTTTTCCCCGATGTAACATGAAATCTGCTGTACTACAAGTTAGCCCCACTTTAGAGAGCAAAACGATATTTTTCACTTTCTCTATAGCCCTCCTTGCAGGATGAGGCGTAAGTCTCCAAATAACCCTTGTTTCTCTTAGCTAAATGGCCCAGGTTCTTCAGCTTTTCTCTGTGCGTGCTGTTCTCCAGCTCTGTCCACAGCTGCGTGCTGGCCAGGCAGAGCGGAGGAACCGCTCCGTGTGTTGCAGAACACGGTGCTTGTTCTCCCCCAACAGCTCCTGTCTCCTGAATGTGTTGCAGATGATGCCAGTATTATTGCACAGGCAAGTTTTGGAGACGTTCTTGCGCTGTAGAGAGACTAGACTGGAGTCTCTACGTGAGGAGGCACACTGGAAACCACGACAATCAGCTGAGCACACTAAGAGTAAAGCCAGGAAGCTGACGGACAGAAGGAAGGATCAGGGGAGTCAGAGAAGCTCCCGGGAGCAGTGAAGCTGCTGGCTCACCTGCTGCAGGGAGAGTTCGTTGGGAAAAGCACTCTCGATGTCTTCATCCTCGCTGGAAGAGTGCAGATGATGGGTGCTCACCTGGAGGTACAAAACGAGAGCACAAGGGAAAGCTAAGCAAGCTGCAGTATTTGCATTCCACACATACAGGCAAAGACCAAACTCCTCAGAGCCTGAAACCATCCAGGTGAATAACACAGGAACACGGATTAGGGTTTACCAAAATGTACCAGAACTATTCTTCAAGAACTATTATGAAACACGTTATTTACTAACAGTCTAAGCAAAAGTAGGAAAAGACCATCAACACCACTATTTTCTATTAAGGAAAATTCAGAAAATAACAGGCCTGATGAGAAAAATCTGAAAAACACAAACTATCATTCTTCTCACCAAATCCACCGTATTCCTCCTGTTCGTTTCCGTCAGCGTCTCTTCTACAAAACTCTCCCATCTCCCTCTGCAATCCTCAGGTAGCTCTGGAACAGAAAGGTCACCATGAAAACGATCGCAGCTTGAGAACAGATCAATGTCAGTCTAGACAACCATTTAGCCCCACTGCGTTGGGAACAGCTTCATCAAGGACATTGGCTTGGGGACTATCTGGTCCTTAATGAATAGGGCTGAACTCCTCCTGCGTTACGTTTAACAGAACATTAACCAACACACTGAGCTTGCCTCAATATCTCAGCTGACTGCACTGGTTACTTGAAGTCTTTGGGCTGGCGCATTTACCTGCACTTGAACCAAGCAACACAGGCGATGAATGCATTACATTTTATCTGTGACTTTCTAAAAATGGCAAATTCTGCAGAAAAGGGAAAATCTTTCATTAGGCAACCCACTTAGATATTGCTCTTAACCACTGCCACTCACTGTGCAATTACAGCAGGCTAAAGATAAAGAACTTTTCCTGCAGCTTTCTGAAAATCAGCGTACTGGTGAGCTGAGTCCTACTTTTTTAGTGTCTTTTTTTTTTCTCTTTTCTTTTCTTCCATGGTGATATAATGCAGAGAAATAGTCATGGTTGGTGAAACCTTCAGTCTTTACTAACACATTTGTTCCTTCTCAATGTTAATGCATAAATGATGACAGACCAAGCTACTACACTACTATTTGATCGATTCATTAGAAACAAGAAAAGGAAACTGAGTTACATTTGTGACTCTTATTTTACCTTAATAGATGCCAAGAGAAAATCTTACGTCCTCTCACACAAAGCTTCTGTGAGATAAAACTGGTTGTCACTGTGCTCTGGGATCACTTACTTGTGTCTCATCCTCTCACACAGGTGTGACAACAAACAGTTATATGAGGCACCACTTATAAACACTAACCCAGAATGCTGTAAATAAACACTAGAGATGTAAATACAAATCCTGATTAAAAAAACAATGTATGCTTTAGGACAAAAAGGATAACATCAGCCTCTGGTTGCAAAAAAAATCCAAGTTCAACAGGACTTTGTGCTACAAAGACAAAAAAAAAAAAAAAAAGTAGAGCAGCAGAGGAGCTGAATACCTTAGTAAACTCATATAAAAAAAGTATACCTTTAATAAATTCACTAATTTGCGTCTGCATAGGGCCCTTCTCCATGTTCTGCACGACGGCGTTGGCTATCCGGGTGAGGTGGCCCATGTTGCCTCGCCGCATCCCTCCTTCGGCCCTGCGCACAGAGCGGAGCAGCAGCGTTAGGGGGGCAGCAGAGCGGAGGGGCG
>NW_010576491.1:17865-27979 GCF_000705375.1 Tinamus guttatus
GGGGACGAGCTGCGGGCAGCTCTGCAAAGCGCCGCGAGCCCACGGTGACGGCCACGCTTCGGTCACTGAAAATTCTCATTACCAGGCAGATCCAAGGGCGTGAAATAAAACAATACGGTGGTTACCCAGAGGATAAGCCCTTGTACTTACAAGGTCCCTTGTGAAAAACATACAGAATACCTAAAACCAAGAGAACTCAAATAGAAATGCCATGTTCCAATAGGAAAATCTATTTCCAGAATTCTCTTTGCTGCTTTTTTAAATTCTCAACTTCTTCAGTCTTTTACCCCAGGGCTCCTAGTTCCTCGCTCCATCTCCTCATTCAGGGCAACCTTCCTACAACCTCACACTTCTCAGAGCCACCATCCGAGACACCTCTCTGATAACCAAAATATACCTATTTCTAGACATAAAAATTCTTCTCTATTTGGAGACCGGACCTGCGTATGGCATAAAATATGTCTGAACTCTGGTTCTTATCTAATTAAAGTGAGAAAATTTTTACATAGGAACCATAATGTTTGTTACCTACAAAATGGTGCACAACCATAGCTGTGCAATAAAACTATCCACAAAAATTGTTATCATCAGCCCAATAGATAAGAAAAAAAAAAGGGCCTGAGAGTAAGCCTGAAATATAGGCCTATGTTAAAATGCTATGTAAAATTTATGGAGAAAGCAAGAGAGAAGCTTACCGGGCATCTGAAACATAGAATTGAAACATTAAGTACATTATGGTTTTTTCCATTTTGGGGAATTTTTTAATTATATGTCAGTTTGAAAAAAATTGTTTTTTAACACATAAACAGTCCAAATTCCAAATCATTTTAGACACTTTTAAATTATAAATTAATCAAATATATAAAAGGATATTTCAAGGAAATATTCAAAATCTGCAGCCCTAGAATATAGCATGCTGAACCCAAATCCCTTACTGTATTTTGTCGTTGGCTTCCCAGGCATCCAATATCCTTTGCACTAGGCAGCATTTCTGGAACAGCTAGAGAAAAGCAGAAGAGAGAGAAAGAACATTTCAGGGGTTTCCAAAGACAGATTCCCACCCTAAAGACCCGTCCTGAGCTACGGTTACCCCTGCTCATTCCTTCACTCCCACTGAACAAAACCTGAAGTTCAGCCCTTGAGTTGCCTCCCCAAAATCTTTCGCAGAGGGTCCATGGAAAACAGCAACACTTTCAAACACCCTTGGTCTGCTCGGGGGCTCTACAAGAGCCACAGTGCAAAACATGTTGTGATTTTACAAACACTATAAACACTTTTCATTGTGAGGTCCGCAATGCAGGGATTACCCAGTTGCGGTTATTATGAGCCCTGGTCACGTGTTTCTTTTGTAATTGGATGAAAAAATCAAATGTACAAGAGCAAAAAGACTTCCACCCAGAACTGGAAGAACCAAGCAATGTCTCTGGACAGTTTCAGATAAATTCCGTTCTTCTGAACAGCTTGTCATACAATTTTCTCAAGTGACACAACCAGACTTACGTGAGTCACCATGATATTTTCGGGATTGTTTTCTGGAGTCTCCAGGCTCTCTGTGGCTGCATTTCCATTCACCACCTCTTCTTTGCCTTCTGCGTCGTTAGTAGTAGTTTTTCCCTCTTGTACAGAGTGTGAGAGAATAGCTGCTATGGACAATTCCACTTGGAAATGCAAAAAGTTATTCCACGTGTATTTAAAAAATAAGTCCTGAAACAAAATGAGAAGCAAAAAAAATATCCACTCTATGACACATCTTCCCATTTGTAACAATCAGATGAAATGAAACCACAGCCCCATTAACTGATTAATGAACGACTGCACTAAGACAATTTACCACATTGGTATGAGAGATGCACAGAGCTCACAGCACGGACACCTTAAACAAATATGTTACCTATTCTGTGGTTGTTTAGTTATATGAAGACTATTAACTAAATCATATACAAGTAGAGAAACAGTAATTTTTGGAACTGTGCTGATTATCGTGGCAGCTCTCAGGACACGTCCTTGTTCACGGCTAGACAGGAGGATCTGCACTCAGTATTGTAAGACCTGTCTCCACAACACATCCCAGTGCCCCCGAGAGCGCGCTCAACAACAAGACTCCTTTGCATGCACACGACTAAGCTACTGGAACAACAAATTTGAAGCATGAGCTTCATTTCAACACACTAAGCAACTGTAATTGTTCCACAGAAGCTATTTTGAGACTGGATGTTCCTACTTCCAGCATTTTAGGGAAATAATTAGGTGCTGGCACACATGAAACGTACTCCTTTGCACAGAAAAGATAAAGGAAAAGCCAACAATTCCCGGTTTACAGTTATCCCCCCTTTCACCGTATCTCGCACTACGTTACTCACAAGTAATAAGTTCATGGTACTGAGTCTGCATAGTTCCTGATTAATACTGGGAGTGTTTGTGTGGAGCAGAGCAGCTATTAGCCGAGACCCGTGCAGACGCGCGTTCCCCAGCGGCTCCTCCAAGACCCCGATCGTGGTCAGGATTGCTGTTTTCTGCAGGGAAACAGAGCGCGAGGCCTCAGCAAGCTCCACAGTGCCATGGGAGCAGCTGGACAAGCCGAGCTCCCTCGCACCGCCGCTCCCGACAGGCAACCCCGGCGCTCCCGCTACAGGGAGACGAGCCCAACACGGCTACAACGGGCCGGAATTCCAGCACTGAAGATCGAAGGCAAAATCCCCGCTGGGCCTGGCTAGAGGTTCCTGTTGCTTCCTTCCCCGGGCGGCCTTGCACAAGCTCTACTGCTTTCTCACGCAGGATGCGCCTGCTCCCACGTCCTCCTGCTTGGTTCCTAAGCCCTTGATTCACGGACACTAAGCAATGACTTTTCTTCACGGATACAAGCTAGAGTTTGCCCGCTCCAGCACACAATGCTTTCAGGAAATACCCAGGAACCCTCCGCAGAAAGAAGGGGAAGGCTTGGGGGCAGCTCAGCAGCCCTTCCGCTCCTGGAAAAGGTGGAGATGCTTTACCTTGGGAGGGCTGAGCAGCAGCTGGTGGAAATCCTTTAGCCTTGGTTCAATACCATATAAAATGCTGCTATTGACAGTGTAAGACCTTTCAAATCCCTGAGTGTATGAGTCCATCAGTCCTTCCACCCTGCAAAGAAGAAAAGCACAACAGTCCAGGTCTGACAAAATCTGAAATTTTTACCCACTCGCACTGTTTACGTTGGTCATTTTCGCTTGAAAAATAACCGGGAATATGAAAAACAATCATTTACAGACACTAGGTACATTTACGTAAGTATTATATTGTTTGCAAGATTATATTTACATAATCAAAACAGGGAATAAGATAGAGGGGAAACACAGAACAAACTGCTTGCACAGCTGACTGAAAATAGCAGAGACTTTACTGAAGCTCCTTGGGGCTTTTAAGGCTTCACAAATAGCCAAGGAGCAAGTTGCACCAGTGAGTGTTCGTGTTCCTGAAAGTGTTCCTGCTAGGGAAGACTCACCCAGAGCGCCGCGTTTCCAGCAGTGTTAAAAGAACCTGTGTTCCATTCACTATGCAATTTTCAGTCTGTTCTCCATCAAACATGTTCTTCAGGAGCTGCTCCACACATTCCTGCCTATTGATCCACACAGACACACAGAATTAGAAAGGTTTTGCATTTAATCACAGAAAAAAATCTTTCCTGGTGAAAATAAAGGCTGCATTTTTCCCCTCCTCTCCCGAAAGTCTCATATGACAAGAATGGAGCCACCCCAGGTTAGGAACCTGCTTATTCATTGCTAAGGCAATACTGGGTTACAAACACACAGACGCTGACCAAGAAATGATTCTCTCCCATCTACAGGATGTGCCTCTTTAGTAGGGACTGGAAGGCAATGGGAGTGTTAACTTGGCCTAGTCATTTTTTTTTTAAAGGTGATATGAAGCTATCAACTCATAATCCAAAACTATCCATCAGGGTCTCAGGAAAAAAGGTAACCAATGTAAGCTGAGCCTTATCTTTGCCACCATTATAAACCCCAGGACCTAGACGCAGGAGCAAATCAATGTGAATTGTAAATAATGTGTGTGTTTTCTGTAGTCCTGGAAAAGTTTTAATCCATTCACCATCAATTCGAGGCTTCACCAAGACCAGATGCCCTCCCAGCACTGATAATTTGGGCAGGGGAGGGATGACCAAGGGAAGTTTTGAAGACCAACAGTCTCAGAACAAATAATGATCCCGGGCCTTCCTTAGCATTAAAAATAGTTCTGACACTCAGAGCCTCAGAAGTTATGAATAAACGGCACCAAGGCTATTTTTTCCCCTGGAATCTGCTCTGGGGGTGCGGTGCGCATCGGCCTGTCCCGCAGCAGAGCCCGGTGCCCGCTCCGCATCCGGGCTGCTCCGCGCCGGCTCCGCAGCCGCGGCCGAACGCCCGGGAGGGCCCCTCTCACCTGCTCACACCACGTGGGCAGCTACAAAAAACACTGCTCAGGCCAGAGACTTGCACTACGTTCTCCTTGAAACAACCTCATTTATACAGGTATTAAAAAAATACGAGCTAAAACGTGAAAGCACATAAATAAAAGAGGAGATTAAATTATTTTAATAAACAGCATCTAACTATAGATGGTCAGCTAAAGGGCAGCGTCAGGAAAAAAGAGTAGCCTGCAGTGACTAACCAACCTCACTATGTGCACAAGCTAATCTGTGAAACTGCTGTAGATGGTTTGGGCAGTCACCAAAAACTAAGACGTGACATTAACTCCGTAAGCCTGGTCTGGCTCCTTCCTGCAGCACGTACTGGGCATTAACTCGGGATTCACAGACCAAAATGTTGATTAAAAAAAAAAATCAAAGCAGTTTAGCAGTACTGCCCAGAAGAACCGAGTGAGAAAGGCAAGGAGATGGGCAACACCTACAGATCACAGAGAGATTGGTAGTACAAGAAACCACTTTTGTTCCAAATAGTCTTTCTTATCAACAGTGAAGTGATATATCAACTTTTAGACTGCTGCTTGGAAGCACCACAACAGAAGTTTTATTTATTCTATGGATGTTACAGGTAGTGGCTAGGAAGTGAACACAGTGGAAGCTGGGGAAGGCTGGAAGGGGACGGAAGCAGAGGGAGGAAGAAGCTGAAGAGCAGAAAGAAATGAGTCAAATGTGAAGGTCCCACTCCGTGGAGCTCTGCTGAGGACGCTGAACTCAGAGCACCAGTGTCCAGCAGCTCTCCTCCCAGGGACACGGTGCCCACGCTCGGACACGGCACAAAGCAGCAGCCAGGTGACACGAATCGAGGGAGTTCTGTGTTAACAAACCACCCAGAAGAGGAAGGCTGGGCCCTCTATAGAGACACAGGCTGTAACGGTCATTTCACCTGCTGCACGTCTTGTCTTTTACCCCTTTTCTGTCAAAAGATTGCTAAGGCCTAAAGGAACGTTTTTGGTTTTAATTTCGCATTGACTAGTGCTAGTCAGTGCTTAGTGCTTTTAAGTATGAGGCAAATAAACAAAGTGGAAACATGATAAAGTAATTTAAACTGAATTACAGAGAACAATGAAATAATGCCAAGGGAACAGAGTAAATGTGAAAAATCACCATTTTCTGGTGTACACTATTTCACTTTATTTGGGAAGTAAATCCTAACTTAAAATGAAAACTTAGAGTAAAAACTCTAAATGAAAGAAGCCATTGAGAGATTCAGTGCACGTTGCCTGGATGTGCACGAGCAGGTTCTCAGAGCAAGAACGGGACAGCGGCAGCTGGGGTCACGGGCACAGTGTTACCTGTGCAGAGCGTGCACTAGTGCCATTTTCTTGCTAGATTAAGTCTAGCAACGTGCACAGCTCCTGTTCCAGGGCCCATCTCACAAGGAGCAGCACCTGCCACCCACTCCAAGGCCCAGAGCGGGTCTATAAAGAGCTCTGCTCCCTCAAGAAGAGGCCACGACAACCGTTTACTGGTCTGTGTGTACAGAGGTGCCAGCGAACGCCCAAGGCAGAAAAAGGCGCCGCCGCTGCGCCCCGCGCCGCGCGGTACGTACGATTCCAGTGCCGTGAGAAGGGGGTCGGGCTCGGGGGCCTCCTGGAGCTGGCTGCTCTGGTCTCTGCTCAGCCTGATGATATCGCACAGGGTCTGCGACGCGTTCGACTGCCTCTGCAAGGAGCACAAGGAGCACAAGGAGCGTCAGCGCCGGCGCACCGCGGCGGGCAGCGGCCAAGGGCACCCGCAGCCACGCGCTGCCCCGCTCCGCGCTATTCGTTCCTATGCTCCCAATAATTCACATCACGGTAACAATTAACAGAGCCTCAAATCAAAGAGAAAGTCTTCCTGAATTCTCAACTAACCACAAATAAAGATTGCAGTGGAGTTTTTTTAACATTCTGCGCAAGTGTGTTCACTTGTGAATTAAAAATACAAGTATTTCACTCTTCCTTATTGCTACTGAGGAGGTCCTGCCCATGAATAAAAACAATTGTTTGATATAACTACTTAGAATTTAATCATCGTTTTATCATTAAACGTAAAAATGAACTAAGAAATTGATAGTAAAATGAATCAAAGAGACATCAAAAATAAAGCAAAACATTAGCAACCAAATGACAGAATGTCCATACAGATCATCCCTCCCTATCACCCTCCCCAAGTCGCTTTGGTAGTTGTTATTCAGAAAGATTCTCCTGCCCTGATGCTGCCCCCGAGCAGAGCGCTCCGTTTTGTCATACTCACGTCCTCATCCTGGCTCGAATGGATCAGCTCCACAAGCCTCTGGATAATTTTTGCCTCGTTAAGCCACTGGAGGAAAAAGAAAGGAAAGGGAAGGAAAATCCTTGGGTTATATCACCGAACTCAAACCGGGGACCTTTGGGAAGTTTTACATAACACCAGCGTTTCAAGAGGGGAAGCTCCTTTCCCTCGATTTCATGACAGAAGTTTCAGGCAGACACAGGTGTGTTTTGACTTGCATTGGGAAGTGCAGCACGCTCAGGAACATGAGGACTCGGAAACCTTTGGAAAACAGACGAGATACGGACGCTATCCGTCCCGAGCAGCAGGGCTACCCGCACGTGTTCCTTCTGTCACCGCCCGTGCGTAGAGCCCTGGGTTAGACTCTCCGGTGACAGGAGCGCTCTGGTCTCCTCGGCCCCTTCAGGCCTTCCCTCCACGCGCGGTGCCGCCTCCCCGGCCTCCGCTCGCCACCGCGTCCCCGTCCCAGCCCCGGCCCCGCTCCCCTCTCAACACGACCCTTGCAGGGCTCCAGCTCCTCATCCGGAGCAAGCGGCAGGACGTCCAATGCCCCGCGACGGCGCCTGCCCTCGACGGGGCTGCCAAACCCCGTCCCAAGGGAGAGGGTTCTGCAAGTTTCTGTGATGATCTTCTACCACGGTTCAGCTGAGGCATGGGGAAAATTAATGGAAGTTTCCTGCCTTCCACCACTGCTTTGTAAGAAGGTCTGGTCTCTTTTCACTGGTGGCCACCGACACAACTAGAGGTAATGGCCACAAACTGAAGCACCAAAAGTTCCACAGGAACTTAAGGAAAAGTTCCTTCCCAGTGAGGGTGTCAGAGCCCTGGAACAGGCTGCCCAGAGAGGTTGTGGAGTCTCCTTCTCTGGAGATCTCCAAACCCGCTTGGACGCAGCCCTGTGCCACGTGCTCTAGGTGACCCTGCGTGTGCAGGGGTTGGACTGGGTGATCCCTGGAGGTCCCTTCCAACCTTCACCATTCTATGATTCTATGATTCTAAGGCTCTACGTGGATCTTCTCCCCGTGAACGCTCATTTTTATGTACATGACTAACTGGAGTCTTTATGCTGCCTCTCTCCTAACTTTGCTCTAATAGCTCTCCTACAGATATCACCCTGTCCAATCTCTTCACCATCTTGTCTCTTCCGGTTCTTCCACTGGTTTCTAATTTTCTGGAATCAAAATTAAATTTCTGAGTCACCTTCTCAGGTCCTTGAAAGTGCGGCTGATCCCTACTCCTTCTGTGGCAACTCATTGGTCTTACCACTTCCTAGCCACTAAAAGAGCCCCAATCCATCACTATTTGTTTGTTTATTCTACAAGAATCTGTTGTCCTTTCCACGTATTTGGGTAAGACTACGGAAATCTTTCTTTCAAATACAAAGATTGAGCTTTCTGATGATAGTTATGGTGGATGGTAGTTGGCAAGTTCACAAAACAGCTCACCTAGCTCATTTGCGTGCTGGACAGCGAAGCTGCCGGGATGCAGCGGCTGCGCCGCGGCCGCCTCGGCACCGCAGAGCTCCCCGTCCCATGGGCGGGATTTGCACGGTGCAGCTTACGCGCCCCGTGGCCGCACGGCACCGTGACCACACACCAGGGTCTGACTGCAATCCCTGGATATTCCCCTGCTATCCATGCACTGAGGAGTATCAATGGCAAAAAAAAAAACCAAAAATCCATTTTTCCTGCAGCTTTCTTTGGCTCCTCAAGTAATGAGGCCCGCAGTGATGCTGCACGGGGTACTTCAGCCTGTTTGCTACTGCAGGCAGAACCGGACTTGCCGATCACTGTCGGCAGCGGCGCTTCCAGCTACAGGAGCCCCTTCTGCCCTGCAGGGACCTTCCCTTCCCTGCTGCCATTCCCAGAGGAAGCCCCAGTCTGTGCCTGTCACATCCCTGCTGAGCTTGCACTTTCCTGGTACCATCCCGAGCGCTTGGGTAAATTCTCCTTATTGCTCCGGGGTAGTCCCGTCCCTCCCGTCCCCACTTTCACAGTCTCTCTACTTCCTTTTTGGGACTGGTATCTACAAACCCTGCGCTAGTCAAATCTGGCCCTCGGAGAGGGTTTCTTTAACAGGGAGAGCGAAGCCCTGGCACACGGGTCACCAGACTGGCACGGGGCTGGTGGGCTCCGTACCGCGGAGGCCTCCTGGTTGCAAGCTTGGTGCCTTGTGCCCTTCAACAGGGTGCCCAGAGAGAGCCCCATCCACCCGGGACAGGAGGTTCCTCCTCAGCCCGGGACAGACGCGTCCCCCCTGCTGCTACGGGAACCGGAGCGGCCACCGGAGCGGTGCAACCGGCTCTGCAAGGCAACGAGGTCCCGGAGCCTCCGGGCTCGAGCGGGAGGACAGGGCAGCTCTGCTGCGAGGGGGTCGCGGAGCCGCAACGAGACTCGTGTCACCAAGGGGAGCAGCAGCAGGGACCGCAACGAGACTTGTGTCACTAAGGACAGCAGCAGGAACCGCAATGAGACCCATGTCACTACGGAGAGCAGCGGCAGGAACCGCAACGAGACCCGTGTCACTAAGGGGAGCAGCAGCAGGAACGTGCACGAGGGATGCCCAGAACAACTGCTTCACATCAGCACCGAACGCTGCAATAAGCAGCACGTCAAAACCCCAAGTGCGCAGGAGCAACGCTCGGATGTGAAACGGTCTCATAATAATTCTGTCCTTTTGGGATTTCTCTATGCAAGATTTTACACTGATAACACGCATACAGAGCACAGACTTATTGATGCCATTTATCTGCCCTGATTTTAAAAATGCTTCAAGCAGCAACCTACATTTCAGCTTTCCTGCTGTACAGCAAGTAAATTATTTAAGGTCAATATTATTTCTTTCCCAGAGACACTTTGGGATCAAAAGAGAGGGATCAAAGAGAGGAAAAGGGGCTGCCATCTACGTGCACAACTAAGATTTGTCCAAGTGTATGAGAAGGCAAATGACAAAGACAAGTCTCCTTGAGGCACCTCCGCAGAGGCTTCTGGTGAAGACTCCTCTGGTGTTTCCAATGCCAAGAGTGCAGAAGGAGAAGAGGGAAGGGAGGGATGATCATCCATTTCTCTTCTTTCTCCTCCCTTAGCACCGTGCAGAGCACGAGAAAACCAAGGCAAGGAAGGGATCTGGCTGAGAACAACCTGTCGGAAAGGGCGATGGAGAGGAGGTGTTTCCAGCTGGATCGATTCCCCAACCCGTTTCACCTTCCGACCACGCGAACGCTCCGGCTGGCAAAGACGCAAAGGGGCTGGATGAGCGGAATGGACATGAGCGGGAAGGGGAGGCAGGACCGGCTGTGCCGAGCGGGACAGCGCGCGGCCCGACCGAGCCACCGCTCCTGGCACCGGCGCCAAACCCTGCGCCGGGGCCGCCAGGAATCATCCACCCGCGGCAACACCAGCGGAG
>NW_010576491.1:73450-89753 GCF_000705375.1 Tinamus guttatus
CCCAGCCGTGGCCTCCCCTGGGCTGAGCAGAGGGGCAGGGTCCCCTTCCCGCCGCGGCTGCCCAGGCTCTTCCCAGCACATCCCAGGTGGCCACCAGGGAACATTGCTGGCCCGTGGGCACCTTGCTGGCCCCCAGGTCCTTCTCCGCAGAGCTGCTCCCGGCAGGTCCCTCCATCCCGGTGCCAGGCGTTACTGCTCCCCGGTTCCTCTCCTGCCTCAGTGGCACCTCCTGGGGTTCCTGTGTGCCCAGCTCTGTGGGTGGCAGTTCAGCCCTCGGGGGTGGCAGCCCTTCCTGGCGCCTTGGGATCATCAGCCGGGGTGGCGAGGAGGCCTCCAGCAGATTCTGGGGTCCGTTAGTGCTTCAGTGCTCAAACTGAAGCATTTGGGCTTTTCTTTTTGTTTTTTTTTCTCCATAATGCTGAGCCCCAAATGAAATATATTCTTGGCCCATATAGAACTTGGCCCCACAATTCTAGTAGGGCAGCCAAGAGCCTCCCTGTGTGAAGGTTGTGCCCCGATTTGCTTGCAAAGCCCTCAGGAGAGCGCGGGGCAGCGCTGCAGCCCCTCGATCCCGAGCAGGCGCCGCGGACGCTGCTCTTCCCGTCCTGCTGCTCGCGTTATCCCGTGGGAATGACGAGATAAACGTCTGTGCGCGCGTCGCGAGCCGTGGGAGCCGGTTCGTCGGGACAGCGCGGGCGGAGGAGCGGCTCGTCTCGCTTCCCGATGCGCCCGGCTCTGCCCGACGCTCCTCCATCCCGGCTCCCTTGGCGCTGCGCTCCATGGGTTCCCTCCGGGTTCGGTAGCGTCCCTCTCCCCGGGAAGCTTTATCCAGAGGCCGAGCAGCGACTTCCAACCGTCCGTTTGATGCTGCTGCCCTTGCCGGGCGCGCTGGCAGCGTGCCCGCAGCTGCTGTGACGGCTCCGAGGGAGCATCGGGAAGCGGGAGCGGCCGCCCGGGTTCCAGGCGGTCCCCGCCCTGCGGCCGCCTGGAAGCTGCGGGGCCTGGGGAGCAGGTCTCCGTTTCCCCATCCCTTCTTGCTCATCTGCTTGTCCGAAGCCACTTGCAATTTCCGAGTCATTTGGCTTCAACACCTCCCAGTCAGGCAGTGCTAGGAAGGCCAGTGATTTCCTTCCAGAAATTCATGAACGTTTAGAACCTTCCATCCTCTGCCAAGCGACACGTGCAGCTCCGTGTTGCTGCTGCTCTTGTTCCTCGCTTCTGTGGTGAGCACGGTTATCCCAGCGGGATCCCGTCGATGGTGGCAGCTCTTTGCAGCTCCTGCGCTCGAGCCGGTCCTGCGAAAGGTTGAGTTAGGTTCTCTGCTCCTGCCTGTCAGTGCTCCCAGCGCTGCTGGAATCCAGCGCCAAAGCTGGGATTTTGGATAGCTGCTTTCAGCTCGCGCTCCCTCGCGCTCCCGGTTCTTGCTGCTCCCCGGCGCTGCCCTCGAGGAGGCCGCTCTTGTGCTCCATGTCCTCGCAGAGGCTGTCACCGAGGGGCTGTCCCCGTCACCGCTGTCATTGCGCCGTGCGCCACTGCTCTGCGTTTCGTCACGAATACCCGTGTCTTCCTTAAAACCCTTCTCGGTCTGTCCCTCCGTGTGCTTTCTCGCGCTCTCGTGTGGGTTTCGCGTGGTGGGAGCTGCCGGGGAAGGGTGTTTGTTCGTGGCGTTGCGGGTCGGCGCTGCGGCTGCTGCGCGCGGCGCTCGCGCTCGGCCGTCGCGCCCGTTCCCGCCGCGTGTCGCTGGCGGTTCTGCAGGAAGCCCCGTTTGCAGCCTGGCCTTTCCGCTGCCCTCACGGGCTACACTGGCCTTTGGGAAGTCTTCAGAATGTTTTCATGTTTTCCGTTTTTTTAATGAGTTGTAGGTGGTTTTTAGCAAGATTCAAAAAAAATCAAGAGCTGGTGCTCCCCCAGGAACAGTCAGAAATGCACAAAATGCCAAGTTGTGTTGGCTGAGCCATAAAATATGAACATAAAATCTGAACTCTCGTGTCTGCTTGCAAGGCTGCCGCAGGAAATGCAGCTCATGCAATGGGCTGGGCGCACGGGACGTGCTCTCGGGGAGGATAAGGCACGCTCCGGAGGGAAGCGGTTGTTCTCAGCCTGATCAGGAGCAACGTTGTGACTCGAGCTGCTTGTCTCTTGTCTCTTTTGCAGTTGGTGTATCCCTACGACTTCAGATTAACGGAAAAAGAGGTAACACCCCTTGCTCTTCTCGGCTTTTGAAGACACTGCGCAGTGGTGAGGTGGGCTTTTTTTTACTGTGTGTTTTGCTTTGTTGCAGAAAACCAGTATCTGCTACTTGTCCTTCCCCGACTCGTACTCAGGTAGGTCGCGAGCCCTCGTGGCGGCCGCGACGGGCTGGCCCGGGGCGAGGGGCCGCCCGCGGCCTCCGTCCTTCTGCTCAGCTCTGGCTGCAGAATCTGCTCCGGGGGGTGCGGGGTCATTGGTCCCTGCTGGGGTGACACAAGAGGAGTCACGGAGGGCAACGTGCCCGACGTTGGCCGCTGCCAACTCTGGGAGCGCCTCTGTGCCTGTGAGCAGAGCGATCAGCAAGGAGAGGGCGAGGGGAAGAGGCTGCTTCTGCAGCAAAGCTGGTTCCAGAGTTTGTGTTTATAAATCAGAAGGTGGCAGTAAGAAGTAACATGGTAATTTATAACCAATATACCAATTTATAACCAAAACCTGCTTCGTAAAGACTGCGCCCTGTTGATTTTCTGCAACTTTTTCTGTTGAATTTCTACAACTAATTTTAGATGTTTTGAGAATGGAACTTTTACTAGTTTCTCAGCACTAGATTCACATTCAGGTTAATTGTTCGCCTTAATAAAGTCAATTATTTACTATCAGTAACATTTATGAAGGTGTGAAGATGTATGAATTAGGAAAATGTTAGTGATGTTTCCAGAGCCCGCGCAGGCGGGGGTCCCAGCTGTGCTGCCCAGCTCGCTCCTGCGCTGGGTTTGGGGGGTTCCTGGGCTGTCACTTTTCACCTTTGGTGTCTGTTTTTGTCAGTATTTCTGATTTAAACAGTTTCCAGCCTTCTTTTCGGAATTTGTTCTCAGCAGTTGCCATGGTCTCTGTCTCAGGTGGCCTGGGGGACACGCAGTTCAGCTTCCGCCTTCGCCAGTCTGGGGGACAGAGGGCCACTCACTACGAGGATGACGGCGAGTACAACAGAGAAGCGCCCCTGACGCTGCAGGTCGGTCGCCCTTCGGGCACTGCTCATCCCGACAGTAAGCAGCAGTGTTACTGGGGCTAAAATCCAGGTACACGCCTGGGTTCGTGCCTTCTGTGCATAGATACGCGAGCCTTTTCTGGCTCTGTTCTCAGACCATGGGAATAGTCTAAAAGGGGAAAAGCTTTCAGCACAGGAACACAATTCCACATTTTTACAAACAGCAGACTGTGTTTTTGAGCTGCTCCCAGCTACTCTGAGACACAAAACTGAGTCAGGAGGAGACCGGAATAGAGCAAGGGCCGTGTCTGGTTATGGGGAAGGATAAAGGTTAGAAACCTGAGGCCCTGCAGCAAGGTGTACAGCTACCCGTGTAGCTGTCCACGAGGCAAGAAAGGCTGTGGATGTCCTTGCCCGTGGTGAATAAGAGCCGTTGCACTCTTTTTGTTGAGGTGTGACAGTTCCTTTCATGGATTGCAGCCGGTGTGTGTGTAACCCCGCCAGGGCGCTCAGTGTGTTGCAAACCCCCTTGGTGTGCAGCACTCTGGCTGTCTGACCACACCGAACACCAGTACCGGGGTGTCCGTTGCTCTGCGCCATCGGTAGCAGCTGTGTGCCGCGTGCGGAGCGGCAGGGCTGGGGCAGGTGGTTGTGGACCTGCTCGGCGTCCTCGCCCTGCTCTCATAGCATCACAGAATGGTGAAGGTGGGAAGGGACCTCTAGGGATCACCCAGTCCAACCCCTGCACACGCAGGGTCACCTAGAGCACGTGGCACAGGACTGCGTCCAAGCGGGGTTGAAGATCTCCAGAGAAGGAGACTCCACAACCTCTCTGGGCAGCCTGTTCCAGGGCTCTGGCACCCTCACTGGGAAGGAATTTTTCCTTAAGTTCCTGTGGAACTTTTGGTGTTTCAGTTTGGGGCCGTTTCCTCTAGTTCTGTCAGTGGCCACCAGTGAAAAGAGGCCGCCCCATCCTCCTCACTGCCTCCCTTGAGGTACTTCTAGACACTGCTCAGGTCCCCTCTCAGCCTTCTCTTCTCCAGCTGAACAGGCCCAGCTCCCTCAGCCTCTCCTCACAGGGCAGATGTTCCAGGCCCCTGATCATCCTTGTGGCCCTGCGCTGGACTCTCTCCAGCAGCTCCACATCCCTCTTGTACACGAGGGCACCTGCTGCCTCATGGTCACGTTGTCGTCCAGTGTGACACCCAGGTCCCTCTCTGCAGAGCTGCTCTCCAGAAGGTCGGTCCCCAGCCTGTCCCGGTGTCTGGGGTTATTCCTCCCCGGGTGCAGGACCTTGCACTTGGCCTTGTTGAATTGCATGAGGTTTCTCTTGTCCAGTGTGTCCAGGTCCCTCTGGATGGCAGCGCAGCCCTCTGGGGTATCAGCTCCTCCTCCTCTCTGTCGGAGGCAGGAAGGCTGCCCGTGCGTTTACCCTTCTGAAGCCCTTTGAAACGCTTTAACCAGGGCACTGCCGAGGCGGAGCGGGAGGGTTTCCTTGTCTAAATCCTGCTGTGGAGCTTTTCCAGTTTGCGTCTCTCTTGTTTTGTAGCAGGCAGCGAAGGGAGGCTGCCTCGTGGATGTACCCGACTTCAAAAGAGTAACGCAGGCAAAACTGCTGGGTTCTGCTGTGGGGAAAATGGTGCTTGAAAAGGAAAAGCTGCCTTCATCTGTGGGCTCTCTGGTGCCTCAAAAAACGAAATTAAGGACGGTTTTGGTGTCAGGAGCTGAAGGCTATCCCTGCTCTTGATGTCTGTGGGAATTCAGAGGGTACAGAGGGTTTGAAATGATCCCTGGGGATTTGTGTCAAACTCTGCTGGCTTTCCGTGGCCTCCGAGGATCAGCATTCCCTGCGTGCCGCAGCCGTGGCCGCGAGGGAGGCGCGAGCGATGCTGCCGCGCGCAGGCCTCCCCGCTCGGTGCCGAGACCTCAGCGGGAAGGAACGCGGCCCTCGGAGCGGATCAGGAACCGGAGAGCCGGGATTAGCCCGCGGGCTTCGCCCAGTTGCTGCTGTTAGCAGAAACCTCGATTGACCCTGCAGAGGAAGGAGCCTGAAGGAGCTGCAGAAGGGACCCCGTGAAAGGCCCTTGAGGGGCCCTTGAGGTCTCTTTTTTGTGAGTTTAGTTGGTTGTATCTCCTTTCTCTGTTCCCGTGTGATAAACTCTGCCGGGTAGATGAGCTGGTAATTGGGTAATGGGTAATTTTAGAGAAGGAGGCTGTGTGGTAGCGAGAGGCAGGCCCCGTTTGCTCCGCTGCTCTCTAACTGCTCTTGGCCTCTCTTGCAGCGGGAGGCAGCCCATTACTTCGGCTACGTGTACTTCAGGCAAGTCAAGGACAGCTCAATGAAGAGGGGTTATTTTCAGAAGGTGCGTCCTGGAATCACATAGTTTGCTGCTCCCAAATGGTATGTAGCTGCAGAAAGGCACCTATCCTGAACTGTAAAATAGCACCGTTTCCTGCGTGACGACCGCGGTGTTTCTGTGGGGTCACGGAGAACAGGAACGTGGGGAAAGGAAGTTTCAAACAGCCCTGGATGCAGCCGCCGTGCCGTGTTCATCGCACGGGCAGTGAGCTGCAGTGTCTGCATTGTGGCACCCTCAAGTAGTTTAGCAAACTCAATGTAGTCACAGATGCGAGGTAATATACTTCATCATTGCGGTTTCTGCTAGGTGTAACCTTAACTCTACCCTTTTTATTGTGTTATATCATGTTAGTAGCCATGTGGGGTAGGTTTCCTGCTGGACAGATCACTGTTAACTAGTGGCAGTGACCCTGCTCACTGCTGTTACCACATCCCCTGTCCTTTGTGCAAACATAGCCTACTAGTAAGCAGTGTGGGTGTGTGAAGTGCTAGAAATGATCGCGACAGGGCAGCTCTGACTCCTGAATCCGTGTTTTCCAGTCTTTGGTGCTGGTGTCACGCCTCCCATACGTGAACTTGTTCCAGTCATTGCTGCAGCTGATTGCTCCAGAATACTTTGACAAGCTGGAGCCGTGCTTGGAGGCAGGTGAGCAGCTCGGCCTTGAGGGGGGTGCTTTGTGTATTGAAACGGTGCGCTGATTTTATGAGGATATCATAGAAAGATGCAATGTTTCAAATTAGTTCATTTTGAAACAGTTTCCAACAGAGAAGAACTATCATCCGAATGGTTAGCTTGTCAGAATCCTAAACAACTGCAAAGGATATTTTGATGGGAAATGTCTGGCAATCTCAGTAGATGATGCTGTCAGTTTTGCATACAGTGTGTTCCCAAAGAGGAAGATACTGCTAATGCTGCATCCTCCCTGGGTCTGTATTGCACTGTTCAACTTCATCCTGGCTTGTCAGCAGTGTAGGGCTGCTGGAGGAGCCTGTGCACAGGTATGCCTGATGTCTGACCTAACTGTGCACAGCCACTGGAGTGTTGTTTTTGGGAACTAGACAGGAGACAAGTGAGCAGGGAGTGAGTGGCAAGTAAACGGGCAGAATTCATAGGACCAGCTGGATTATTGTTGGATAAGATTTATTTTTATTTTCTTTTTTTTCCCTTGTATCCCTGCAGTGTGCAATGAGATTGATCAGTGGCCGCCTCCTGTGCCAGGGCAGACTTTGAACCTTCCGGTGATGGGAGTTGTAATCCAGGTACTTGTGGTGATTTATTCTCTAGCCGCAGACTGAGACAAACTGGAAAGACATTTATTCTGTTCCCTTCTGGATGTTAACATTGCTTTTGACTCTAGATGCTTTCCCTTTACCCCTAAGGTCTGCACAATTAGAACTGATAATTGAAGAAGCTTTCTTAAGCTGTTGGGGAAAGCAAAGTGTGTGTGTGCATTAGCTGAATCCCTCTTCCTGGATAACCTGTCTGTTCTTATTTGTAATCCAGGTGAGAATCCCGTCCAGGGTAGATAAGCCAGGATCAAGCCCAGTGAAGCAATTTAATCAAGAGGTGAGATAAAGTGTGGGATGAAACAAGGCAGTGATGGGCAGAATCTAGATTACTAAGTAAGGAGGGTAGAGAAGAAATGGAGCTCTTTAGACCTTGTTCCATTTGGAGCCATGCTTGCCTGGCATTGGTGGAGTTTTAAGTTAGTTTTTTTAGCTCAAACTGCAGCACTCTCACACCTGTCTTTCAAAATGGGAACCTCTGCACAGAATTTAAGCGTGCTTTAAGTTATCTGTCTGTATGTCTGTCTGTCTATTTTTTTTTTCCACAGTTTCAGTTTGTTTACCTTGCATTTTCCAGGAGTCCATGTATAGGTAGACCTCCACGAGATCCTACCTTAGTCTTCTAGATGACTTGGCAGCTTTTGCCATCTCAACATCTTTATAGCTTTAGCTATCTTGATTCCTGTTCATTTCATCTTTTCCCTCTCCCCCTCCCTTTGAATAACATTGTCACCTTTCACACGTTTTCACACATTCTGAATTTTTGGCACCCACAAAACCAAGCCCTTAGTCTTGCTTCCATTTACTAACAGATTTTTTCTTGCTCATTTAGAATCTGTTACCAGCCCCACTGGTTCTCCCCAGTATTCATGAACTGGATCTCTTCAGGTGAGAGCTAAGATCCCTGAAACATTCTTCTGCCCATCTGCTTTCCCTCCACCCCATTCTGAGTATCTTCTAGATCACTGGGGCAGTGAAGACATCAAATGAGGGTTCAAGAGTTTTTGCTCTTTAGAGTGTTTTTCAGAATAGTTTGGAGTCCTGGCCTTGCAAGGCCCGGGCAGGGTTTAGACCTATGTGCACTGGCCTTAATAAATCCACCTGGATCGTGGTTAGAGGAGACTTGGTTGGTTGGTTTGTTTGTGTGTTTTTTCTTGACCTCAGCTGGCAATCTGCTTAAGTACTGAAACATACACGTTGTGCTTCTGAATCAAACTTCTCAGCACTATAGATGCTGTTCTAGTAACCATGTATCTGTTCTAATTCTCATGCACTTTATTTTGCTCAGATAAAACAATATTACTGAGAGAAATATGGTCCACGTGTTGCTTTACGTTGCTTAGAGCACTTCCTTCAGCATGCATAAAAATGGTTGAGTGTCAGCATGCATAAAGATACATGCTGTTCTGTTTGCAAGATTCTAAAACTACATCCCAAATACAATATCAAGATAGAGGCAAATCTGGATATGCTGGTGTGAATTCCTCTAGAGTCCAGTCTTTTCTGGACTGCACTTGTAACCTCAACTGGTCGTTCCTCCCTTCACCACCAGGTGTTTCCAGCCAGTGCTAATTCATATCCAGATGTTATGGGAGCTGATGTTACTGGGAGAGCCAATTGTCGTCATGGCACCGTCCCCAACAGTGTCTTCAGAAATGGTTCTGGCACTTACCAGGTAATGCCCGTGAATTCTGAAATAACTGTAATACGTTCTGGCAGTTCTCTTTCAGAATCACTCCTCTGCTAAATCAGTTCTCTTAGATTTAGCCTCCCTACGAAAGCATGCAGGGGAGGGCTCAGTGGCAGATCGAGGGGTCCACAGCTCAAATGCAGGTGCCCTTCTGAGAGCACATAGACCTTAGCAAGCTTGAGGGTGATCCAGAGCTGGGAGGAGTGGCTGATACCCCGGAGGGTCAGGCTGCCGTTTGGAGGGTCCTGAACAGGCTGGAGAAACGGGCAGAGAAGCAGCTCCTGGAGTCCTGCTGAGGCCACAGCAAGAGTGCTGGGTCCAGGGTTGGGTTCCCCAGGACAAGAGAGACGTGGAGCTGCTGGAGCGAGTCCAGGGACGGCCCCAGAGAGGAAGAAGGGACTGGAGGATCTCCCGTGCAGAGAGCCTGAGAGCTGGCAAAGAGAAGGCCCAGGGGGATCTCAGCAAAGTTTATGAGTATCTGGAAGGATGGTGCAAAGAGGATAGGACCAGACTCTTGTCAGTCGTGCCCTGTGACAAGGGAGAGGCAATGGGTCCAAACTGGAACATGTTAACTTCCAGCTCAGCACAAGAAAGAGCTTTTTTACTGTGAGGGTGCCTGAGCGATGGAACAGGTTTCCTGGAGAGGTAGTGGAATCTACACTCTTGGAGATATTTAAAACCTGCTTGGACAGGGTCTTGGGCTCCAGCTGATCCTGCTGGAGCAAGGGGGTTGGACCGGATTGTCTCCAGAGGTGCCTTCTAACCCAAACTGTTCTGTGAATCTCTGAAGAAGCAGCATAGCAACAAAGTATTGTTTGTATCCCATTAACGATAGGAAAAGGGAGTCTCTGGCAGGACAGATCACTGTTCTAGATTATTAATTTGATGCAAAATCACATCCTCTTCTATGAACTTTATAAGGAAACTATTCTCTCCACATGTTCTTACAGTTGTCTTGCTCCGCTAAAGTACTGCTGTGACTACCGTCCCTATTTCACAATCCACGACAGTGAATTCAAGGAGTACACCACCAGGACACAAGCTCCGTGAGTAGCCAATAGAGCCTTGCTACCCTCTTGCCACCATCTGTGTGAAGGAAACCGTGTGGTTAATAATGTCCAGATCTGTGGTTTTTTCTCTTTCTAGGCCAAACATTGTTGTGGGAGTCACAAACCCTTTCTTCATCAAAACGCTCCAGCACTGGCCACACATCCTTCGGGTTGGGGAGCTCAGAATGTCAGGTAAGGGGGGCAGCCGAGTCCTGCTGCGCTGCTGGGCCTCGTTGCAGGTTAGCAGCGAGCTGACAGCTGCACTGCTGGCACTTGTTTTCTGTGTCCTCATTCCTGGGAGAACTGAGAAACCAAAGAGAAGCTTAGACTGAGCTGGTTGGCCTGCGAGCTCAGCGTGAGCGGCGGTGAAGGCAAGGAGTTGGGGAGATAATTTGCTGTGATTTTTATGAAGCACTAAGGAAAGGAAAACACTTTCTGTTCAGAAAAGAGAAAATTGCAATGACAAAAAACGGATTTGAGAGCAAGATTCCGATCATTAACTACGAAGCGAATAAAACTGCCCGGCTTTGGGCCAAATACTGGGTTTCTTTTGCAGTGACTCCCTATCTCTTTCCTTTCAAAACTTTAGAGGAGAGTTGTCAGCTAACGAGACTCGTGAGGATGAAGTTAAGGGAGGACGTGATTTAAGATGTTGAAGTGTAGCAGTGGATGCTCCCGGTTGCAAAGTCCCTCGTGTGCAGGCTGTGGCTATGAGGATAGATTCAGAGTCTGAACTATGTGATATGGGGTTTTTCCACAGGAGACCTGCCCAAGCAAGTTAAAGTGAAGAAGCTAAACAAACTAAGAACTCTAGACACAAAACCAGGTAATTCCTTTTGTCAGACAGAATTTAATTTTGTTTACCTTCACCTGGGGGGTTTAGGATGCCTCGCAGGCATGTGAACGTAGCATGCCTTGCTCTTTGTGTGTAAACACATGGACGCTCTGGTATTGTTTCCTTCTCACGCTACGTGCTGCTGTGTGATGGCATCCACCACCCGATGCAGAAAAGCTGTGCATCTTTGTTCTGAAAGTGGAAAGCATTTGTAAATTGTGCACATTATTTTCGTGCTGGGAAAGGAATGATAACTTTCTTTTTTTGTAATTATATATATTTTTAAATGTGATGGGAGTGAAAGGAACTTGCTAACCTAGATACACCCATCTGTCACTGAACTAAGTGCTCAGTTCAGACCTAGCCTGAAGCTGCCTGCAGCAGTTAGCTCACCCTAAGCACGGGATAGGAGGCTCATGGGCTAGCTCAGAGCCCTTGAACCTGCGCTGAGTTCTGGCTGCATTTGCAGCTTTATGATCGTGGGAGGCCTTAGTAATTGACCCCTCCACACTCACCTGGCAGCTCTTACACACAGTTTCAGATCTGTCATCCCTGGACTGTGTAATGATGCCTCTTCTAAATGTATGGGCAAAGATGTACGTCTAACTTCTGGGATTTGTTTTTGTTTGATTTTCTTTTTTAATCTAGGAATCTACACTTCTTATAAAACATTTCTTCACAAAGACAAAGCCCTGATAAAAAGATTATTAAAGGTAAGCATTTCTAACTCTACCCCACGTCCTCTATATCATTAGGGGGAAATTATGCTTGGTTTGAACAGCCAAAACCCTCCAGAAGGAGCAGACTTTTCTTCAACTTGATATCTTTTGTTTCAGTTTGATTTTAGTGAGTAATTTGATTTCAGAGTGTAATTGTTTAGTCCAGTATACTTGAACATATTTGTCGTATTATTTTTTTAAACTTTTCACTTGATACCATGGGTTAAACCCTGGAGCTATGGTAACACAAGTGAGAGCAACCCATGTCAAGAAAGAGCCTGAAAACCCAGGTTCTTGTGCTGCGAGGTGAGCGGCAGCCCCAGGGCGGGCACAGAGGGTTCTTGTGCAGCTGCTGCGGGCTGGTTGCTGCCGCTGCGGCGCTCGCGAGCGCTGCGCCCCGTGACCGCCCTGCCTGTGTCCGCAGGGGATCCAGCGGAAACGCCCGTCCGAAGTGCAGAGCGCCCTGCTGAGGCGGCACCTCCTGGAGCTCACCCAGAGTTTCATCATCCCGCTGGTAGGTTGAGCAGGGACGTGTCAGCGCGGGGCAGGAGCTGCCGAGCGACGCGTCTGCGCTCGCCCGCGCTCATCCCCCCTTCCTGAGCATCACAAATAGAGTCACGTGGGGCACACCGGAGATGTTTCGCTCCTTGGAAAAGAATAAACGTGTCTCTTGATGGCAAATTTCTGCAGTTAGCATAGTTAGGCTAGTTGGTTATTCAGCACTTCATGTATAAAGATAGAATCATAGAATCACAGAATGCTTAGGGTTGGAAGGGACCTCTAGGGACCATCCAGTCCAACCCCTGCACACGCAGGGTCACCTAGAGCACGTGGCACAGGACTGCGTCCAAGCGGGGTTGAAGATCTCCAGAGAAGGAGCACAGAGAATAGAGCACTCTTGTTTGTTTCCTGCAGTGCAGAAATGGTTTTTCCCTGTGATTTGTTTCTAATGGCTAATTCTTGGCACAGGGTAGCAAAGCAGATGTATAGGGAAGGCACAGGACCCCCGGGACATGTCTCTTCTGCTGCTAGGTTGGAGTTAAACTCACTGCCAGGATGGAACTCTCTCTTCTGGTTCTGCAAAACTCTGCTATAGAGCATGAGAGGCTTGTCCATGCAGTGAGAACCATCCTAAGGCAGATTTTTTTTTTTACAAAAAGCTTTCTTTCAAGCTTCCTTTTGATGATTGTCTAGCTGGGCATGTTAGTCTCTCCACTTCCTTCTTTTTGTCACCTTATGGGGCAGTAAATGGGCTGACAGAGCATCCAGACTCCAATCCCTCCTGCTGCCCCCTTCCCACCTGAGCTCTTGTCCCGCGCCTGCCTGGAGCCCTTGCAGGACACAGTGTCCTGACCTGGCTCCCGGGGGAAGGAGCAGGCTGGAAAGCTGAGCTCCAGGTAAATGATCCGCGGATGTACAGGGAAAGTGAGACAGAGCAGGAAGCTGCGCCGTGGTGCATCAGAGACGACCCTGACACTCAGTGACGCTGCGAGAGGCTTCCTGATTGCTCTAACATCTCTTTTTTGGTGTTTCTTCTCAGGAGCATTATATTGCAAGTCTGATGCCCCTGCAGAGGGCCATTACTCCATGGAAGGTATGCTCAGCTTTGCAGGCTCTTGCGCTTCCTTCTGACTGCAGGGATTGGGAATAGTTACATCACATGCTGGTCACATACCCTGGCAGTCTGTGCGAGCTTCCCTCAGTGAAGGGAGAAAAAAAATATTAACTTGAAACAAACACTGGGACAGATGCTTCCTGTTTGGCAGTAATTTTAGCTCACCCCTGCTATTGTCTCTAATTTGAATTTTGCTAGCGTGGCACATTAAGATTTTCATGTGTTCTCATATTTATTGAATCTGTCTTTCAAGCATTCTCATAGTTACTGAATCTATCTTGAGCAGCCTCTTCCCTTGTAAATATAAACCTGATTTCCACCCCTTTCCTTAGGCTGCTGTGTAATACGCTCTTTGTGTTGTGCAGAATCCCCCGCAGATCCGTCCGTTCCGACAAGAAGATTTCATGAAGACCCTTGAGCATGCAGGTCCCCAGCTCACCTGTGTGCTCAAAGGAGACTGGTTAGGCCTCTACAGGTAAGAGCACGGCAATTACTTGCTTTATTCCCTTACAGCAGCTCCAGGTTATAATGAACATCAAATCCTGAGTTCCACTCAGCAGTAAAAAGGGAATTTTAGGACAAACATCAGTCACCTGAAAAAAATAATGCCTTGGAAGAATTGATTCAGTAGTAATAGCCAGGGAGAGTAAATAAAGGGCAGTATCAGTCCTGTATTTTATGTAATCTCGTAAATGAGTAGCTGCAGTCGGGATTAGAAGCTGTAAACTCTCCTGCTTCTAGAACATCAACTCGCCCTTCGCTGAGGCAGGGGATCCCTTGCTGCAGGTCGGGACTTACTGATACCAGCTGCTGTTTATTGTCCTCCAGGGAATCTTGTTCCAAGTTTCTGGCCCTTGTGAGATGGGGCAGAGGGATGTGGAATGGTCCTGTGTGCTTGTACAGCGTCTCGTTCTGACTGCAAACAGGCAGGTTTTCAGGGTGGAATTTAATAGAGCCTATAGAAGAGTCTGCCCATAGTTCTCCTAAAGGATAATTAGATACGAGTAGCACAGACACTCCTTATAGTATGAGTGGGAAAAATCCAGGAAGCAGATATCTACCCAGAAGGCAAAGAGAGAGATGCACTGATGTGGCAAGTGAAAACAACCATACCGGGAGCAGAGAAGGAGCATGGATCAGTGCATTGTGTAGCTGTAATTTGTGCCATTTTCCTTAATGTGCTCAGCAGAAAGCCAGCAGTTCCACTCGGCATGGGTGCGGCAGGGAGATTTAATTTTGGATATCTAGTATTTTGGAAAATAGTAACAAACAAGATTTTTTTTTTTAATAAGTTGGTTGAATTCTGCAGGGAGCTGATGTACAGGGAGGGTCTTATGTATCCCAAGGTTCCAAACTGTGTGGAATTGTGTACATTTGTATGGCATCTTGCATCCTCTCATCCTCATCCGCTGCCAAACCCTCTCCAAGGTTCCAAACTGTGTGGAGTTGTGTACATTTTACAACTTGTTGTAATTCCTGAGTCAAACCCTCAATTAAAAAAAAAGGCAGTCTGTATCACAGCAGCATTTTGAGATTTTGGCTGAGATTGAGACTCCACCGTGCAGGGGAGAGAGCCAGCAAAAGAGTGCTCAGAGTTGCCAAAAGAAACTTTCCAAACATCAGCGAAGTTCTGCTGATAACGTGTCCTCAGCAGACAGCCTGAGCGAGAGGGATGCCGGGATGGGCCAGCCCGGACAGCAGGGAATGCTGGAGTGCATCCGAACCCCCCGGTGCCCATGGGGGACGGTCCTTCACCGCGCCTGTGCCCTAGCTCCGTATGGCATCTTGCATCATCTCATCCTCATCCGCTGCCAAACCCTCAGCTTCCAGTTGACAACTTGTCGATCCCAGTCTGAGTTTGGGCTGGGATCCTATAGCACGGAAGTCAAGTGGGTGTTGTGCTGTTCGCTGTTCACTTCCACGCTTGCACCGGTAAAACCAAGCTCTGTGACTGCGTACTGCACTGGAGAGGTCTAAGGTCCATGTCCTGTGACCTACCTGATACCTTGCTGGTGTAGCAGAAGTGTAAATCACCACTTATATGGAGCTTGGATCAATGCCAGCGAGAGGTAGGAATATCCAGAGAGGAGCCGAGCAGGATACTGCGGAGGAATGGGAATTTCCGTCCGGGGTTCTGCCTTCCGCAGTGTTGCAGCTCCACGGAGAGGCCGTGCTAAGGCTGCTCGCAGGGGCTGGCGCTGGGGCTGCTGCCCGGGAGGGGGCAAAACTGGCAGCATCGCCCCTGAGCAGCGACGAGCTGCCCCGGGCTAGTGCTGGCCACAGCGGGGGCCTCTGGAGCGGACGAGGTGCAGACAGAGCTCGTGGGCTCGTCGGCGTTCCCGGCCCTGGCCACACTGGGAGTCGGACTGGCTTCTCTCGCACTGCTGTAGTGGAAGGGACGCTGGTGTGCAGCGGAGTCACCGCGCTTCCCTGCGGCCCTCTGTGTCCCCTTCCCAACGTCCCCTCGCTTCCTGCAGGCGTTTCTTCAAGTCGCCCAACTTCGACGGCTGGTACCGGCAGCGGCACAAGGAAATGACGCAGAAGCTGGAAGCCCTGCACTTGGAAGCGATCTGCGACGCGGTACGTCCCGGCTGCACCGGTCCAACCGGGGGGAAGCCGGGGAGATGAGGGCACTGCCACACTGATGCCTCCTGGCCCTGCATGATCCAGCTCTGCCATTGCTGCCGTCCCTGGTTCTTCCCTTGCAGGCAGGACTACGATGCTGCCGTGGGGCTGAGCGCTCCGTCCTGCTCGTTTCGGCTCTAACGAGGCTCTGCAGGCAGAGCCGGGAGAGGTTTCGCCTGCCGGCTGCGCTTAGGTTCTCCGTGAGAAAGGTCCTGTAGAGAAGGACCATCCCTGAACACAACTGTCTGTCTCTTTCTTTAGAACATTGTGGCCTGGATGAAGGACAAGTCGGAGGTGGAGATTGTAGATCTGGTGCTGAAGCTTCGTGAGAAGCTGGTAGGTTCCCCTTCCTTCTTCCTGCGCTCCTTCCTTCCTGGCCCTGCCTCGGTGGCAGGGAGTGGTTAGGGGCATAAATCACACTTGGTGCCAAGAAAACTTGGTTTCTGCTCCCTGTTTTGCAGAACTGGCAAATGGGAGTCATGAAATGTTGGTCTTTGCCTAAAAGAAGCCTCTAGGTTTTGCCTCTTCTCCTTTCATTAAGGCTCAGGTGCCAATTTCCTGCCCGCTGTCTCCTACCCTGATTAACGAGGCACCACGAGGGCTGCGCAGGCAGGGGCAGAGCAGAACGAGGTGTTTGGGGCTGTTTAAAACCCCTCCCTCTTCCCCGCAGGTCAGAGCCAGGTGCCAGCACCTCCCGGTGAAGGAGGAGACGCTGCAGAGGGTGGCCCTGTACATCGACACCGTCATCGGCTCCTTGCCCGAGGACCTGCAGGCGGTGCTGCGCCACCCCTGAGCGCGCTGGCAGCGCCGTCCGGAAAGGAAACCCCTTCCCTGACGTCAAGCGCGCGGCCCGGAGCCGTGCTGGAAGCGGGGCAGCGCCTGCACGCTCCTGCTTTGGGAACGGGGCAAAGCCGCCGCCTCCGGAGCTGCGTCGGGAGCAGCGGGTCGG
>NW_010576492.1:0-12415 GCF_000705375.1 Tinamus guttatus
GGATTTTTTCCCAAATGGTGTTTAGCTGCTTTTTTTAAAGCTTTTCAAAATTTCTGGAGGTCTGTTTTCTGGTTTGTAGTGAGTAAATGTTGTGAAAGAGCAACTCTCTCCTATAGTCAAAGTGGAGTATCAAGGAAAAGAGACTTTATCAGAAAATCTCAACTTTATTAATCAACACTTCAGTAACTTAAGTGTTTAAATAGCATTATTGGACTTTAACTCTGTCCAATTTAAAGTATTTAGAGGTGACTATTATATTTCATTCTGTTAAAGGATTATATTTCTGTCTCTAAAGACTTAGGAATCTTTGAGATAAGTACTGTTTATGACTGTGAAATAATTCTTTGCAATAAGTTTTAGTCCAGCTTGTTGATTATTTTCTCAAAACACAGTAAAATGAAAGGCAAGGAAAGGAACTTTCAAGAAAATACTTAATATGGTACTCTAATTTGAGGTCAGTGATGGAATTATTACTAAACCAAATTTCGTAAGTATTGGAGCCTGCTTATAATCATCATATGCATGGACAAAAGTACAGTACAACACCAATAGATGGAAAAAGGCAGCATAGGGAAATAAGGTAAAACAGTAGAGGTGATTGGAAGCTGCTGATGTGATGTTCACCTGACATTAGTGGTGCAAAATTAGGAGTTCTTTTCTCCAGGGTAAGCATTGCAGGAATATATTCAATCGCGAAGATTTACAGTATAGCCTAGTTATTTATACATGGCATAGATGCATTGTAATGGAAATCCTGTTAGTCTGCCATGCATTAATCGCATGGATTAATCTTGATTACAGGATTAGTGTTTATAGAGATGAAAAATAAGATACACGGAGCCAATGACTCTCCAAAGGCATTTCAGGACATTTGAACAAAGACTTTTGATGATTGCAGATATTCACTCTAGCACAAGTCAGATCAGTTTCTACTGAATAAAAAGAATATATCTGCTATTTTCATACTCATTACACTTTCAGAACTGTCTAGTATTAAAGGACAATGATGAGATTCAGGTTATGCAGTAGAAGAATCTTGTAATCTCCGTCATGACCTTCAGGTTTTTGGATGCTGAGGCTACAGTCAGGTGGCAGTCCTCAATCTTAATATGTATGTATTTTAAATAGCCGTGAGATTTGGAAACTTGAATTCTTTTGGCATTATGACTCTATGAGAATCACGAAGGAGTTATGGAAATTGTGCATGTTGAGGGGTGGCTGGCATGCTTTTGGCCAAGATGATTAGACAACTTCTATGAATAAGGTTTGGTTTAGCATAAATCTCAGGTCCTCTTCTCGCATCATTATAGAGTTCGTGGAATCATTATGGTTGGAAAGACCTTTAAGGTCATCAAGTCCAACCATAAACCCATCACCACCATGTCCCGAAGTGCCTCACTGCTGGGGACGGTGACTTCACCATTTTTGTGGGTAGCCTGTTCCCATGCTTGACCACTCCTTCCATACAGATGTTTTTCCTAATATCGGACCCAGACCTCCACTGGCACAACTTGAGGCCATCCTGTAACCTTGGGCTAATCACCTCCTGTTTGTCAATATTTTCCACAGTTCTAACTTAAAACCGTGTTTGCAGAGCATTCAGAGATGAAGTGCTATATAATTGCTATGTATCATTGTTGTATAATGCATCTGACAATTAATACATGCCATCTGCTTGATACTTGTCTCGCTTCTTTCTTCAAAATATGGAATATATTGGATCTTCCTTTGCAGTCATGAATATATATATATATCACGTTGAATATTTATATGTTCGTGTGTAAATCACCTTGGGCGTTGCAGAAAGATGAAAATATCGCTGCTTCTGTAGTATTCATTAAAGTCTACATTATCATTTAGACACCGAATTAAGAAAGTGTTTTGATTCCTCTTTCTATTTACTTAATAGGTTTCTTTAGAAAACTGTGTTGAGGTTGGGCGAATTGCCAACACATACAATCTCACAGAAGTGGATAAATATGTTAATAATTTCATCCTGAAGAACTTCCCTGCGTTACTAAGTACTGGTGAATTTGTGAAACTCCCCTTTGAACGTCTTGCCTTCGTGCTCTCAAGTAACAGCCTTAAGCACTGCACCGAGCTGGAGCTCTTCAAGGCGGCCTGTCGCTGGCTGCGCTACGAGGAGCCTCGGATGGAGTACGCGGCCAAGCTCATGAAGAACATCCGATTTCCCCTGATGACCCCCCAGGATCTTATTAACTATGTGCAGACGGTGGACTTCATGAGAACTGACAACACCTGCGTGAACTTGCTTTTGGAAGCCAGCAATTACCAAATGATGCCCTACATGCAGCCGGTGATGCAGTCGGAGCGGACTGCCATCCGCTCGGACAGCACCCACCTGGTGACGCTGGGGGGAGTGCTGAGGCAGCAGCTGGTCGTCAGCAAAGAGCTGCGCATGTACGACGAGAAGGCCCACGAGTGGCGATCGCTCGCGCCCATGGACGCCCCGAGGTACCAACACGGCATCGCCGTCATCGGCAACTTCCTCTACGTCGTCGGCGGCCAGAGCAACTACGACACGAAAGGCAAAACCGCGGTCGACACGGTCTTCAGATTCGACCCCCGCTATAACAAGTGGATGCAAGTCGCGTCGCTGAACGAGAAGAGGACCTTCTTCCACCTAAGTGCCCTCAAAGGACATTTGTACGCGGTCGGTGGTCGGAACGCGGCCGGTGAGCTCGGTAAGTGCTTCGTCTGGAGCAGGACTCCTTGCCTTTCCCTTCCAGCCTTGAAATATTTCCATGCTCTGTAAAGAGGTGGAGAGAAAACAAGCTGAAGTCGTCACGCTGCTGCTTTCTAGATGGAAATACATGGAGAACTTGCTGCGGATGTTGTTAGCAGTTACTTATTTTGCTTGAGATCCGATTGTAGCTCCGTAGTTAACGTGGCATGGATACGAAGGACTCCGTCTCGCTGCCTGCTTTCTCCCTCCTTGCCAATGGTGATTCATCCCACTTGCCAAAAAAATCTAATTCCAGGGAAACTGTTAGGAACAAAGAATAAATACGTGATAACTTTTTTTTTAAAAAAAAAACCTTCCGTTAAATTAAAAAGTAATGCACGGCCCCTATTAATCAACTGCATTTTTCCAAAAGAGGTTGTATTTAGACGTGAATCTGGGAAAACAGTCATTTATAAATTTGTCTCAGTGCTCTAAAATTGAAATGGTACAGTAGCTAGGGTTGGCATATTAATATATAGACATATATTTAATATATATGTAAGGTTTTTTTCTTATTAGCTCTTGCTTGCTGCTTTCATCCCACTGCTCAGCCGTGGCTTGTTTTCCAGTCCCTTCTTATGGCCATACCTCACTGCCAAGATCAGCTTTTTACAGCCACGTTGTGCATCTTTGTTTACTGAGGAAAGCAGAACCTAATTTGTGCTGCATTATCTGCAATTCTCTTTCTTAATGCATCTCAGCCATTCAGATAATCCACTTTTTGTTTCATGGTCAGATTACAAATGTGAAGAAACGTACAGATTTTTAACTTTTGGCCAAAATAACCCAGTTTTGAGTAGCAGAGTCAGTCTGATGGTGACATGGGGCATTTTTAAAATGCTGCCTGTTTCAAAAGACACTTGAAACTGTTTTGGAATAACTTGTTTTTGCCATACAGCTGTTTTCTGATTTAAATCTAGGTGGTTTTTATATTAAATGTCTAATTGTCAGAGTAAATTATGGATGACTGGCTAAAATGCTGGTTTTCTCACATGTCACTCCATCTACCTTCAAAATTCATTCTAAAAGTAAGTGCAATGCCCTTTAAAAGACCTAATGTACAAATTAATGTGTATTGATTGTTATCTTAAGAGTATCAGAAAGCCTGGCCTTCCCTGGGATTTTTTTAATGATTTCAACTGGTAGCAGATAATCTGCTTGCTATTTTTGTGTGCAACAAGAGCTCAACAGAGCAGGTTTAAGGGAGTGCTGATGAAGTTGCAGCACTTGAACAAAATCAGCATGAAATAACACTTTCACTGAACCTGTGCAACCTGAGTAAATGTGGGCCTTAAAAACGGTGTTTTTTTTTTTAAATTAGCTCAAGCCAGTGCTGTTCTGCTGACCTCCGCTCTTCTGCTGCTTTAATTAAAACATAAAATTTTTGGCCTGTCCAAAATTGCCTGTCCAAAATTGTTTGGTAAAGCTATCATTAAAATAGCCTTAATTTCTGCACAGAAATCCGCGGTGATTTCTGCACAGACCTGGAAGCTGTCTTTGGATCATTCCCTGGGAAAAGCACTCGGTAAATGCTAAATATTCCAGCTGTCTGATGCTTTGATTTGGGGGTTTGGTTTCCTTTGCTGTTCAATTGGGAGGCAAGTTGCTTTTCATTTTTGTGTTTCTTTCATAAACCTTGACAGCTGAAAAATGAAATCCAGCTGAAATTTCCCCTTCTGTTCAGATGAGGAAGAACTCCAAGCTTTTAAATGAGCGGAGGTCAAATGTGTGTTGGACAGGTATTAAAGAACTTGCCCTTGAGTTCAAACTAATTTCAATCTCTTGTTGTCAGAGAGGGAGAAATTCTGCAAACCCTGAATTCAGCTTTGCAGAAGATCAGCGCTAGATGGAAAAGGGCCAAAGGATTACAGTTACCAAAATGAATTTCTGTGGTTTTGTTTGTCCTCCTGATCATCTGCAGGAATAAATATTAAATATTTTTATAGGGTTCAGATTGTGGTACATGTCTCTGAAACTTGTCACATTATAAAATTATTCAGATCTCTGTCCCTGAGAGTTTTGGACTACGCAAAAATTTGCAGTTCGCCTAAAACTCGGCCCAACTTTGCTTGGTGGTTCTTAAATGTGAGCCCAGGCGAAGGCAGGGAACAAGGAGGAGGTCAACCTGGAGAAGCTCAGGGTGCAAAAGAAAAGGCAAAGGCTTCTTGGAAAATGAAACAAAATGAAAAAGAAAAGTAATGCAGATGACGTGGATCAGTGGTCATAGACCTTTTCCAGTTACGCTGTTGTGCCGAGTACAGGATACTGTTTCTCCTCTTGGACTAGTAGATTTTGGGTGGTTTTGGTTTTATGCTGGTGCTTGATGGCAGAAACTGTGCCTTTAACTATTACAAAATGTAGTATATGCAGATTCCTAAATACTTAGTCTCTCCTAAGAAGGAATTTGAGATTTTGTGCATGCCAATTTGTTAAACACTTCTGGGTATGTTGGGTTGTGGTTAAAACACAAATTAAGCAGTAACTTGTTCATCATGCTGCAATAAAGGCAGCAAACTCTCCTAGTTCAGAGCAAGACAGTTGTGATCAGCTGAACCCTTGTCCATTGAATGGGAAGGTATTTATTTTCCAGGTGGCTTGGAAACTCTCAGCTCAAGCAACTCCACCTTTATATAAAAACTTTTATTGTGACTATATAGAAAATATAAAATGTTGTTTGGCTGAGATGAAAAAAAGCTCCAGCATTGCTCAGCTGAGCAGCCTGCTTGTTACTGGTCGGTATTGTGAAAATCAGAGCAAGGTTTGAACTCAAGGACCCTCGAATATAAGTTTATTTGGAGGAATTCCTTGCCGTGCTGTGGATGGAGATGTGTCGTGACACAGAGCTCTGTTTAACTGAATGGAGTAAGCCTGGAGTTCTGCAAGAGCAAGCTGTGTTACAGGAATAGCACAACAAAAAGGAATCCCGTGTTTTGGGATATAACACACCCCAGCAGTGCAGTTGCTCCTGCCAGGAATGGCAACGACCTGTGTCATTCCCAAATAGCATCCCAGATGCCACCGTAAAATGTGTGCGGCCTTCCTGAGCGTTGCCTCTTCTGGAGATTCCTTAATTCCGTAAGAATGAGGCAGCTCCTCCCTGGATTTATGGGTCCAAATAGTTGTCTGTTAAAGCAGACATCAAGCTGATGGAATCACCCATCCTTTGGGGAGAGTGAATCCATCATTGTATAGTCTGTGTGTGTATATGTAAGTATATGTAAGTGTATATATAAAAAAGGACAATAAGATGGGGCTCTTTTCAGTGTGTTGTGCTCTGCCCTCCTTATAAAGATGCTATATAAGATATCCCTGCTTTAAATTTGTTTTTAATGCAGAGATACTTTGGTATAAAGGTCAAATTTAAAAAGTGTTCTGCATTTCAGTGCAGAGGGAGATCTCGTAGCAAGAGAGAATATGAATGGCCCTGCAGGGAAATGGGGAAAACAACCATATTCAAGGAATGAACAGAACAGCAGTTTTTTTTTTTTTTTTTTTTTTTTTTTAATCTGGGCAATAAATTAGCGCCGTCTTGGAGCACAGCAGAGGCATGATGTGAATTGAGATGTTTTGTGAAATGTTCTCACGGGCTGCACCAGCCCCGCCGGTCGTCTTCGAGGGCGTCCTCCAAAGTGATGGACCTTGGTCTTGATGGTGGCCTTTATCAAATGGTTAATGTCTCCTTAAAATGGTGCTAGAAAGGTTTCAGTAGGGTAATGTGTACTGGTTTCTACGTGTTGTATCTTCTCAGCTTTAAGGGCTATGTTATTTTGGTTATAGGTTTTCTGGATTCTGTCTTAAATGCAGCCTCTAGTGCAGGATGGGATAAATGGTTGTTCAGTGTTAAATGTGATGTTTTACTTAATTTTCCCACCTCAATGCAGAGTGGAAAGACTGTGGCCAAGAGGATGCCTTTGGGTATGAAAGCAAATTGGATGGTGCTTTTGGTGCATTATAGCAGTTAACGGCAGGTTAGGATGGTTTGCTGGCAAGGTAGGAGAGGGGCAGCTACAATTACTGGAATTTCAAATCCATTTTGCCTCCTTGCTTGAAGTTTCTGCACATCTTTGTGCTTCCGACTGCTAATTGGAGCAGAGTAGAAACGAGGGTTCCTTTTTAGAGAAGAATCTTGGAATGGGTGAGTACATTTATAGGAGAAAGAGCTGATTTAGTTGTTGGGCAGATACCGGGCGTGATGCCCAACGCTCCAGGATGCCTAAATGCAGTGCACAGGTTGAGGCTCAGGTTTGGTTTGTGGACTTCAATCTTCAGGGTGCCTCTGTCTTTTAGCTGGGCAAAATGCTGCGTCCTGTGTTCGCTGGCAGCAGTGACCAGTGATGACAGCCTAAGTCCTAGTTGGATATTTAAAGTGTGCAGGACACAGAGGGAAAAATCAGGAAACTGCTGTTTTCAAAGACTGATTAAGTTCTGTGTGTGTAGTCCGTAAGCATTGCTCTAGAACTTCAGCACTGCGTAACAGGCATTAGAATCTGCTTCCTAATTTTCATTATTTAGCATTTTTCATTATTTGCCTTTAAGGTAGCCCAGTTATTGATAATTCCCTTGTGCATTGCAAGTTCACTATATTGCAGGGTGTTTTAGGATCTTTTACTCTGGGCATACTATCCTGTTCAACTTGCCACTCTCCATGACTTGCTCTGATCTGTTACTTAAATCTACTTCTGTGCTTAGTCCATATCCCTTCTCATGGGACCTTTTTCCATGTCCAAGAAAAGTGTTCTGCTTGTGGGATATGGTAGCCCTTTTTGTGACATGTATCCAGTATATTCTTTGCGTATCTACAGCAGATGTTGGAAAGGGTTGAACAAGAAAAAGGAGTAAAAAAGCTGAATGTACCCAAATTTGTCACCTTCTCACCTTCTACCACTGTATCTCTGGCAGGTTACATGAGCTGGAGCAGGTTAGTTGTTGGGTAGGAGTGGGAAGGAGGCAAATGCAAGGCAAGAGTGTGAGAAGTTTTTTTTCCCTTTTTGTTCCCCTGGGAGAAAGCTTGGCTTTTCTGCATTGTCTCTCGACATAATATTCAATAATTCCCTTGACACTTTCTCAGCTAAACAGTGTTTTCTCATTGATACTTCCTCTGTTTATGAATATGTTAACGTCACTGCTACTGTGCTCCAAATCAAATCACTGCTGGAGTTGATGGTTTTATTTTCTCGCTTGTTTGTTTTAAACAGCTACAGTGGAGTGTTACAACCCCAGAATGAATGAGTGGAGCTACGTCGCAAAAATGAATGAACCCCACTATGGCCATGCTGGAACCGTGTACGGGGGGTTAATGTATATTTCAGGTAAGTCACTCGTATGATGAAATCATCTCAATTGAAAAAATTGCTTTAACTTTTCCTGTTTCAGCAGGTGAGCCTAAGAATGTGTCTGTGATTGCGGTAGGTTTGCTGTTGTGTAAGCAGTGACTCAAATTCATACGAAGCCAGGCCAATAACGTATATACTGCAGAATCCAAGACAACAGTTTTAGATAATATTATGCGTTTACATATTTAAACAGCAGCTCTGAATTGCAAAGCAGAGTTATGTGCTTTAACTGTCAAAATACATTTTTTCTGGCAACGGCACTTGAACACACATCTATCTTGGTCTGTTTTGGAAAGCATGGGAAGCTTTAATACAGTAAAAGACAACATCAGCCTTTGCTGAACCAATGCGAGGGCCAAAGCTTTAATGTTAATCACAGTAGCAAATGGTGTCCTTAGTTTCACTGCTCTGTTGTAATATGCTTAGTCCTGTATGTTGCCAAGGTTATAGTTCAATGCCTTTTTTTTTAACTGGAGGGCAGGAGGTGTTCTGAAAATCTGTTTTTAAAGAGGATTCAATAGTCTGTCAGGGATCTCTGCTAGACCTGTTCTAATTTCACCGCTGAGGGGAAGGATTTAGAGTTTGTGCCTGTGTTTCTGCACGGTGTTGGTTGGAAACACCTGACCGTGCAGCAGCATCAGCCAGGGCTGTGCTCTCCAAGAGCCAAGGGGAAGGGAGGGCACAGCCCTGTTGGGTTCTCCTGTGGCTCTCGGGAGCCCTCCAAGGACCAAGCTGAAATTCTGGGGGCCGAGGTGGTGCAAAAGTGTTTAGTTATGAGCAGAACCCACGGGGGGATCCACTGGAACAGATCCATCACCAGGGTGCTTTGAACTGATGCGAGTGCGCGTGGAATAGGGAGTTGTTTAAAAATTTAACATAGGCTTCCTATTTATTTTTCTATACTTAAGTCTGCTTAATTTATGTTGTAGTCACTGTTCTGCTGTTGGTATTTTCAGCCGTTTTCCCCGTTTCCCTGCAGGCAGCACGTGTTGCTGCTCTCTGCTGTAGTTGCTCACCTCATTGCAGTGTTTCCTGCAGATTTTCCCTTTCTTCCTCCTGTCCCCTCACATGTCCCCATGGGTGTAAACGCTCGTTTCTCTAACCACCATCACTGCCGTGGCTGTCAGTGAATGCCAGGACTCTGCACTCCCCTCTCGTTTGTTCCCGTGTTTAATTTTTCCTGTCCAAACGAGCTAAGTGCTCCTCGTGCAGCTCCCACAGACACCGGGCAGTGGCTCAGTCGCTTAATCCAAGCAGCAGTGTTTAGTGCTGAGCAGTTGAGCAGCAGGAGGAGGCTCCATCGTGCTGCTCCCTGCCTATTTCCGAGCCCCTCGAGTGCAGTTGCAGTGTGGTCCGAGGCAGAGCACGGCTAAGAAGCCGATAGCGTCCGGAATTGGTGGGATTGCTTTTGGATCTGCCTAGTGACCTTGCAGAAAGGAGGGATGTTTCATCCACCGATGGGAAATCGCCCTGTGCTTTCCCCTGAAGCCCCTCCAGCTGTTTTGCAGGGAACCACAGGAAGGTAAATGGCCAGAACCATAAACATCTATTACAGTAAGAATATTTGAAATCTGTATCCCCTCTCTCTTCCATTCAAGCTGATAAGAATAGTTCTCAGAATAAAGTTTAGCGTAGCAGGGCTACCTAGAACACGATACTATTGCATTAAAATTTGAAAGGGAAATTTACTCCTAATTTCATGACGGTGAGAAGCAAAATTAGCAAACTGAATAAATGTAAATGAAGGAATAATAATTTTGGCAAAACCAAGTGTTGAAAGGAATTTCTTTGCTTTTAATCTGCCGGTTAAAGTAATCTGAGATGTGGCTTCTTTCCATATTCAGATTGGAAAGAACAAAGTGCATTTAAAAACGTAATTTTAAGCATAGCGGAGATGTGTGAGACTACTGTAAGAAGTTTTAAGCCAGATTGAATGAATTCATTAAAATGGATGTTTTGGCTATTTATTGCTCACTAGAGTACGTACTTAAGATGTGTTTTCTTTCCTCAGGGGGAATCACCCATGATACTTTCCAAAAGGAACTCATGTGCTTTGACCCTGACACAGACAAATGGACTCAGAAAGCCCCGATGACGACGGTCAGAGGTCTGCACTGCATGTGTACTGTAGGAGACAAGCTTTATGTTATCGGTGGAAATCACTTCAGAGGAACGAGCGACTACGACGATGTTCTAAGCTGTGAATACTACTCCCCAACTCTAGACCAGTGGACTCCCATTGCCGCCATGCTGCGTGGGCAAAGCGATGTTGGGGTAGCCGTCTTTGAAAATAAAATCTATGTGGTTGGAGGATATTCCTGGAATAATCGGTGCATGGTGGAAATAGTTCAGAAATACGATCCGGAAAAAGATGAGTGGCATAAAGTGTTCGACCTTCCCGAATCACTCGGGGGCATCCGAGCCTGCACTCTCACTGTTTTTCCCCCCGAGGACAATACAGGGTCTCCTTCTAGAGAATCTCCTCTTTCAGCACCTTAGAAACATCCCTTGACTTCTGTTGTTGTAGTAATACCTTTGCACTGCGTTCATGGAGTCTGTTCTTTTTCTTCAGTAGTTTCTGTTAGGCTTAGCCTACAGCAGTTGGTACAGTTACTGGAAATAAAAAGACTTTAACATTACATGTGCTGTTCGTTTGGCCTAGAATGTTTATCAAGTGGTAATTAATTAAAAAAAATGTATTCACCGGAGCCAAATGTTTAATGAAAGTGAAACAAGGTATTGTCTATAAAATGTATGAATTGGGGTACGTTTTTAATGTTGTGTATTGGGTATGAGGTACCTTATAACTCGCATTTGGAACCTCAGTTGAGTTGAATTGGAAGAGTTCGTGTTGAACACATTCTTTCACGAGACTTCATCATTGAAATCCTTTTTTCCTTTAGTTTTTGACTGCAGGTGACAAAGGGAGGTAGACTGCAGCGGTGTGAACCCTCACAAACATTGCCAAGGGGCCTGAGCTACCTCCCTCTTTTCACAGAGTATTTTTGACATATCTGTTTACCCACCTGACTTTGGGGGTGCTTTCAGAGCATATGGAATTTTAGGCAGACAGGAGAAATAAAAATCATTTTGAACTCTTAATACTGCAGGAAGCAGACCTTGTAGGGGCCGGGTGTTTTTTATAACATGTTGAGTGTTTTTTTTCTTGAGTCAGTTGAGTGATGTTTCAAACAAAAGATTTAAAATGTTTGGGTTTTTTTAAATTTGGATTTTTTCAAGAATTGGCTTCCGCTTGCATGGGAGCAACTATGAACATATGGGAGTTCAGTGCAGTTGCATATCCTGCTGTATGCCTGCCCTGAATATAGGTAGACAAGGGCTAGAAACATTCACTGAAGCCACTGAATTTGACCAGACCGTTCCTTCAGATCAAATTGAATCTACCTTTTCTCCTTTGCTGTTGAGAACTTGCATATTGTGTCCTCTGTATAGTCTCAGTTAATAAGGTTATTTAGCACAAAGCGCAGCTTCAGCGGGAGAGCTGCATTTTGCTCAGTGAACTTGGACTACCATGTTTTACCTTCTTTTGTTCAATAAAACTTTTAACTGCAGTGATCCAGTCTGAGCTACCTCATTAATGTATTTGGTGTTCTTTGCCTCGCTGTCACCCGGATACACACCGACTGTGTCTGGATAGGTTAATTTGCTAGGAAACCAATGCAGAAGTGGTCTTGAATGGGTGTTTTGACCTACTTTGAGGAAACTATTTTGGCCAGACCTATCTACTTTATTGTTAAGAACTGCAAATACAAAAACTGTCTTTTTTTGGGAGAACTGCTGCTTAAATGTTCAGCAGCGCAAATGTACAGGAGTCTTTAGTTGCTCCAAAATAGAGTGCACTGACAAGTCATAGCTTCGAGTGCTCGTGCAAGGCCACTGCTATGAGGATTGCTGCGAGTTTCCCGTCATATATTGCAAGTGCTTGTGCTCATGGCGGCATCGTTGGGGAAAACAGTGTCTAAATCAGTCTTAGTTTATCGTGCTACCCATTGCCAACAGTGATGTAAAGCTTCATAGCCGTGCTGGTAGGGTGCTGTGTTCTGTCCCTGCTTGCTGCATCAAACCGTAGTATTGTTATGGTGTCAATTTTTGAAATACTGATATTTATTCTTTATGCAGTTTGCTAGTTATGATCACTACCGAAATGTGTATATAAAAGCTTTTGGTTTCGTAGTTGTTTTGGTTAAAATTGAAAGCAATTCCTCTTTAAAACAAAGAAAAAGTCTTAATTCTTCGTAGCTTTGCAGTATGTCACAGCTGGGATAGTGGCACCAGGGGCTGCTCTTGGAGAGCAGCCGGTTCAGATGAAGTTGTC
>NW_010576493.1:5427-27384 GCF_000705375.1 Tinamus guttatus
GGCCCTGGACAGGGAATAAATAAACAGTTAGAGCATGTGGTAATGGTAGCCTGATCTTTTTTCACAGTTGGGAACACCTATGTCCATTTAATTCAATTAAGCTTGAAATTTTGTATTGTGTTTGAACTCTCTTTGAAAATGACCGGTCTCTCTGCTGTTGAAATGTAGGTTTATCTTGGAAGCGTATCCAGAGGTTAGTTTCATGGTAGTTAACGTTTCAGTGTTTTAGAAGATGAGAAGATGAAGGTATCTCCTCATATTCTCACTTCTTATTGATGATTATTGATTGATGATTACATTTGAAACAATAAAATCTATTAGCCCTTTATGGGAATACAGTAGTAAATGATACCTATCAGTTATTTAGGGTGTCCACAGGTACCTGTAACCTTCTCCCCTCCTCTCCCACTCCCCTCTTTCCCAAATGACACTGATAGCAGTTTATGACATATATACAGAGTAAGTTATAAGCGTAGCTGCTTCTGTTAGAAGTCTTGAGAACAAAACTGAGATGATGATGATGATGTCTGAAAATACCAAAAATTTCTGGAGCTCTTTATTAACAAAAACCATTGTAATAAAACCTTAGAATAAAAGTAATTTTACAATAAAAATACTTAAAGGACTCTCCATTTCCAAATTCAAAAAAGGCCTCAGGATTGTTGTACTTGCGGTGGGATCAGCCGTGTCTTGGGAATTGCATCCCCTGCGTTTCTGTGGCAGGGAGCTCAGCTGGGAGCTCGCTCGGTGGTGCCGGCTCCAAGCGTTCCCGCGGCGCTGCTGACCGCGGCTCCGCCACTGCGGCCCCAATCCCTGGAGCTTCTCCGGGCCCGCGTGTGCTGACCCGCAGAGGGGCCAGCGGGCACGAAACCAAAGTCAGCACCAGTTCCCAAAAGGCTTCCCTTGGTCCTGAAAAAAATCACTGTCTAAAGCTGAGGACACCAGCACTGCTGCAGAGATGGTAATGAAGCCGAGACTGGGGCTCCAGAGCTGAGGAACAGGGACCTCAATCTACCTAACAGTGGGCGTAATGCGTTGACAGCTGATACCATTAATTGTATTTTATCACATTGGTAGTAGAAACAATGTCACCTTATTTTTGTTCATCTTAAAGCATATTATTATCAATGAGAAATTGTTTTATTGTATGATTACTAAACAATAGCTTTAAAAATGATTCACAGGTGTGAGTAACTGTTAATTTTAGTGTAACTTATATATTTAGTTTTCATTAATTAGGCCAGAAAAGGTTTTGCTGGTCTCAAGAGGGGTTTGAGTGTGATGAGATATATCTAGGATATAAATAATAAGATAGAAGGAGTGCTAATGGTTTTGCTATTTTTCTATCATTTTTATTAATGGTTCTGTACAGCTTGGAAGATCTATTGCACTCTGTAAGTGCTAAGTATTATTTAATAGTAACTATTTAAAATGACTGAGATAGAAGGGGTTATGATCTTGGGTCATGAGGGCTGATTAGGGAAATAACTGAATTTAAGTTCAATCATTGGGTGCTTCAAGCTGCAAGTTCCCTGTCTTTCTGGGAGGTTGGTGGGTTGCTGTTACTCATGGCCTACATAGGAGGAGGAGGTCAGAGGTACGGAGGCTCCGCTGAGGTGATTTGTTGATGTTTGGGGTTTGTTTTGTTTTCCATCTAAGCAATAGAAACCAGAAATGGAATCTCATACCTGGACGCCGCTGCTCTTTCCAGACTTCCTATCGAGATTTTTTTCCTATAGGCAAGTTGTAGTTTATGGGGCTACGGGATAGAGACAATGAAGTCAATTGAAATACCAATTAGATAGGAAAGTGGGGAACATAAACTGTTAAAGTTTGTCCTAATGGAAACTCGCCAAAGGACTAGAGTGCTTGGAATTGGAGCGGAGTTTGTGTTTAATGTACGTGTTGTAATATATGTGGTCACCACTTGAGCTCAGCCAGGGGTGGGTGAACAGGAATCCTAGACCTGCTGTCCAGCAAAGAGGTCTCTTCCCTCAAAGAGCCTTCAGCTATTAATATATTAATACAAAATCTTGTTTGCCTCGGTTTCCAAAAAATACATTGATTTTTAATACTGGGATCACTTAGCTAGAAGAAGTAGTAGTAATTAAAGTTATTCTCAAGTTGCTCAGTTTAGTTAGTTTAAAAATGCTTTATATAGTTTTTAGATGAAGTTATAAATGTTCACTTTGGAACTACCTGAAGATTAATAGTGATGCATTTGAAAAGCATTATTTTTTTATTGATTCTTAATGTAGTAAATTACTGAAGTTATTTGGCAGCAAACAGAAATAGCCAGTGATGTTGCTCACATTTATTTTCCTGATAGCGTCACAATTTGCATTAATTGCATTGCAGCTGCACTCACTTATATTAAAAAGCTTCTACTATAATTAATCCTTTTTATTTCAAATCATTTTGGCACAATTTCTAGCAATAAACACTCATAAAAGACAGACAGTTGAAAAATAACATACAAGTTTCTTCAATATACCTATTGCTGCTGTATCTTGACATGGAATTATTGATAGGCTTCCGGGATCAAGTGTTACAAGTGGCGAAGACTTAAGACTGGTATGAAAAATGCTAAGTGGATTATTTTGCATAAAAAATAGACAGGTTTTGAATTTGTGTAATTAACCTGTGTTTAGAAAATACCTTGATTTATGTCTACATTTGTATTTCAGTTGCATACATTATGGAAATTTAATTTATAATCCATTTAGCTGATGTGATCATAGTTTTTAGTGCTATCATTTATTAGTCCTTGTATATTAAATGCTCTAAAGGCTTAAACCTGCCTTGCGTAAAAAATTACACCTCTGCATTTACATTTTATGAGTCATAGATGGAATTCCATTTTAAATTCGAGTAGCTTTGATATATTTAAGGAATTACAATGGCTTTATTGTTACTAATGCAGGAACAGCAAACACTGACCTTATACATAGAAAATTAATGATTTATCCCTCTAGTTTGCTTTTAAAGTCAACTATACAAATGAGGATTTCGACTTCTACACCTTGAATAAATCATATAGCTCTAAATATAATGCGTCCTTTGGCTTTGAACACATTATTCTCAATTCTTTCTGCAAGGTCTAACTCACCTCGTAGAAATGTTCTTTCAGAAGTTTAAGAAATTGTATATTTTTCTTTTAAAACCTGTGTTGGAATATCATGAAGTGATTGCGACTACATTTGTTTTGAGGGCTTTTTGCTTGTACTTTATTTTCTGATTCTTGCAGGAGACTCTGGAGAAATAGGTAATGCTGATACACGGCTTTTAAAGAGGAAAAAGAGAGCAAATAATAGTGATTTGGTGTTCGTGATGCCGTGTCTGATCTGCCTGGCAGTGATATTAATGGTGCTTTTAAAGACTGGATTGTCGATGGTAGAGATGCTAATGTGGCAACACATGGGCAAGGGGAAAGGCTATGAATAGAAAACATATTTGTGGATTTTTTTTTTAAGGGAGAAATTTAGTGTTGTATTTCCTCTGTTTGCATAGACTTTCAGCATTGAAGGAATTTTGCTTTCTAGTCTGAAGATTTCCATTTCTCCTCCTCTCAAGGGTTGTCCTAAGGACTTTTTCACTTCTGGTCAACACTTGTTGATGACTATGTGAGCAGTTGTTCTGTGTGACCCTGAAATGCAGCAGTGAGTGAGACGGGCTGCAGTTGGTATCACTGGGGCTTTGTACATTTGGGAAGATTCCTGGGCAAGCCCTCGGCTTCCAGCAGAAATACACACGCGCCCGGGGCAGCTACATTTAGCTGGGGCTTTTCACGGCGGTACCAGTGACAGTTACAGCAGATTGAACATAGGATCCAGATGCTACTGATAGGCCCTGGCCTTGGAAAATTTGGGTGTTTTTCAATGATGTCAGTAACTAGTAGAATTCAATTGTCTTTTCTTTTAACCATATTGGATGGTTTTAGAAGGAATAAACTGAAATAGTGTGTTGTTTGTCAAAGTAAACACTGGTGAATCTGCATCACATGCAAGAGGAGTAGCATTTAAAAAATTGCTCTTTTTAAACAGTTTTTTTAAAAATCCTTTTTTTAAGGAGTATATAGTTACTTTTCAGGGTGAAACTGTATTTGTTTTCAATATAGCAGTTTATGAATGGAATAATCTTGCTTGTGGAGAAGCAGGAGGAGGAAGAGACAACTACTTTTTTGAAGACTTTTCTTGATGCAGTTGCATTGTTTTTAAGAAACTTTTTGTCTAACAAAAAAATGTCAATACGTTTTGGGTTTGACCTAGCAGTTTGGGTAAGAAGATTTAGGACGGATAAACCATGGCTTCCAGAAGTGACCTTTATATCACTATGTAGTTACTTTTAAATTTTTTTGAGCTTGCTGTATTTAAAAAGGATGTTCAAATTTCAGGCCTCAGTTAAGCATTATTAAAATGAGATCTTGTGATAGTACAAGATCTCGTTCAGGTACTAAATTAAAAAGAAATAACCAAGAAATGAAATGTGCAATAGCTTTTAGAATTTTTGTGTGTTACTAAAATAAAATCTGATATATTTTTCATCATTTTGATTTTAGGCTCTTTATGAAAATATGCTGGTGGAGCTCCCCTTTGCTAGTTTTTTCCTCTCAAAGTTACTGGGGACGAGTGCTGATGTTGACATTCATCATTTAGCTTCGTTAGATCCAGAGATGTACAAGAATTTGCTTTTCCTCAAGAGCTATGAAGGGGATGTGGAAGAACTTGGACTGAACTTCACTGTGGTAAATAACGACCTTGGGGAAGCACAGGTAAGATTGGGGCCTCTTGGCATTTTCTGTTACGTTAGGCTGATGAATCATTCACTACTAATGAATGTTTGAACGTGAAGTTGTTACGAGGTACATGCTGTCTCCTTCAGCTGCTGCTCTGAGTTTTCAAACTTGAGGGCCTGAAGTTAAAGCTTAAAAAAAGACCACAAAAAAGTCCACATTTTTGGAGGGGCTGAGCTGCCAGTTAAATCAGAAGGGAGGAAAATACTGTTCAGTACTTCTGAATATTGAGCCAGTTGTTTAGGTCCTTGCAGTATCAGCTTTTATGATAAGTCTACGCTGCAGAACTTTGTTGTTGTTCTGATGTGGATGGCAAAGATCATTTGTACTCATAGCAGAGAATCAATCATGAGGACTTGAGAAGTCTGAACGTGCTCGTGGAGTTGTGTCCATAAAGTTTGTATTCATGCTGCCTCTTTTGTGGAATAAAAATAGTGTAATTCTAACTGCTTGTTACATTAGATGATTTGATGATGCGTGTTACATTAGATGATTTGATGATTTAATGATTTAATGCTTATTAGTTATTTTTACAGTCTTAGTTCTATCAGTGTTTTAAAAGAAGAAAAATCTTGCTTTTATTGCTTTCTACTGGCTTTTTTACCTTCTCTGCTTTCTTTAAGAAAAGTCTCCTTCGATGGCTTGTTTTCAAATATCCTTATGAAACTCTCCTGCATCCTTCCATTATCTATCTATATATTCTTTTACATATATACATATATATGCATTTTTATATAAGGATGTCTTTTTCAGACCAGTAAGATGTCGGATTTTCACTCAGCAAAGAGAGTTTTCCCATTCTTGCCTTTGAGATGGTGTCAGCATCTGTGAAGTGTATTTAGCTGAGATATTAGGGAAAGTCAAATCCCTTCTGTGTGCCCTGGGCTGGGCTTGGGGCAGCTGGCTTTGGTGAGCGCTGCTCCTGGGCTTCCCTGGGAAGGGGGAGTTGGAAAGGGAGCAGTTCTGTTCCTGTCCCTCCTCAGTGAGATGGGAGAGATGAGAACCGAAGCAGAAATCTGCTGCAGCTAAAGGAAGGCCGCTCAGGGGTTGCATTTAATTCCCTACCTATGTTTTTCTCAAAGTGCTCCTCCAACGTGAATGTATCAGTGGATTGTTCTGTTACCAAAATGTGGAGCCTGAAGCACTGGTCAGGAGTTGTCTCTCGTTTCTTCTCCATTACTTACAGCCTGGGGCAAAAAAACTCAACAGATCTGACCATGTTGTGATGTGCAACAGCCTCTTGGTTCAGTTTTTAGTGTAAGAAATAGAGGTTCTGAAAGGGGCAGCCCCTTCTCTTCAGCTGCCCTTGTGCGGAGGGAACGTGGGGTTACACACTCGCTAGCTGAGGCCGCAGCAGCACAGAGGGGCCGCAGCTGGGCCTGCAAATTGTCCCGCAAGTCCTTTACAGGACGGGGCTTCAACCACGGCAGCTCTGATGCCGAGGGCTTGTGTTGTAACAGCAACGAGCTCAGGCTTGGTTCTCCCGTCAGCCGTTTCCTGTCATTTGGGAAGATCTTAAAAACTGGATTTTGTTACAATTGAAAAGAGTATCCTTAAATTTGGGGTTCATAAATCATATTTAAGGGGGAGAGAGGCAGCAACTGCCTAACATAAAGAATAGTTCATGTAAAATATAAGCCACTTATTTTGTTTTGTTTTACTGTGTTCCACTTGCTATATAAAAACCTCTGAGCTGCACTGGTTTTATAAAAAAAACAAATAAGAAATAGAAATATGTAATATGGATGTATAGGAGAACATTTTCATTGTTATGAAGCAAGAGTTTTGTTGGAGCATGTTCAGAAAGTGCTTGTTTGTTGAAATTGATTTCTCTAGTGTGCATGTATTCAGTTATTAGGTTGCAAGGCACAAAATTTGGCAGTTTCTAATATAACCTAAGGTTTCGAGGGGAGGGAAATGATTTTTATTTATTTATTTGCTGCTGTTCGTATTCTGACCCCCTTCACTTAAATGCTTTTCAAGTAATAGTGTTACTGTTCATAGCCAACACAAATCCAGCTTAAAATAGTTACTGTTTTCTGGGGAGGTTATGAATTCCATACTATGTGTCCTTAAGAAATCAGCTCTGCCAAAAAGCTGGAACTCAGCTCAGCCAGCAGCATAGAAAGGGGTAGAAAAGAGAAGCAGTTCAGGATCCGCACACTGAGGTGTTGCCTCCTCGTGTGCCTGCTACAAATACTTGTGAAAAGTGTGTCCTTCCCCAAAAGTCTGGTTTGTTCCTTAAAATTCTGACAGTTGTGGCTACTAGGATCAAGACCTGTGATTATTAATTATTTCTCACAGCTTTAAAAGGAAGGTTGACTATAATAGTGAGTTTTCTATTAACTCAGTATTTTGATGCTATATTAGTGTGCTTGTACTTTGAGACATTAGCATTATACCCTTGAAGTATAAAGCCCCTTTTAACAAGACTGCATTTTAGTGTAGTTCAGCAGAACTAATTGATTCTTTAACTGTGTGCTTTTTTTTGTATTTGAATGCAGCAAGTTACTTTTTATATTTCACTTCAACATCATAATAAGCCTCATACAGATAAATACGTTTTGTCTGGTGTTTGACTCATGTAACCATTGCTTACTAATTAATTGTGTCAAGGTAAGGCTAATTCACTTTGGGAAAAGAGCTTAATTTGCACTCTTTATGTCAAATGTACATTATCTCTAGTTTCCTGCTAAACAACCACTTTAGAGTCTAATAAATTAGTGTCCAATAAACGCCTCATAAATCTCGCGCTGTAAATAGCGGCGCTCATGGCAGCGTCCATGCAGCACGCGTGGCGCGAGGAGGGGCAGCGTCGCCTCCGCGGGAGGTGGGACTGCTGTTATCGGGATATTGATCCCGATCCTCTAATGTGCTTTTAGATCCCATTAAACTATTGTAAAAGTGCATTCAGCAGAAGTTGAAAAAGGTACTTAATAATTTGCACATTAGACCTGCTAATAGGGGAGCTATGTGATCGACCTTTTTTCCTCAGATAGCTTTAGTTTTTGATAGAGAGTCAGGGAATGCAAGGATGTTGCAGCAGCTGTTAGATTAGCTGCATAAAATGGAAGCGCTTAAAAAGTCTCTAAAAAATACCAGCTATATATTTGGTTACAGAGTCCTTTAGGTAATTGTATTGTGTATTTTAATTTTTCCTTTTATCTTGTAAATTGGAAGGTGATAAAATACTTATAATAAAAAAATACCTTCTCTTCTTTGGACATATTATGCCCGTGTACTTCCCTCTCCCACCGTCCCCCCAGCGCCAGCAGTGAGGCAGGCGAGTTCTGAGTGTGTTCTGGGGAGGAGAGGAAGATGCATGTGTGTCCTGCTGCTCCTTCAGAAACATTCCGTTCGCTACTCAGGCTCTTCTCAAACAATAATTCTGGAGATGGTATGAATCAGAACAGCCTGAATGTGGTCAAAAGATTCCATAAAGGAAGGCCTTCATAAAAAAAAAAAAAGAAAACCCAGAAAAGCACTTTAACATATGAAGCAGCAGTGTCTGTGAAATCGAAATAGTATCAAATTGGATGTCAAAATACCTTTTTTTTTTTTTTTTTCTTTTAAGATAATGCAAATGCTATTTCTGTTACTAAAAATATATTAGCTGACAATTGGAGAGTTCTTGGCCTTTAAATTTCTTGAGAAAGAAACCTTAAAAATGATTATGAAATTTCTGTCCTGTCAGCTTCTTTCCTAGGATACAGTGGCCTCGATGAAAGATTCTGGAGGGTGCTCAGAAGCAAAATGGTTAAGTTGATACTGATCCTTCTCAGGCAGATTTATAACACTTACGGTAAATGCATTCTTAGGCATTCACATGCAAAATCCTGCCGGGGACCCTTGCCTGAACATCTGGAAGGCAGATGCCAGGGAAAGAAAGAAAACCTTCATTTATTTATTTTTAGAGTGGTGAAAAAAAAATATATAGGAATCATCTGGATAAAAGTGACCAGATTCCAAGAGAAGGGGTAGAATATTCTCATTTGTTTCATAAACAGGTTTGTAGAGTTCTTGTCCTTATCTCAAAGTTTGCTTTTTGAAATAGCACCGAGTGTCATCAGTCTTCGAACACAACAAAACTCTTCCTAGCTCAGAATAGCTGGGTGAAAGATTCGGAGTCTTTCCTAAAATATTTCCCACTTTACTCTCCAAATATTCCGCTTTTCTCCATTGATTTCCCAAATTGATTCTGTTTCACCAATTTTATGTTGTTTTTTTTACTAAGTTTTTTTTATATTATTGTGATTTATTTCAGTATTATTTTCAGCTCTGATACCTGAAAACTTCTTTGCAGTATGTATCATAGTTTAACTCAGTGCTCCCCTGAACCCATTCCTTAAATGTAAGTGTACAGAAAATACAGGTTTGAACAAACCTTGATATTCATATGTTTGAATGGGAATATACATGAAAGCTGGGCATGTTTTCTGGAAGTAGGTTCTCACGGAAACGTGTAACTGAATTTATAGCCAAGAGACACATTAGTGCTTAGGAAGTGTGTGCAACAGTAGTGGGAGCTGTGTCTAACTGCGAATTGGAGGCCTGATGTAGAAATCTGCACTCATGTGCTGCAAATAGGGAAGTAGCTTTTCTTGCAGATTTTTTTAATGTTATATTTTTTTTTTTATCCCACATCGATATTTCTCCTTCATTTTAAAGATACACTATGTCAGTGTGGACTAGAATTCAGTTATCTGTGGTATTATATTAATGTTCTAAATAGCTGTTTTCTGAATAAGATATATACTTTTTAAAAAGTGGCTTTAAAATATATAAAAATATGTAATTTTGATACCTAACCAAATTAAAATGATTTTTTTTTTAATTCAGAGTTAGAAAATAGAAATTGGGTGCTGAGGGAAGGATGCACGTTGTGAGGAGATTTTCTGTTCTCTCACCTCTGTGTAACCTGTGTTACTGTTTTGCACCACCTAGTGGTAAAATTGCATGGATAACAATAAAATCCAAGCTGGGAAATCTTATAAGATGTAATTGATTGTGTTGTGACCTTTTTGAACAGGAGCTGTTTAACAAACATTCCTGACACTCAGGATTGAGTGGGAATCCTACAGTAGTACCATTAAAATACTATGAAAATAAAAAAAATGAGTGAAATGGGCACCGTACCTCGGTTTACTATAGTTTCATTGCCAGCCCAAATTTCAGCAAGTTCTGTCTTCTGCTTAACATTCTTCTTACTCTTTGTGGTACAATGTATTTATTATTCCTGCTACATTCAGCCTGTATCTCTCGCACTGTGGTGGTGGTTTGATCTCACACAGACAAACTCCGCAAATGGCTGCGAGATCCCAGGAAATCTGTGACGCTCGCTGAATGCCACAGTTTTATCTATAGGGTTTTTGGCACAAAGAGCGCTTGCTCAGGAATCAGGATGTACTGCTTTGAGGGAAAAAGGAAAAGCAGCAAAGACAGGCGCCCAAAGAGGAGCGGAGCGTTCCCTGTCCTGTGGGTCGTGTCCTGGTGCCGGGGCCTGCGCTGGCCCTCGCGGAGAAGGGCCGGGCCCGGCGGCTCCCGCGCGCGGGCTGGCCCGGGTGCTGGCGAGCTCCTCGCCGCGGCCTCGAGGGCACCAGCCGCTTGCAGCGAGGGGCTCAAGCGGGCAGCGCGGCATATCCTCAACGCTGGTGCCAATTCAGGATCGGGGATCAAGGCAAATCCTCCCTCACGCGGAGAGTTTGCACCGGGATAGCCTGTCTCTGGAAAAACAAATGTGTTCTAGCTCCTCTGTGGACTTGCTGATTTAAATCCAGGAATCTCCAGATAGAATTCTCTGGCCTGTGTTATCTGGGAGGTCACATAACATCTTAGTGTTCTCTTTTGGCCTTAAAAATCTATGAATCAGTAAAAATGTGAATGTAAAAAGAGCTACAGATTTTTCATGGTAACACTTTGTGTTTTGCTTAGCAGTGGAACAACTCACATTTTTAGGAAGGATGTTACCAGATAAGCTATTCATAACTTATCTTTGACTATCTCTATTATAAAGATGTGGTATGTGTTATAAAGATGCATACAGTTTGCTAACATAAAAAAGAAATCCCTGACTTCAGAGTATAGAAAAATAGAGGTTGAGAAGGTGAACACATCTGTTTTCCTTTTTTCCTTTTTTTTAAAAAAAAAATTAATAATCTTTTTAATATTCTTTTCATAATGGGCTACTCAGCAAAACTAGACTTGTGTGGGATATGTAAAGGTCATTTATGTTTTAAAAACTGCCCGTGATCCTATTGTAAGTTGCTTTGCATCTTAGCGCGGTGACGGTATCTTTGTTTTGTTTCTGTTATAATTATTCCATGGTGATTTATCCCGGTGCGCTTGAACAAAAACTAAGTTTCTCAGTAGAATGATAAGATTTGGGATGTTTTAAAATACTACAGAATATGTTTAAGCTAGCTTTACAGCAGCATAAATTTGAACGCTTATGATTGTGAATCAGCTCCGCATCAGAATCTTGATTTGGACTTGGAGGGCATTTCTGTACCCTTGCAGCTGAAGATCCCGCTCTGAAAACTGGGTTCCCTGTTCTCTTACACTTATCACAGAATCACAGAATGCTTAAGGTTGGAAGAGACCTTTAGAGACCATCTAGTCCAACCCCCTGCACACGCAGGGTCACCTAGAGCACGTGGCACAGGACTGCGTCCAAGCGGGTTTTGAAGATCTCCAGAGAAGGAGACTCCACAACCTCTCTGGGCAGCCTGTTCCAGTGCTCTGGCACCCTCACTGTTAAGAAATTTTTCTTAAGTTCATGTGGAACTTTTGGTGCTTCAGTTTGAGTGAACAGGAGAAAAGTCCACTTGTAATAATCTTTTATCTTAATTTGAGGTGAATATTCTTGAATATTTTCTAGTTACTCTCAAGTATGTGAATTTCTTACCGGAATGTTTTGTGGTGTAACTTCCTGTTTGCAGCACACCAAGTTAATGTTTACCAAGTTATGAAAACTGTTGTGTTTACAGGTGGTTGAGCTGAAGCCGGGTGGAAAAGATATCCCTGTGACCAGTGCTAACCGCATCGCATACATCCATCTGGTGGCAGACTACAGGTTAAACAAGCAAATCCGGCAGCATTGCCTCGCGTTCCGCCAGGGGCTGGCCAACGTGGTCAACCTGGAATGGCTTCGAATGTTTGATCAACAGGAAATACAGGTATTGTTGCTTAAAATTCCTCGAGCCTTTACATCAAGCATTCAAACATTTAATTTATGCCTTTAATTTAAACATTTAATTTTCCGTGATATAATTGTCCTATTTACTATTAGGTTTTGATATCTGGTGCCCAGGTTCCTATTAGTTTGGATGATCTTAAATCTTTCACAAACTATTCAGGTGAGTATATTTTACTTCAACAAAAATATCTTTTATAACTGATTCAGGAATAAATCAATTTGCTTTGCAAGCTAGCTTATCTTTAAAAAGAAGGTCCAGGGTGCTTGTTGCTGGCCTTGGTGGCCGAACTCTCTAGATTTTTCAGAAGGCTGGGAAAAATTGCCAGCACATGTTATAAATGTGGGGACAGATAGGTGTGTTGTTTGTTGTATTTGTGCACTTAAATACAGGTTTGTAGACAATAGTTAGAGAATATGTTCCTTTTGTAACTGGAACATAGTCAGTGGTTGTGTTTAGCTGCCCTCAAATTAAGTCTGCAAATGATTTGAGGGTAGTTGTTTCTGCAAACACATTCAGATACTTACATTTTTTTCAGAAAGCCTGAGGGACTGCTCATATTTTTTTCCCTGTTAGAAATGCTTGGCATCTTAAATATTTTTTCTCTGCACTCATGAATATAACTAAAGACTAGCTAAGGTATCAGAAGTTCACTTCCTACTTTACCTTAAAGTAAGTTGGTTTATGAAATAGTCTCCTGAGTCTGCATGTTTTACAAATTCTTGCAGTGAATTACAATAATCCAAAGGTCCTAAACAAATACTAAAATAAAACTAATTCAAAATAAACAAGTAAGGTTCATTGGAGAAAACTGCAGTTAAGAAGTTGAAGGAGGAGGTTATGTGTAAGGTGAGCAATGAATGAGGAACTTTAAAATGTAATGCTCAGAGATCTGGATGTAATGGAGGTCAGCAGTGCAAGCCTGCTGCTTTTAATAATTTCTCAAAACTTTTAAAAGTAGGTGCTAGGTTTCTCCAAAGACTTCCTTTCTTATGTAAATCTTGTCATAGGTGGCTATGCAGCAGATCATCCTGTGATAAAAATATTTTGGAGGGTTGTGGAAAGCTTCACGGATGAAGAGAAACGCAAACTGCTCAAGTTTGTAACGAGCTGCTCTCGACCGCCTCTTCTGGGGTTTAAGGTTTGTGTCTCCCTGCCTTTTGTTGATTTCTGTAAATGTTGACAGTTGTGGTACAAACTTTATTTGTCTGTATGAGAGAAATGTCCCTTGGTGACTAGAGATAACAGTTTCAGTCTTTAGACTTGGCTATAATGAGTATAGTTTTAAAATATTTCAAGAAACATGCAGTAGGTGTAAAAACATTTACTGTAGCATTGGTTCAAGTGCTTGCTTTTTGTCATGAATGCTCCTTGCTCCTGAGCTTTGCTTGTGTTCCCTAGTAAGGGACAGAAGCAGCATTGGCAGCATCTTCAAGGAACAAATGTTTCCAAAACTGGACAAAGGGAGGAGGACTTAGAGTGTATCGACAGCTATTAAATATAAGTGTTTGAAGCTGGAGATGTATTTCTTAGGTTTCCTCTAGATTAGCATTTGTATGCTTACAAGATTAAGGCTTATCATTCTTTATATGTAAGTATTTTGCTACTATCTTTAGATTGGTATTTACAGTGAACTTTTAGCATGAATAAAATTTTGGTCTACTGTTTAAAAAGCCAAAGAGAGACCAACTTGAAAACATTTTGATATTAAATTCTGAGGATACTTTCACCAGAAGTTCCAGTTTGGCTGCAAAATTCTGGCTACGATTTGGCCTTGGATGTCATTTCCTTAAGGAATGGGGGAACGTTCAATGCTTCTCTGTCATTCACCGGAAAATACAAGTTACTTAGTAGAAACATCATCAGTTTTAGTGAGCTGCTCAACAGAATATTTGTCTGTTGCACTCTTTCAAAAAATAATTCAAAAGTCAGCTTCTCTGGGTCATAAATACACATTTCGTGCAATTGCTTACAAGTAAAAATACAATGAGTTACTTTGGTTTCCTTAGATGTGCTGCTAAACATTTAAAGGCCCCTAACATTATAAGATAGTGAGATGTAATGTTTAGTTAGCAGTGGATAGTAACTGATTTTCTATGTTTATTAGGTTAAACAGGTAGAGGAGTCCATAACACATCAACTTGAAGACAAAATATCTTTTAAAATTGTTTACATTTTTTTCTGTGAGGAACTGAATTTCTGATTCTCATTCTAAAATCTCCTGCATAGTCAACTGTAGAACTGTCACATTTTGTTAAAGTTGGTGTATATTCCTTTAAGATAAGGAAATACCTTGAGATTCATAGCTTACAGGTAGCACAGTCTAGCTTTGCATCACTTAAAAATTTAGAACTTTCATTGCCAGATTCAGACTCAAAATAATATTTGCTAAAGCTAATTAAAGTTTAATAAGTTTAATAAATGTGATTGTTACGGACAAAAAAAATCATTAAAGTGAGGTTGAAAATTGTTAAGTTCCAATCAGGTCACATAATAAATGGATGATACTTTTTAATTCCCAACTATTGCAGTTCCCCACTGTACAGTACTTAATTATGCAACAAATGGTGCCCTTGGCATGACATTTCAATTTAGAACTTCATTTTTCCATTTTTAAACTAAAGTAGAGGAATTCAATTAGCATTTTGAGAGGAACACTAAAAATGCAGCATTTTAGCTGTGAAATACATTTTAAGACCTCCATTTGAACAATAATTTAGCTTAAAATCTCATTGACCTTCTGCCTTTGGAGCGGGGATTTTTTTTGTAGTTTCTGAAATCAGCACTGTTTTAGCTCAGCAAGCATTTGATGAAATTAATACTTTCTTGCCAGCAAAAGCAGTGCTTGAACAGTTGAAAGAAAAAAGAAAAAGCCTTTTGTGCAATCACCTTTCGCAGAAGAAGAAATTAGATTTATTTAAGCAATTAAAACTACCTATAAAATGTCTGTTCCTCAGATCCATTCTTATCACATCAGAGGACTAAGCAGAGTTTGACAAATTGGTGTTGTTGCAGGCTCATTGGGCACATCTGTATCATCCCAGTATCTGCTGAATGATCTTGTAATCTCTTAGCACCTGAAGAAATGTACGGTATAATTGCTTTAAAGAAAGTTAGCTCTTTATCTGGAGAACGGGATCTCTTGATGCACAGGGTTATAACCACAGTAGTGGGTCATGTCTTCACACTTGGCTTTATCTTATGCATGAACAGGCCCATGGAATTCATTAATACTGGTTGTCTTCAAACTCATGTGTTTTAGGCACTCTGAAAGATGAGTTCACCCTGAAATCTCTTCAGGGAGAGGAGTTAGGCCTTGCGCCTTGGTCTTGGATACGTTGAATTTAACAATACATTCAACAATGAAAATTATGATGTTTATATGTGGTGTATAAAAAGAAAATGGTGGATTGGTAAATCTTCACCCAAGCTTGAAGAATGTTTTTTATGTATTTACATTATGCTGTCACACTAGCTCAGGGAGGAAACCAGGGACAGGTCCTGTTAGGCAATGTTGGGGGGGGATGGATTTGGGGAGGGGTGTCAGAGGAAGCAACACAGTAACACGAATGCATCAAGTTTCTGTTTATGACTTGCCTGCTCATTTACCCTCTCCCCCTCTTCAGAGCATCACGTTGACATGACAAGTAAAGGATCATACAGAATTCATGTATATAAGCAGGATACTTCAAAAGTCCGATACAAAAATGTTCAAACTGGCTCAGCACATTGCTTTAGTAGCAAGAGTAAAAAATTAGGAAAAAAAAAGATAGGGGCAGAAAGTGTAATTCTCAGAAGAAACTGTTTCATGCCATGCAAAGTGAGCTTCAGGCAGGGCAGGACAATCCTTTCCATTCTTCTCTGTTTGTTCAGTGCTTTGTCCTTCCCGAGTTAAGCACCTATTTTTCACTGTTAGAGGAGCTGGAATCTGTCAGCTACACCTGTTCCTGCAAGATACCCAGCATCGTGTGTGTTCAGGAGGCTCCGTACGGAAAGGCTGAAGTTGTTGTGGATCGTTAGTTTCTCCCAAATACAACAAAACCCTTCTTGCGTGCTGTTGTACTGTTATTTTTGTGTCTCACTTCATTGCTAGCACCAGGTATTTGCAGAGCAGAGTGTGTGAACAATAACATTTTTTCCCTCAAAAGCAGGTGCGACAACCTTCTGTTTTGTAGTATGATGGATCTGGACAGGCAGAGGTGCTGCACAATTTGAGCGCTTGTCGGGGAAACTAGCAATGCAGTTACCTTTAGAACACGTCTTTGTGACTGGTTTTAATAATTTATTTCCTAGAAGTCTACCAGATGTTTTGGGTTAGATTTTTGGCCCGTATATATTTTTGATGCATTCTTTTTCCCTGTTGCTCTTTTTCAGGAGTTGTATCCTGCATTTTGCATCCACAATGGGGGATCGGATTTAGACAGGCTACCCACTGCCAGTACCTGCATGAACTTGCTGAAGCTTCCCGAGTTTTATGATGAAAATCTTATGCGGAGCAAGCTGCTTTACGCCATCGAATGTGCTGCTGGCTTTGAACTGAGCTGAGTTGAACTGCTGCTCGTGCGGCCGACCTGCAGAGGAGCTAACAGTGCCTACTCCACACGCAGCACCAAGCAGTTCTAAGGGAATTCTGCCTAGATTTCTGCAGCTCTTGGGTCTTATCAGATGCCCTCAAATAGGTTTCATTTTTAAACACAATTTGTTAGGTAGCTTTCATTGATTAATATTACATTGACACTGCTTTATGATTCAACTAATGAATGCTGTGTGCAGTGTGGCTGTTTTCTGTGTTTAGGCGAAGGAAGAGCACATTTAAAGAACAGTGACATCTCAGTAAAGTTAACCAAAGATGAAGCTTTGGCTTTGTGCTGTTGAAATATAAATAACTTCACAAACTGGCAATAAAGTTGTGTACCATGCAGCACGCTGGGAAGAGACAGGGCTAACACCCTGTAATTAATCTTTTAGATGGAAGTGGAAGCGGAGCAGATGGAGCTTGCAGATCTCCCAGAACTGAGGTTGAAAACGCTCGTTACTGATAACCCAACATCTTTACTTCCGTGGTAGAGTTGTTTACAAACTGTAGTTGTTGCAATTAAGTCAGAACTGATTATCATTATTTTGTACTGCCTTCCCTCAGAATGGTAGGCACTGAGATAAAAACTGTTATAAACAATCTTTTATTTGTGCTTTCTGAAATACCTTTGAGAAATCGGGTTCGCATGCTTGTTTTGAGTTCAACCTTTGGCTGCATCATTATCACTTGAACACTGTCGTAAATGGATGGGACTGTCCATGTTCTCTCTGTTCTGTTTTGTCTTCTTGCCTGTACAGGGTTTTTTGTTTTGTTTTTTAATGTGTCAGACTCCTATTGCATACCCAATACATACAGAAGTCATGACTTTGGAAAAATTATACATGTAACAACTATTAAAATGATTTAAACCAAAGTTATCAGGCTTTATTTTTTGTAGCTGAAGCCTGTGGTGTTCACATTCCTTTTCCCTAGCATTTCTTTCCATCTTAAATATCATATCTTTGCTCCAGACACTTTTTTTTTTTTTGAGATTAAACAGCTTCTGTATTCATCTGCCTGCAGTACTTCTACTAAGAAAAGTAGGTGGGAATATGCTGCTTAATATCTGTTTGCTGGGAAAAGCTTGGTTTCATATGGAAGGAACTGAGTCGCTGGTAATAGGCACATCAGTGGATATTCTCCTGTAAAGTGCAGTCAACTTCAAAAAGGAATTACAGTTCAAACTGTAAGATTCATAAACAATGAACTTTAGTTCCCTCTGAACTTTAGTTCTATATTTTAAATCATCACAACTTGCTATCAGATTTGTATTCATCTCTTATGCAAAAAAAAAATTGCTGTTACTGGAAACTGTTGGATTTCATATTTAATAAGCAGTAACCAGCAATATCCTTTTAAATGTGGGGAAGCTGAGTGATTTTAAGATGTTTACTAGTAACCATATAAAAATGTATAATTTCTTAATTCGGGTAATAAATGAAGTGTTAAAATACTATTTGTAGTCTTGATGTACAGAAATAAAAAGATTGGTTTTCTTTTTGGTTTTGCATTAGGCTTTTTATTTATGTTAAATGGTAGTTACCCCAAAATTGGTTTCTTGTATATTTTTCTACATAAATTATGAAACTTATGAAAGGAAATCAGTAATAGTGCAACTGCCGCCTCCTAATAGCAAAACCTGAGTACTTCTTTCAGATAGCATTATTTATTTTATAAGCCAATGCTTTAAATATTTTGAAATTATTTTTCAACTCCCTTCTTTTGCTACATTAATAGTGTTGTATTTGTATGTTGTAAAATGCAAATTAAAAAATTCTATTAAATAATTGTATTTTGAAGATTGTGTTGGAGTCCTGCCACATGACCCTGGCTATATAATGTATAATTTCTGCTTTTGTTTAAGGAGACCGGGCATACTATTACCATGACTACAAGTTGGACCGAGAGGATGGGCTAAAGGGAAATAAGATTTTCAGGGGGTTGTAGTCGTGTTCCTGGAAGAATCGTGCAGTTGTACAGAACCTCAGCAGAGGCTTTGAGCGCTCTGAGAATACACTGACTTGTTAATTTTTTCAGTACCTAGCACTTGGTGATCCTGTTTTATATGCTCTGTACATGGAGTAGGAAATCCTGACGTATTGAATTTGGTGAGATTGTAGCCGGAATTTCGTTTTAAGCTTTAAGTCAGCTGGAAGTCTGTTCTGCAACAGCTTATTTACCCATGAGTTTTAGTACCCAGACTGCAATCAGAGGGGGATAGGAGCTTCTTTTGGCAACAGGTATTTTTACTTTTGACTGTCAACTCTTCTTTTAGTCAGGATGAATCATGAGTCTCTACTTTGCAAAAATCTGCTGCTGGATATTCTAAAGAGCCAGAAATAAAAGGAGAAATATTATAGGTATAGCAAATTATGTCCTGAAGAGTCAAGTTGTATAGATGTAGCCCTTGGATAGCAAGCTCTGCTTACATATGAAAATAGATTTTTGTTTTTTAAAGCAAAAGCAAATTCTCTCCAAGTTACGATGCTCTCAGAGCTTAGACAGACAGAAACATTTTGCATGTAAAGCAACCTGAAATGATGCAGTTTTGGGTGATCAGAATTACAGCAGTACTAGTTACAGTTTTACAGTTATCTTCTGTGCAAGACACCACTTGCTTAACCTCTGTACTTAAGTGAGTGTCCTCCTGTCTCGGGACTCGTCTATTGAGAAACGATGGCATTTTTTGGTTCTTTTGCAGGTAACTAAGAGAACACTGCACACTTGCAAAAGCATTTTAGAAACAGCTTTGTGAAAGTTTAACTTTAAAGTGGAGGAGAATGTGAAATCATGTCTCCACAGGAATGAAATTAGTACTTATTCTGTTTATCTTGGTGAGAATTTCTCTGCACGTAAATTTAATCCCATTAAGTAGATTTTAAAAAAAGACCTGAAATGATTTTCCGTGGTATCATTTTCCCTTGTTTTCCATCACGGCTCCTGGTTCCATAGTTGTGTGACTCTTGCGAATAGAGAATAAGTTTTGCAGGGAAGATCTACGTCAACGTGCAGGGAGGACTTGGCCCCAGCTTCATATGTGAACACTGTGCTGGTAGAAGCTTAATTTGAACAACAGGGATATCTTTGGTTATTTTTGCATGGGATGCTCCATGCAGTTCCAATAAAATAAGTTTCCTGATGCTATTAGCAGCAGTCCTGGCTGTTTGTTTTGGCATCACTAAAGTAAATTTAGCAGAAATGGCCTCATTTGATCTACAAAGGGATTTGAAACTCAAAATATTTTAACAGGTTCAGTGTACTGATGCTAAAATTCAGTTCATTTAAAGCAAAAGCTATTTGTAAAAAGCCAGTGAGACAGCACTTGCTCCTTCTACCACTGAAATACAGTACAGCACTGAAAGAAACAACAACAAAAAAGCTGTTTTTCTTTGAATATTTTGTTGAAATTGTAGTTTTTTTGTTTTGTATTTATAATTATATGCAAAAACTTTGAAACATTTGCTTATATACATGGACCTGTGTTAATAAGAATCTGTGATGTAAATGCTTATTATTTTTTTTTCATGATGTTTTTGCCTGTCAGTGACAGAAGAAATGAATGTGATCTGTAAAACTGATCAGGATACCTATATTTTTATTGACTTCTGCTTTTGTGAATAAAACAATTTGAGTTTTCTTGAAACTTTGCAGAAACACCTTTTCCTTTTGTTGTTTTTGCAATAAATTGGGCATTTTGTGGCTAAAGTTTGACAGTACTGAAACAGGTTTGAAGAGGGAAGTTGATATAAACCCTTGCCTTGAAATTACCACTGCTTCGTGTTGATTTGCAACTGCAATTTTCGGACTCTGTCAGTCAAACTGCATCTCTGAGGTTTAACTTTGTTTCAATGTGTCTTTTAAAAAGCTCCCTTAGGATATCCTCAGTTACCCGCCTTTGACAAATCTCTTCAGGATGTTTGGAAAGAACAAAACTCCATTCCTGCATGGATGAAAATAGGAGAAACTATAATGCAAGTACCAAAACATCTTCAGCTCCTTCTGGATTTTCTCTTGCAGTACCTATGTGGATCACTCTGAAGGTGTCATTTAATTATTCTTCCTTTTGACACTTCACAGTTACCTGCTTCTCTTTGCTTTTCTTAGTTTTCCTGTGACTAACCACCCTTTTAATTGCTCAGTGACGTTTATAAAGTTACTGTCGTGCATGCTTACTTTGCAACTGAAATGCTTTCAAATGGCCCGGTATATTCTTCAGTTGTCGTTAAAAAAGCGGCTTACAGAAAATTGCCAAAAACTGATCTTGTAAGACACTCCATAATGTAGATAAAAAGATAATATGAATAGCACACAAATGCTTAGATTTTGTATTTTTTCTCTGTCTGTACCTAGTAGTCTTGTAAAGTCAGTAAAATTTCTTACGTTCAGGGAGAGATGACGCAAGGGAAAAAACGTCAGCTGCGGTTGCTCATGTTTCCCAGGATGGCTGAGGTTGGATGGTTCCTCATCCTGGGAAGCCCAGAACTGACCTTGGCATTCCAGCTGCATCCCAGCCATGCTGTGCTAAGCAGAGGGGAGGACCTTCTCCCTCAACCTGCTGGAGCACCTACCTTGCTATAGAAGACGTTTGACTTGGCACTTGTGCCATGCTGAGGCAGTAATTTCTTGAAAACAAATTGTTCAGCTTTGTTCTATAAGTGTCACCAATTTATTCACAAGAACCTCTTACAGGAGTTGAAAATATTGAAGTGGGTAGGAGTCTACCCCAGGATTAATTCTGTCTTGTTTTTGGAGTAAAGAATAAAAGCAGAGAATTTCCATATGAAAAGTAAAAGACACTGAACTGACTCAAATTATTCATTTTCTCTAAACAGGGCTTCATTGGCTTCATGTAGGTTGCTCAGTAAGATCCAAGTAAAGAATTCACAAAACCTTCAACTGTTCCACAGATTGTTTTCTCCCATGTTTAAGTAATCAAAGTATGTATTAACTTTGATCTTGCTCTGTGTGTAGACTGTATCTAGGTCAGAAGGGCATTTTCTTGGTCAAACTCCAGTAACTTGGTGCTCTCCTGGGCAGGACGGATGCAAGGTGTGCTAGGTGTGAGCCAGACCCGTGTGTCACAGACAAACTGGAAACGTGGGGAGTTCTCAGTGGCAGCGCTGGGTCTGCTTGTGCAGTGCTTAAATCACCGCCGCCCTCCAGTGCTGGAGCAGCTGGTCCCCAATGGGGGGCTGAATTTCCTGCGTACAACTCCTGAGAACATGTGCCCTGTCAGCAGTATTTGCTAGTGCTTTTAGACGAACAACTGCTGAAGATGGATGTTTAATTCTTTTCTACATTCCCAGAGCACTTGTTACTTCATTCTATAGATCGTTTGAAAAATAATTTTGCATCCATTTCTATTTAATTCTTTGTTTATAGTTACGCAGAGCTCT
>NW_010576493.1:31178-74471 GCF_000705375.1 Tinamus guttatus
CGCGGGGAGCCGCCGCCTCGGGCTGCCCTGGGCTGTGTGCGCGCCTCGCAGCTGGGGGTCCCGCCGCGGGAAGGGCCGGGAGAAAACGCGCGTTTCTCTGGTGCCGGCAGCAGTTATCAGTAGGAAGCAGGGAAGGGGGGGGGCGGTCCCCGTCATCACTGACTCCCGAGTGCATCAAACAATCCTTTAAATTTCTTTTACTTTTGACTCTTTGGGCGCGTTTATAAATCGAAAGTACCTTTGATTTCCATCTAGTTTTCTTTCCTTTTTTAAAAAAAGAAACTGAATTCTCTTTTGAGGTTAGTAGTTCAGAATCGGGTCAGTGAGATGTGCTGTATGCAAAGGCGGTGGTGGTCCGGGTGGCTGAACTATAAACGGCTTTGAAAACCCTCGCTGACAGGAGGCAGATGGTTGGTGTCGTCAGGGTTTGCGGGGCTTCTGAGAGGGCCGGGAGTTGGGATGGGAAGTTATTTATGGTCAGAGCTCTTGCTTGTAGCAGCAGGACAGCAGGGTTTAACTGTCCAGGCTCGTGTTGGGCGCTGAACTTCGGTGCTGTTGAGTGGGGGACTTTAGGAGAAAATGAAACTACTAAATTGCTTCGTTGGATCTGGTTTGGCCAACATAGCTTCAGAGGAGCTAAATTTGCAACAATACTAACACACAGGTGGTCAAACTTGCAACACTGCCTAGTTAGTCAGGATCCAGCCTGATTTTTTTTTTCCTTTTTTATGATAAAAAGCGCAAAGCAGTGATGAGGACAAGGTGATATTGTAAACAGCTGGAATAACCTAGGTTCAAACTCCTTGGTCCTCTGAGATTGCAGTTACTGCTGCTTGATGACCTTAACTTTTGTTTATTCTTTGGAGCTCCTTGTTCTCCAGTCAGGAAGGATTTTATGTTCAGTTGATGAATCAAGAGCTTGATGGTTTAAGTACCATTTGGTTTGCTGGATTATGTTGTCGAAGAAGATTTGTTGGACCAGTGAGCAAATGTGTTTATAAAGTTTGTCTTTGTAGTTGCTTTTGTGTGTGTGTGTAATTTGTTTCTTCAAAACAATGAAAATGGTAAGTAGTGCACAAGATATATATATATATATATTTTTCCCCCCATGTTTCTTGCTTTTGGCTCTCATGCTGCTGCTTTGCTAAAAAATGAGACATTCTGAATTAAGAGTTTAGGATTAAGTTTTCTTAAAGAACCCGTGACATTGGAGGAGTAATTAAAATGATAGCTTACAGGTGGAGAAATTATCGAACTTCTCTTTCTGTAATTCACTGTTACTAAAACAACGGAAATTGTGCTCTCACTGGCAGTTTCTTCCAGATTGACATAGCTGGCTGATTAAACTTGGCTGAACTTTGGGAGGGAGCTTCATTTAAGAATTAAAGCTTGTTTTGCTATTTTATTTTATTTATTTTTTCAATCTTAGTTTCTATCTCTATAATCTCACCCACCAGAAGTCTGGGAAGGTACCCAAAAAGAAGAAAAAGGCTGTATGTTATGTCAACATCAGAGCCCTCAGTATGAGGGAAGGAAATACCTTTTTGGCTCTTCAACTAAAAGCTCTAGCTATGTGCTCATATATCCTTGCTTAAAACACTGCCCTGCAGAGGTCTTTGAGTTAAGCCCGTGCTGGACGGGGGTGACGGGGAGCATTTCCCTGTGGCCCTGGAGGTGCCGGAGCTCGGCGTGCGGCCGGCTGCCGCGTGGCCCCATTCCCCGTTGTGCCACGCACTGCGCAGAGCTGCCTTCCGATCGAGTCAGTGCCATGCACTTTGCACTGTGTATAGTGGTGGCTTTGATAGAAAATGGAAAGATGCAGCCCTAATTTTGAACTTGAGTTGTGCAGTGTTTAATATTCCACTGTCTTTCTCCTTTTGTAACAAGTGATGCATTTTTAGTAGCATTTTTGAGGAACCTCATCAACTGTGTCCTAAAGTAATTTCGTGGTAACAGACAATGATTTTTTTTTTCCATCTATAAAGGAAATTGATTTATTCAGGGAATGGAAGGATTAGTGCAAATTTATGTAGCTCTGCCAAAGCTTAGGGCTTATTTCAAGGTATATGTAAATCAAAACTGCTATATTTGAGATTAGGTTTAAATTATTATTTTCTTTGCTTTTGCATGATATTTGAGTGGATGTTAGACTCCTCTTAAATTTAGGTTTAATGAAAGGGTAATTCTGTTTCTGATTGTTTAACTGCTAGGTGAGGAATAATTCATGCCTACAGACTTCACTCTCAGTTTGTAGTTGTAGGTTCATTTTTTTTCTGTTGGTTCTGAATGGGTACCAACATTCCATTGATGTTAGTGGGGACACAGTCCTTAACTTTAAGTTCAAAATCAGGAGTATCAAAAAAATCTCAGTATTATTTTGGTCTACAGATGACATCCCAGATCATTTTTTTCCTAGATAGAAGAAGAAAACTATAATTCAGAATTTTCAGATCTTTCTTGATCTCTTAGTTTTGAGCTCTTAACAACATTTAATAGTTTAAGTTGATCTTGAAGTTTTTCTGCGCAGCAGACTTTTTATGTTAATAATTAAGAAATCATTTAATTGGAAATAGGAAAAAATGCAATTATCTTTGTACTGCTTTGTTGATCTGAAAATTTAAATGTTTCTTTATTCAAATGAAATAAGTAACTTGGGGTCTTTAGGGTGTTTTTATTTGAAGGAGGTTAATAGTCTGTACTGAAGTCTGTATTAACTGTTAAGTTTGAAGTTACGACAAGCTGACCAGTATCAAAATAGATTTGTTTATAATAAAAAAAAAAGTCTTTTGTGTGTCCCAGTCGGTTTAATTTTGTACTATTTTACAGTCTATATTTTCCTCTTTTGATGCATATAAGCCTATTCTGAAGTGTCCTGTAGTTTGTATTTCTATTTTCAGTATCTTAAGACTGAAGGCAGATTGTGGAACAGTTAATGTTTAAAAGCTTATGTGCAAAAAAAAAAAAAAAAAATCACTAAAAATTCTGTTTTTATCCTAACGTGCGGCCTGTATCTGTGAAATCTGTCTTGGTGGCGGGTGGGGGGAGGGAAAGAATGTTTATGTTGCTTTGCTGGTTGGCATAACTAAAATTATCTTATGTCAAAAGCAACTTCAGGGGGAAGAGTGTAGAAACTCTAAACTGTTTTCTTTCCCTGGAAGATGTTTTGGTTGTTTGTGAGTATTTGGCTGAAATAGGACCCAGTCTTTGCCAGATGAGGCTTTTGCTGTTTTTAAGAGCTTAATCAAACTCGGATTGGGCATTTTTAAAAATGAATTGGGAATGTTTTTACTGTGCATAAAATAGCCTTTTATGGTTGCCTTGAGGAAGGTGCCATTGCTTCAGATATTTATGTGATACAATTCCAAATTTGGACACCTGAATTTGTTGTGCTTTGGAAAAACTGCCCTTTAATTCAAGGCATGATCAGAGATTAGATAAGTAGTAGAGTAACAGCACGGAGTATGAGGATAGCTTCTTCATTTGTCTACTTCCTTTTCCATTTTACGCTAGCTGCTTTTAAATTTCTTTCACAGATGAAGGCATTAGATTTCTTTAGTTCACTATCTTTGTAAATTAGCTTTTTTTAAAGTGGTTTCTTGCCTGTTTTCTTCAACAAAGTATCCATGTAACTGCCAGTAACGCTAACAAGAAGGGTCTGTAGCTGTTGCCTGTTGCACCTTGCCCTCCTTGGGGAGGGCAGTTCTCTAACACCTCATGAACTCTGTGGAGCTGTCTGTTTTTCATAGAATCCAAAGTGCAGGGCCGATAGTTTTGCCCCTATGAACTGTATCCCCTCCTACAGTAATCACTGTATTCAAATCTACTCTGTTTTCCAAAACAGAGGAGGAGTGTTTTTGATAAAAACAGAGTTAAACTAAGATTTTTGGAATGTGTATTTTGTTAGGGTTACTTAATAGGATGCTGTAGTGTTATTTTAGTCGTCAGCACGCTTGGAGCAAACGTGGTAAAGCCCTTCCCATATATTTGTTCGCGAAGCCTAGCCATGATGATGTGTAAGTACTGTGATCGAAGTGAATTTTATTAACTTTAATTCTAGTGTGTGGGAAAATGAGAAACCGTGAGAAGCTGTGGGAACGGTGAAAGCTAGGAGTGAGAAAGTGTGAAAGTTAGGAAGAACAGATTCGCAGAAAGAGAAACCTAAAACACAGGCCGGGCGCACCGATCTCTGGTTGGTTACCTGTTGTCTGTTAGCAGGATTGGACCCAGATAGCAATAGAGTCAAGGAACTGGCTGGATGCAGAGGGAGGGAGTGCGTGGACAGCGTGTGGACAGTGTGTGCTCACATGCTCGGAAAATATATAAGTTTGGTCTGATTCTCAATAAAATGTCTTCTGGTCCTAAACCTTAAGCCCCTGCTCCTTCGATGATTCCCACATGAGGGTAAGTTGAAACTCCCTTTATGGAGTAGGAATTCAATTTCAGGGACTTCTGCACAAGTTACATTTATGGGCTAAGCTCAGGTAGATGTCTTTAAAATGTTTGTACTTGCACTGCCATCTTAGTCTGTGCACTGTGCTGTGACCCTATCAGTGGAAAGAGAAATTTGATCTTGAGGCATTATTTAAATATGTTTCTCAAATTAATCATCTTGATGACAGACATTAGAAAAGCTTTCTTGCTTTGTTTACTGCACTCATCAGAATGAAGGCAACTTTCTTTAGGTTCCTTTGCAGCCTTAAAAGCTCCTTGTACAGTGACTTTCTGATATACAGGGTGGGGGGTTATGGTGTGTATGCTGCGTTAGCACAGGGGACCTTCAGTGTAGTCCAGAGCTTGCTGGCTGTCTCCTTCCAGTTATATAAGGCACATCCCAGACACTGCTGCTAGACTGACCAAGATCCTGAATTTTAAGTGTTTAGCAATGATTTTGGAAGGTAAATAACATTGTACATTGCTGAATTGCACTAAGTAAAATGCATTTGATTGTCGAGAGAGGTGTTCTGCCCTGAGGAGCTGCAGGGTGTAATGTTTTTCTTCGCTTGATGACTTGACATAGGATGACACCAGTGAGCAGATTCGGTTACCAATATCTGTGTAAAAGGCAGCAACCTCTTCATGCCATTAAGGTTTCTCAAGGCCACTGATAGAAACATATGGCTTGGAAGCCTTGGCTAATACAGAGGTAGTCAGTTCTTTATGGTTGACCTTTATCCTAAGGATATGGTAGACTAGTGGTTATAATTCATGGCATGCATCTGAGATCTTTCACCTGTGAGCAAGTGAAATGACTGAATTTCACCTGAAATCCATGACTTTTAGATTGAAATTTAAGTATAGGATCTTAATCCTCTAGACTGTAAAAAACAAAAGGCTCAGCAAAGATACCTTTGCTATATAGCAATCAGATTTAAAAAGTACCGTGTTGCATGCTGTTCTCTGCATAATTTTGGATCCACCGCGGTGTGGGGTCTTGTTCAAGCTTAAAGGAGTATAAAATCTTTTGGAGTCTGGCACTAGGTGATATATGGCTATCTAATAAAAACTCTTGGAATGTGGGGAAAAAAAAAACAAACTTGCATTTTTATTTAACTTTAGGTTGTAATTCCCCCAGGTTCTCAATGTGCCTGTCACTTAGCCACCTACCAGAGATGTCCAAATCGGTCTGTTGCTGCTGAATAGATCAGATTTTGGCTCCATCTGGAGTGGGATTTGGGACCGAGTGCCCTCCTTGTGTTGCCAGCAGGGTGAAGAGGGTGGGCGGTTGCTGGGGGTGGAAAGGCTGTGGCACTTGCATTGGATGTGGATGACTGGCTGCTTCTGTGTGTGTTGGCAGTTTGGAACTGGACCTCTCTCTAATCTTTCAGTTATTCTGGAGTCTTTCAGGACTCTCCATGCTGCCTGACTGCTTTGTGGCCAGAAATAGATAACATTTTCTGACTGAGCTAACCACAGAGGTCACATGCGCGTTGTTGTCATCTGAATTTGCTCCTGTCTGATTTAAGAACTTCTCATTTAGATACTTTTCTCTTCTCTGTAATTAATTAGCAGTGTTCTGTCATCACTGAAGGTGATTCAAGTTGTGCTTCTGACTTTTTTAGTTCTCTGTCATTTGGCTTGATAAAAGTTTACCTCTGCAATGATTTTGTTTCTATAGTTCTCCTGCCTTTTAGGAGCTGAGGACATTACTGTGCAGAGAATGCTTGAGGCCAGTTTCAAGAAATCTGTTAGCAGGCCTGGCTTTGGGATGTACTGTGAGAGGGAGGTTTCCAGCTGCTCATGTATTCCTAGTACAGTCCTAGATGTGAACACTCAGAGCTTCTGTAGGGTAAGGGAGAGCAGAGCTGACTCCTCCAACTCTGTGCACTGAGAGTTAAGTCTGTAAGTTAGTAAAACCTTCAGTTCACACGTACATTTGGCTGTTTGGATTGCTGCTGTTGTAAAGGAGTTGAGTTAGCTGTGAACGTGATCTGTAGCCGTATAGTGACATAATGAATGAGTAACTGTGGACCTCTGAAGCCAGTGCCAAAGCCTTGAAACAGGTTTGCATCTATAATTTTCTTGCCTTTATTTTTTTTTTTCTTTGTGGGACTTTGAAAATTTTCTGTGGTTTGGAAGCAAGAAATTAATTGATGTGGGCAGATTTCCTTCTGACTTTGGAAGAGTGTCTCCAGTCACTAATTAAATGACCTTTGCTTGTATATTTGGAGGCAAGTTGTTTGGCAGATTTGGAATTGCGAGAAGATTTTCTTTCATGTCATTTTGGTTAGGATGGTTGTGTATTTTTGTTCTTCACTTAGCAGAAAGGTCTGTGGTTTGTTTCTTGGAATCGTGTGTGCATTTCATCAAGCAATTTCCCGCCACCCTTAACCAATTTTAGAGCATGCAATCCCCAGATGTGTCTTTGAAGAAATAATCCCATTGTTCCCACAGTAGTTGCTTATTAGGATTAGTAAAATCTTTGTCAGAGTAAGTGCTCTAGCAAGAGCTAGTCATTGTTGCTGCAATGCTTGTATTTAGTTCAAGTTTAAGGCTCCTTTATTTAGATTTTTATTGGTATACGTGTAAAGACTAGTGTATTGAATCTCAGCTTATGACACTGGAGCACCTGCTGTTTAATGAATTGACCGTCTAAAGTGTCTGAAGAGATAAATCAATGTCTGCCCTTGTGAGCAAAGTTGACTAATTGCTCTAGAAAAGCTGTGATCTATTTCTACAATTAAGATGGCTGCTTTTTCACCTGCCTTGCTCCAGCTAGAATATTGATGTTTGACTTTTACCTCTAAGGCACCCCCCTCTACATTGAGGGGAGTACTAATGCTAGTTTTGGCTTTAAGGAAGATAAAATATGGAGAAAACACCTTGAAGTATGGTATGTGTTCCGTGTTGTGGCTTCCTACTGTTAGTTTTCTGGTTTTGGGGCTTTATATTTCTTGTTAGGAGAGGCTTTTACCTTTGAACTTGTATCGCACCAGATTTTATTTCTCTGCTTCTGACAAACTAACACCAGAGCAGCCCTGTGGCTAAAAGCCTAAAGACTTTGCTTCTGGTTTCTTTATGTACTGCATGTCCTGTATATGTTACTGCTCAAAAGTGGCTACTGTGGTTTGATAACATTTTTAACCTACGGTTAAAATGTTCCTGGTCTATTTGCAGAGCTGTTCTAATTATTGCTTGGGAAATAAATCTAGTTGGGGAATAAATCTAGTTGGGCCAGCTAGAAATATCCCAGGATATTTCTTACTAGCCCCTATGTTTAAGTATTCAATCCCCCCATTATTATATTAGTGTTGGCATAATGATGCTCAGTGTAATGTGTTGGGCACAACATCAGAATGACCATTAAGGGCACAGTTAATACAAAGATTTCTTCAAGTTGCAAAGTCGGTGAGGCCTGTTCATGAGCTGCGCTTGTGTTCTATGCATTTGTGGGATTGTATAGTGACCTAACACAGTGTTTTGGCCCACTTTCAGCCAAGTTTTTAAAACATATAGTTACTGCTGCCCTCATTTCTGTAAGCAGCTTGGAGAGGAGAGGTAATGTGGCAAGTTACCTATTAAATTGGCTTTGCCACTTGAAATGTTTATGCAGCCACATCCCTAATTAGAATTAATTAGGCTTTAACCTGCAATAGCAGTGTATTTTGAAAATGTACAAATCACTTGAAGGAAGTCTTCCTTTAATGTTTGTGTCCCAGAATGTTGAAAGATATTTGTGATACTAGTCTATTATTAATTATTATTAATTTCAAAATACTTAGTTGGGATATATTATAGTTAATTCTATGAGGACTTTTATAATAACTGGAAAATAAGACCTTGTCTGATTTTAAAAATAAAAATACTGGATGATTTAAGGAAAAAAAGGTCATTTCAGGAAACTTCTTTTCCAGACACACAGATAGAAAACCTGGAGATAATACTTTATATTTATGAATGTATTTGACCAATCTTATATTTTGAGAGTTGATAACTGATGGAAAATATCAGTGTTGCCATGTTGATAAAGCTGTAATAGCTGGTTGGAAGTCTTGGCAGAGCAGGAGCTGGGTGCAGTGTCAGGAAAAGGAAGTTTAACAATAAAAGATTAATTTTTTTGATTTTTTTAGGCTTAGGAGACAGTGGAAGTAATGGTTAATATAACTGTTCAAGATAACTATCCTTTAGTACCGGCCTGGAGACGGCCACTGCATTTTCTTTTAACTTGTAGGTTTCTTAGAGCTTTTGTGAAATTTGTGAATTTTATTCTCTAGTGCTATAAAATACTGTGATTCAGTTGCTGTTGATTTTCCTTTAAACCAGTTTCTTTGTTTCTTTGGATTGTTAATCTTATAGGTTGATTGCCAAGCTATATATTTTGTTAGTAGCCATAAAGGAAGAAAATGGAACTTAGCAACTTTTAAGATTATGATTTTCCCGTCAAGGTCTGAATATAAGGAAGGCTAATTGGAGATTAGATACGGCCTTAGATTTCTGAGAATTACTGCACTCACTTGGCTTTTGTTGAAATAAGTATCACAATGGAAGCAGTATTTTGAAAAGGAGATATGAAATATTGCATTTTTTCTTTACGCTCATATGTCCTTAAGAGGTGATGTGGGTGCCAGAGAGGGAATTTGATGTATGGTTTCTCTTGCATTCAGAAGATGCATGGTGCGTATTCCTCTCAATGTGATGCAGGCACCTGCTGTTTGGGTAAATCTGTATACATTGTGTAGCAGTGGAATTAAAGAACATAAACCCAAAATCACAACCAGAGTAATCGTTTGATCTGTCAGCCTGGAGTAAGATAATTGGGCATGTGTGTGTCAGGAACATCTGAATTGATAAAATCAAGTAGCTCTATAAGGTCAGGTTTGTTACCAGAAGACAGTACGCTCCTGTCTGATTTTTATGAAGTATTTTTGCTGTACAAGGTTTCTTTACAAGTTCTTGTTGTTACAGGACTCCAAAGACCAGCTGTTGTTAACTGAGAAAAGTTTTGAAACATGGTGGATTACTATGAAGTTCTGGGAGTGCAGAAGCACGCCTCACCAGAAGATATTAAAAAAGCGTAAGTATCTCCTTGGCATATCTCATAAAAGCTGGATATTCTAATGAATAAATGTAATCACATGCTCCTTGGCTACTTATTTTGTTATCAACGCTAGCATGAGTAGTAATCAGTTCCATACAAGTGTGCCTTGAAGTTTGATATGGTCCAGGCAGTGGTAGCTCCCTCTTCTGTGGCTGAATCTGGTTACTAGCCTTTCTCTTACTGAGAATAGTACTTTTTCCAAAGGGGCTAATAAGGATTTAGAACAAATTCTGGGAAACTAGATCCCTCATTGGAAGCCTTCTGTGCCTACATTTTAATGGAGTGAACATCTGTCAGTGTAGAAAAGTGAACACCTCATTTAACTTAGGAATATTCAAAGCAATTTAATACCTAATTTAGATCCTCATTTAGACTTACTGATTACATGTTGTTAAGTATTTGCAAAAGAACTCCTGACCACATTCTTGAAGCAAAGCAAGTAGATGTTTCTTCGCCTAGCTGTAAAAATTTTGGCAGTGGTCTGGAGGAAAGATACAAAGAACTAAGAAAATTTAAATGCTTTAATCCCTAGCAAATTGTTTGCAACTTCTTGTTTGTATCCCTAGAGCGTATTCCTTGGTTTTGAAGTATTTTACCCCTTGCCTTTCAGGTACCGTAAATTGGCATTAAAATGGCACCCTGATAAAAATCCAGACAATAAAGAGGAGGCTGAGCGGCAGTTCAAGCAAGTGGCTGAGGCTTACGAAGTGCTGTCAGATGGTGAGTGTTTTGAAAGGGCCTCTGGGCTGTAGATCTCTAGGTATCAGATACAACACTAGCAATGCTGAGGAGAACGTTCCTAGTGCTTAAAAAGAGCCTTTAAGCTTGGTTCCCAGTCCAACTCAACTACTGCTTTTCTGAAAGAAGAAGGTGGAGAGAGAGATGAGAAAGAATAATCAGAAGTTCTGAAACTAAAAATTCTTCATCATCCTAGATGAGTAGCCCAAACAGTTACCTCTATAACTTAAAGTCCTAGGCCCTCTGTGTGTAGAGATATGTATGAATACCAAGATCTATTTTATCTGAGCAGGTAAAAGCAGCTGCCCTGAGCATAGGGTGCTTGCTAAGTGTTGCGCTTTAGAAATACGGTGTCCTGAGCTGTGGCTGTGTGGCGTTAGTTTTTTAGGAAATTTCTCTGAGTTGAGCCAGGAAGCTGCTTTATGCATCCCGATGTTTTAAAGAGCCTTACTGTGGGGGAAGGGAAAGGCTTACCAGCTTGTGTTTACCACCAATAAAAGCAGCCTGGCCAATCTCTGAGGCGTCAGCAGCTTTCATAGTTGGCTTCATAGTCTGTTTCTAATTCCAGTAATACTACCTAGTCCTTACAAAGCCGGAGCATTCTGTAAATCTTGCTCAAAGCTTGCATTTCATTTGGGTGAATTCTGTAAATCCAATGCAATATGATACCCAGGAGAGCCTTTATATATACACTTGTTTTGAAACATTTTTTTTTAGGCGGATCCATGTGATGCAGGATTTCCTCTTATAGTTCACCTCTAACTTTTTGCTTTAAAAGCAGCATTAGCTTTTCCTCATGTTTTTACTGAAGCAATCTGATTCACAGCAATGTGATTTAAGCAGCTTTGATTATTTTTCTCTATAATTGACTGTGGCTGTCCGTATGCTATTTCTGAAGTGTCCTTGTTTTCATCTGAGACCAGTGAACTTGGGAAAGCTAAATTGAAAGTAGCAGCATCTATTTTAGTTTTCAGAATTTGGCCTGGTGTATCAAGCTGGGAGAAACAGAACTTAATTTATGGACAGTTCATTGTAAGGCTTCTAGATTTATTTTATCTTAGGCAAATTTTTGACTAAGGTAAAACCAGGATGTTAGTGTGGCTGGTATGCAGATCTTTAAACTTCATCAAAGACATTACACTGCTAAATTTTTTTTAGATTTTTTTTCTAAAAATGCTGAGTATTTTGGCTGGACCAAATCCAAAGTTACTGATGTCATAAGTCTCTTGTGCAGAAAGCATAACCGAATCCTGAACCTAGTGATTGAGAGGCAGTCAGCTGTCGTGAAGGTGGATAAAGTTTTCTGGCATCATCAGTTTCAAAGATAGATTTTTTTTTTCACGGAAGAATATTTTTGTAAAGGATTTTATTTAACATTAGGATTGTGTAGTGATGGAAAACTCTTCCCTGGTGCTTTCAAAAACATTAGACTTTTAAGATACATTTCCAGTTCTGTGAGTCCTCATGTCTCCCTTTGTTTTCTGTGACTTTTTGTGGTTTGTCCATTTTCTTACTTTGATTGTTTTTCATTGGTGTGTGTGTATAGGTTAGCCCTGTTTATGTATGTGTTGTAAGTGCCTTAAACTTTAAGGAAAAATGAAAAGCGCCAGTTTCCGTAAACTAGTATCTGACTAGTATGAGAAGTCATAATTCCCTTAAATCATGAGTGTTTTACTTCTCAGCAGTTGTTTGAGATAACTGCATGTTCTTTTAGTGTTGCTACTTAAATTTCAAAACATATTTCACTGAAGAGATTCCGGTGGGAATAGCATCCTAGTATTGAGTCTAGAAATCGCATTGCCTTGTCGTTTTTGGCTGGTGCTCTGAGCAATGCACACAAGTTGAAGTTGAAGAGCTTAAACATGTGGAACCTCTACTCCATTGCCAACTGTGTATTCTTATCAAACCTAGTAATGCAAAATTGGTGCCCTAAATGGTGATAAGCTTAAAGGTTAGTATCTGCTCTTTTAGTACCTAAACTGCTTTGGCAATCCTCAACAAAAATGTCATGCATGTCAGATCTTGTTTAAATAACCTAGCCTTGAGAAGATAATTAACTGAGAATACTGGTTAAGTAGAGTTTTTTTTTTTTTCATTCCCCCAAATGCAATGTGCTTATTCGCTGATGCAATCTATAACTTCTCTCTGTAGCTAAGAAACGTGACATCTATGACAAGTATGGAAAAGAAGGCTTAATGAATGGAGGTGGAGGTATGTTGATGCTTAGTGATTCTGTTTGTTATATCCTGGTAGAAAGCTGCTTTCTACATTTTTTTAAGAAGAGGAATCTAGAAATATCTATATCAAGGGCTAAAATGTGGTCTCCTGAAAATAGAAATTGTAAAGTTTTTACAACTTACCAAGTTGTAGAAATAGATCCTAGTGATATCTGGAATTGTACAAAAGAGGATTAACTGTAAGAAGTATTTTTGTGTACTTAAGTTTGGTACAGGAGAGGAAAAGAAAACTTCTAGAGACAGTTTAAATGACCCAAATACCATATGGACCTGAACTTTTTGGTTAGTAGGAATGTGTGAGCATATTTGAAATGTAATTTCTTTTTCTGCAGGGGGAAGTCATTTTGATAACCAGTTTGGCTTTGGATTTACATTCCGGAACCCAGAAGATGTCTTTAGGGAGTTTTTTGGTGGAAGGGACCCTTTTTCATTTGAATTCTTTGGTAAGTAGTCCGGTCTTAAGTGCATTAACGCTCTGTCTTTAGTTAAGTGAATTTAGATCATGGCTAAAACTTAACTTTTGCAAAATAGAAGTGGTTAATATTAGAAGAATGATTAGAAGTAGCTCTGAAAACTGATGATAAACATTGCTGTTGGATGTTTATAAATATCTGTTTGGTTTGTTTCTTCCTGGTTTATTCGAGAGCAGGTTTGGCTTATCGGGTTGTATTTTGTCTAAAACCATGGTTTTAAAAACCTTAAAATCATGGCTGCTAGGTCTCTATAAGTCTCTGAAAGAGCGTGGAGAAATAATTCTGATTTTTTTCTGTCCAGTCTACTGTGCTGTGTTCAGCCTTCTGTGATCTGTAAATATTTAATGTTGCTTTGAGAGCTCCTGAACTGGGTGAGTTGGACATTTGAACTGTTAAAACATACAAAATGCTGACAAAAAGGAACATGTCGCTTAGAAGAAACAATTTTATGTAGGAAACTGAAAGAACAGTGCTTCCTATTCGATGTCTTCATATTAATCTGCACAGTAGTGTGTGCAGATATGGTATTTTTTCATCTTTGCTAGGAGCTTTACTGGACCAATTCAGCTGTGATTTTATTTATATCTTTCTCCAGTTGCTATTTAGTGGTTGTCACTTGTGAAAGGTTGGAAAGGGTTTGAGGAGCTAGATGTTGAATGAGTAGAAGGTTGAGGAACTAAGGAACAGCTAGATGGAGAATACAGTATGGAATGAGTACTAGAATTTAAGGAAAACCTTCAGTGGAAGATCAGCAGAAGAAATAGAGGGCAGACTGGAAGAAGCACCTAGTAGCCCACTGGTGTGGGAAGCAGAGGATGAACTGAGAAGATGTGACTGCTTCAGCATTTTCACAATAGAAGAAGAATCTTAAGGGGTGCTAGAAAAGGGCGCTGTCAGTGTAGGATGAAATGAGTGATTAAAAAAAAAAAGGTGGGCAGTAGAACCTCTGAGTGAGATACCTAGTAGGAGACCAGAGAGGAGAAGCTAGAGAAGGTAAGACTCCTATATTTAAAAATAAGTAAAGGTGCTTAAAATCATTTTTTTAAAAAAATACTTGTACCTGTTGTACAGTTCAAAGTGGAATGGGGTGATGCCCACTGAATGTAGGAGGGACTCTGTGTATGCTGATTATCTTATTAAATGGTAAAGAGCGCTATTCAAGTGTGTAATCTCTGTAAACTTATGGGTTTGAAGAGTTTCTAAATTGTGCTGTGAATACAGTCTGTTAAAACTCCACTGATCTGTCTTGCAGCAGTTCTTAGTTACTTATCTTCATAAAGAAAACTCTTTGTATCTCTTTGTGTGTAGAAAAGAGAATATGTGAAGACTCTTCAGTAACTTTTTCCTTAGTTGATGAGCTCTTTCAGACCTCTTAAGCAGAAATTAGTAATGTTTTGTTAAAGGCACCTCTGAAAACTTCCATATCAACCAAAATCTGTTGTGTTTGTTTAAAACTCAGGGATGTTCATTTGTATTTTAATAGTTCATACTGAGAGAAGGAGCCCCGTGTTATTGCTGGGAATGGAAGCAGACTGATTCATTTAAGGGGGTGTGCCTCAAACACTGAGGAATAGAAACTGTTCTGGTGTAGGTAAAAATACTCAACTGTTTCTGGGCTCTTGATTGATTTGAGGTTAGAGGCTTTTCAGATGATCTCTTCAAGAAAGGTTGTGTGCTGGAAGGGGCTGTCAGTGAGGCATCGCATTGCAGGGATGGCACGGGCATTACAGGAGCACGTGGTGGAATGGACATCACGGGCACAAACTCAACCTGGAGGGCAATTTACTGGTACAGACAACTCCTTAAGTAGCTGAGTCATGTTTTGTGTACATTGAACTTCATACATAGGCATGTGGCACTGCTTGAGATGACCTAGGGTATCTTAGATACCCAGATATTTTCAACATGGCCTGAGACCTATGGGACTAGGGGATCACGTGCACCATTATCCTTCCACAGCAGTAGTTAGAGGCTGGGCAGGGTGCTTCAGGGCGCATCAAATGGCATTAGCTGCCTGCGTGTTCAGTCAGCTGAATCCCATTAGGAAACGTTCTTTCTCTGTGGTCAGATATGCAGCTAAGCTGCTCCAGAAGGGATGTGCTTCTGGGTTTATGATGATGGCTGCTAGAGGAGGCTCTTTGTAGAGTCTTTCCCTTCCTAGTTTATAATCTCAGCATTTTTGCTACAGTGCGCTTAAACGTTTAGTATTCCTAAGAGACCTTCTGAAATAGCACTTAATAAATGTCTCAATAAGTGTTTTTCTTAGTGGAATAAAATTCAGGATGTATTTTAATTTAAGTTTAATATTGGAGAGGTACTTAAACCTTTATGAATTCTGTGGGGTTTTTTTTGTTTAGAATTCGAGCTACCTGATTCAGTTTTCAAAAATTTATACTGTTGGGGAATAAAGGTAAAATTAACAACTTTGGCTACGTAGCTGTGTGTGCATTTGTATGTGGTTTGTTTTTTATCAAGCAGCAGAATTCTCGATGATTTCCTGCCGTAACATGGCTTACATAAAATGCTATACTAGAAAAGTATAGCAAGTTACTTCAAGCATTCAGGCTAAGGAGTTTTTCCATGGGGGGAAAAAAAGACAAACCTGTGTGCAGTAATTATTGCATATCATATTTTATTATCTGTATTTTATGATGCTGTTGCATCATAAACAGGATAAGAAATAAGATAATTTCATTAGCATGTTAGTCTCGAGGACAGCAAGTGATTATTTAACAGCCAGAGCCAGAGGTAGACATTTGAGCATCTCTTGCCTTGAGATGGAAACTTCTAATGATGAACTTGAAGATTTATTATTGATAAATAAGTAGACTCGTCTTGGGGCAAAAAAGATGTGCTTAATAGTTGGATCATAGCCATAATCCATCCACATGCAGTCCCATTTTGTGATAATTATGATGTTTAGGCATTTTAATGCAAAATATTTGTTAGTCAACTTGTTTCTCGAAACTGCAGTGGAGGAGGCTTACAATTAAAGCCATCCTGCAAGCAGTATCCTCCTTGTAATTAATCTTTTTCTTGACGCAAATTAACAACCTTGGGTATTTCTGGTGTGCTCTAATATTTACATGTTAATTCGTGCTTTGGCATGAATAGGTGCTGCCGGATTTTATAAGCACCAGATTTGGATCATAGTTATTCCCTGAATGGCCCAGTCTTATTAGAATGAGCTTTCCAGCAGAACTCCATACTGCCCAATGCGTTCCTGCCTATGCCTTTGGCTACCTTCTGTGCTCATATTGTGTGTCTGTGAGCTGGTTTAGCCAGTTAGTCCCTTGGAAAATTTGGGGGTTTTGACCCCATGACTTGGGGTTTTTGGTTTGCTTGGTTTTCCTGGTGGCTTTTGGGTTAAATGGGTGCTGGAGCTCACACAAAGTGAGCAGCACAGGCAGTGGCAGTGGAACCTCCAGTTGTGAGGTGCTCCTGAGCATTTGGGTAGCAATCTAATACATATTAAATGCTGCGTGCATTTGGATTTGCCATATCCTAACATCCATGTAATTATGGTGTAGACGGAACTCAAAGGTAATGTTTTGAGCCTTCCTTTCCAGGAAGTTGCTGATCCCAGCATATCTGTTATACGTCATTATAAAGATTTTGAAATGCTGTGATACTTTTACTGGTGCCTCTCTCAAATAATTGAGGTAGGCGTCTTTAACGTGTGATTTGTGGAAATGAGCAGTTAGAAAAGACCACGTAAAACACTCTAAACTGGTGAATCAGCAGTGTGGGGAATAGGAGATACTAAGACACTCAGTGTCAGCACTATGTTTGTTCTGCACTTGAGGCAGAAACTATTTCCTGCGAATTATCTGTAGGTTTTAGTGGTCTCGCTGTGTGATTCTAGTGATGCACTTTGTGTCTTGCATGTAGTCTCAGTATGAGATTTTGGGGGGTCTTTGCTGCAAGCCTACACTTTCCAACCCCTTTTTTGAGTAGGAGATGGGAAAACTTCCTGAGAATCCCATTCTGGCAGCAGCGGGTGGGTGTGAGAGCAGCTTTGCTGGTAGTGCCCATGTACCTTGGCTCTTACTTTCTGTCTGTGAGCGCTGGCCCCGTGCTGGACTGTGCCCAGCACTTCCATCAGGGATATCATGGCAGCAGCTGCCCTGCTCAGACCATCCTGCTGTGGCTGGAGCCGGAACCTTAGGTGCCTTGAGGGAGTAGGGAACATCCCGAGTTTTCAGGCGTATGGTCCCGGGTGTTGCTGGTGCCTCTGTGTCCCCCCCGCCGCCACCGTGCGTGGGAGGGAGCTGGGAAATGTGCTGCGACATTTTCTGTGAACGGAGTCTGGTGTTTTAATCTTCCTGAGAGGCTCTGGTAGTACCTAAATTAAATAAGGTGAAAATGGACCAGCATTTGGATTTTCTGAAGGCTTTAAAACACCTTTTAGGTATTCTAGGCTTTATATAATATATCCCCCACTTTTTTAGGGGATTTTGCATGGAAGAGTTCTGCTGAATCACAGAAAGACCCACCAGCCTGACAAGTTGTTTTGTGTATTTGTACTATAAATCACCCTGATTTATGGGCTAAAGGCACCTGTAAGGTGTGGGAGGTTGCAAGGTTGCTCTCCTGCTATGTAACTGCTGGTGGCTGTAGCAAGTGACAGTGCAGGACCCTTTAGCCCCTGCATCCCCACTGTCTTTTGGGCGCTTTTTGCATGCTGTGCCTGGGTGGCTGTAAGCAGAGCCGTAAGGGGAGGGAATATTCCCTTAGGAAAGCTCTGAAGAATCCCTGTCTTGCTCTGGCCATATAGGATTCTTTAACCAGTGTAGGAGGGGGTTTGGGTATCTTGGCTTTTGGAGAGGATGATGGCAACGGTGTTGGAAATTATTAGCTGTTGTGTTTTAGGGTTGCAAGAGACATCCCCCAAGGCTAGAACACTGCTAAACTGGAGAATTGACCTCTTGCCTTGCTGAATAAGGTTGCCAAAGCCTAAGAAGTCTGAGCCTAGGTTAGGTTTTTACCTCGCTGGATTCAAAAATTCACCGTGTACAAGTTAGTAGCAGGGCTCTCCAGGAGCTTCTGCAAACTTTCCTTGAAAACCTCTGCCTTTCTACTGCTTTTGGGCATGCAGGGAAGGAGAGATTGACATGTGGCATAAGGTGACAGCGTGGGGGCTTATAAACACGAAGTGTACACTGCAGATGGTTTTGTTTTTATTTTAACTCCAGGTAACTGAAGAAAAATGGACTATAAATAGAAAGGTTAACAGTGGGGGTAATGTAATATAGACCGTTTGTACACGTGAGTGAATGACCTTCATAACTAACTCGTGAGTCACTCGATCAGGAATAAATGGGACTGTGCAGCTATTAATGCAGTGGTTTTACTTGCTGGGTAATATGCTGGTCTTATACTTTTTTTTTATGATGCAGTGCTTGCTTTGGAAATACTAATTTCCTATATTTCTTTGCCAAGAGTTGGTTTTGATTATTTTAAAGGTAGAAACAGATCATCTGCATATTGAAGATAAACTTGTTCTGCATTTAAAACAAAAACAAACCAAAAAGACTAGAGCAGAAGAATCTGGTGAGGAAGAGGAAAGAGGAAAAAAAAACTTCAATGTTTAGTCGTTGACTCTACGCAAGAAATTTCATCTTCTCATGTTACTGAACATCTGGGGCTGCTTTTTTTGCTCGCCTTTTGTATCTTCATTGATGGAAGTGTTTGGATCCTGGAGGCTGTTTTAGTTCAGCATAAGCATGTTGCAACATGACAGTTACGTTAAGCAACCAAATATAACCCAAAACTTGAATGATAGCTGCAATCTCTGTTCTTGGCTTCTTTTATTAGTATCTCTACTGTGTTGCCTTGGGGATTTATTGTAAATCAGCCTGGATTTTTGCACTGGTAACGGAGGTGCAATAGATACCACATCAGTGGCGCTCACCCTGTCGAGTGCTAGTCCTGAGGGTTGTGCAGTAAAGTCTTATCTTGCTTTGCTTTCGTACTGATAGTCCTGCTGTCTGCAGTTGGTGTTTTTCAGTATACTGTAGTGTACTCTTTTACCTTTCGATATTAAATCTGCACGTGGGAAACCTGGTAAAAATCATCTAGTGCTGTGCTGGTTCTGGGGAAGTTTGGATTGATGGAAAGAGTTGTTGAGAAGCTCAAACTTAAGAATTTAACGTACATGTGTTGGTTTTTATTACCTGTTACGTGATGGCAGTTTTATTCTGCTCTTTTCGTCTGCTCCTTGTAAAATGGAGTTTTCAGATAGTTTTGGTAATAACATCTCTATAGGAGTATTTCATTACTCTTAAGTAAATATGGCTTGCTAATACATACACACACATACATATATGTAATATGTCATATGTATATGTGTGTGGATATATTTAGTGTGAGATGGACTGGATAACTGCTGCTGTGCTGAACAAGTGTCATACTTGAATTTGAGCTGGTGTTTCAGTCGTGACCCTTTTCTCTGCATCCCCCTTCCTCCTGCCCGACCTCTCTGTTGAGCAGGGCTCCATGCTGCTTTGTGACACACAACATGGGTCTCCTTTGCGAAGTGAACGTGTGCCAGAGTGTTTGAGGTACCTGCTGTGGCCACTGCTGCAATAAGTGGTCCCTTAGATCGCTTTAAGGTCATGACTCAGCAGTCCCTGACTGCCCTTTTTATATTTCACTTGTTTAATATAGTGTGTCTGGAAGCTGCTTTTCAGAGAACTGGTTAGGCTGGTCCAGAATAACTCAGGACAGAACCAAGCAAAAAAGTTTGGGTACATGGGTGTGATAGCACAAGATTTCTTGAATTCCAGTTCTGTCAGTTGGATTTTTGTCTCAGTGCTACTTTTCATTCTAGATCTGGTGAAAACCTCCCTTTGATAGTAGGGAATTCTGTGGAGGAGTAACTGAAGGACATGCCTTACAGTGACTCTGCCTCTAGATGCCTCTGAAGTTTTAAATCTCTCAAATGCAACTGATGGAATGTAGTTAACTTCAAATAATTTTTTTTCTACTATACCTGCAGTGTACTATGCTGTGAGTGCTGTGTATATGTTCTATTTGTGCAGTTCTTATGGCTTACATTACATTGGTAAATGAACAGGGGTTTGCATTAGTATTTTGAGTTTTTAATAGTAAACAACTAAAAAAGAGATTAATTTCTTTCTAAAATTATTTGGAGGTCTAAAAGGGAAACAAAACTTAGTCGAAGAGGAGTATAGGAAATTGCCCTTTAAGTGGGTTGCTTACCTTAGTGACATCAAATAATTAAGTGATAGTCTTATCTGCAACAGGGATTTTTTAAATTGAAGAAGCTATAATTACTGTCTAAGACAATCACTTGGTCAGGCTGCCCTCTTAAATGTGCTTTTTTTTTCCTGTTTTGCAGAAGATCCTTTTGATGACTTTTTTGGGAACAGACGCGGTCCAAGGAACAGAAACAGAGGGGGTGGATCATTTTTCTCTGCCTTTAGTGGCTTCCCTGCTTTTGGAGGTGGTTTCTCTTCATTTGACACAGGTAAATACCACAATTTCATAGTTTATGAGGTCACAGGGTGTCTCAGTGAAATAAGTGAGTAAATTCCTTTCTTAAAAGTTGCTGCCTTAGTTCAGCAAATCTTGAGGCAATTTCTGAGTTAAAACTGCTCTCTGCAAAGGCCTCAGTTAGTGTTTGGTTTATATGGAAGCTTCATGAGGGTTATCAAACCTCTGAAAAGCAGCGTGTTGTATTCTTAACTTTTGGTGTTCCAGTTTCTGTATGACTTAAGAATGGGTTTTGATCTGTTTGCCTTTCAGTGTTTGTGAATGAGTTTAATATGAGGTAATGAAAATACACCTGGGAGATACGTGCCTGGGAGACAAGTGATATGAATCAGTATCTCTGGAATTCTAGGATACTCTCTGGAGTTCTAGGATACTTAACTGGAATGCTCAAAATTGGTGTTTGTTTTGGTTTGGTTTGGTTTTTCTCCCTTGCTTTTCTCAAAAGGGAAAATGATTTAATAGTTGAGTTCAGCTGACAGGCTTGAATGCCTTTTCCTCAAGGAAGATGAGGAACACTTTTTGGACAGGGCTCTGCACCAGGAACCTCAACTGTGGGCCCAGATGGCAGAAATAGGTGGGGCTGGAGACACAATGTTTTATCCTTACCTGGGTACTTACCCTTACTGGGTATTGTACTGGCAAAACCAACAAGGCCATCCTGAAGCTAGGATGTAGTCCAAGGAGCTGTTAAGTTTATGGAGTGGATCTCCATCATGTACTTTTCACATCAACTTTTTTTTTTTCCCCTATAGGTTTTACTTCGTTTGGCCCCTTGGGCCATGGCGGCCTCACCTCGTTCTCCTCTACGTCATTTGGCGGCAGCGGGATGGGTAACTTCAAATCAGTATCAACTTCAACTAAAATAGTTAATGGCAGAAAAATTACAACAAAGAGGTAAGTCACCTCAATGTGTTCTTCTGAATCTGTGAATATATATGTATATTTTTTACATTTGATGTTGTGATTATCATATGATTTTGATTTCCACTAATTAGAAAAAAAAAAAAAAAAAGGGTGGGAGGCAGTGGAGAAGGTGCTTTGGATTCCTTGGTTCTTGTTGACTTGTATGAAATGTGGAAGATAGTTTTTCTAAACTCCTGAGGAGTTGAGGGGGGCTAGGATGTGTAAGAAATGCCCTGATTTAAAAAAAAAAAAAAAAAAAAAGTAAAAAATAAAAAATAAAAAATAAAAAATGAAGGCATCAGTTCAGTTGCTGCTTGAAGGGAGGTGGCAGTGGGGCTCTTCCCAGACCCTCATCCCTCTCAGTCTAGTTATTATTTTTACTTATTATTATCATGGGCCCTGACTGCTGTCTGCCAGCTAAGCTTGGGAAGAAGTGAGCTTGTTTTCTGCTGGCCATGAAGTTGCTAGCTGGGCATCAAGAAGCCTTTCTGTTTTATAGACATCATGAAACACGTTTCTGCTCTAGTGCTCTTTCCCAGGCAGTGCTGGAGTGAAGCTAGTTACTTGTGTAACACATAGCTTTGGTACATCCACTAAGTGAACCAGGCAGCTGAAGGCTGCTTTGGGAAATGGTTCCCTATTTACTGGAAAAATGTGTTTTTTGAGCATAAGACAGTCTGCCTTCTGACTGCTTCATGCTGGTGACAAGGGGGCCACTGCATTTAGGAAACAGGAATATTGGATAGTGATAGGGAAACATACGAAACGCTATAATCAGGAAGTGTTAGGAGCACTCTGAGGGCTCTCTGAGCAACGTTTCCCTTCTGCCAAACCATTCCCCCTGTTTTTAGTATGAGGGTATTCTGCTTAGTAAGTCTCATCTATTTTTGTGGTTTTTTTCTTTTGTGTTGTTTTTTTTTTCCCCTGTGTCTTGAAGGAAGGTCTAGGATATGTTACCTTTCTAATAATTAGGCATAAATTTTTAAAAATAGCTTAAATTTGCATCATCTTCCCATTTCTTAAGTCTCTTTTTTTCACGTTTTCTGCCAGTGTTGCTGTCAAAACCAAACTGTTCCACAATTATATTTTAAAACAAATCAAAGTTTAAAAAAAAAAAAAAAAATTTGCTCTTTAATGATCCCTACTTCCAGTCAGAGATACTTAAAATTCTGTCTAGTACATTCTAGTCATGAACTTGGCATGCAGTATGTTTTCAAATTAATTGCTCTTATCAAATTAAAAGTGGATTAAAGACTGTCTTGTGTGCTTTATATCGTCCAAAATAGTGATTCAATCTATAATATTATGCATGTAACAAATGGGGCAGATATTAAAAGCAACATCAGGATTGTACGCTGCAAATCCATCAGAAGACATTTAGTCCTAGCTAACAGTGAATAGTGACCCTGTGACTGTGACCACGGGTGGGGGAACAACTCTAACTGCTGCATCCAGACTGTTGACGGGCAATTTTCTTACTCTGAATGAGCAGCCTCTATAGGGGGGTGCAGGTGATTTTTAGTTACAGCCTCTGCACCGTTAAATACAAACACTTGCCAAATACAGATGCATTAAGTAGTCAGTGTTCCAGATATGCCATTAACCTTAATCATCTAAAAACCTGCCTCTGGTGTGCGGTCTCAGGCTGCTTACAGTGCTTTAAAATATCTAAATGTTTATTTCTCCTCTGTGCTTTAAAATATCTAAATGTTTGTTTCTCGTCTTGTCTTGCAGAATTGTTGAGAATGGGCAGGAGAGGGTAGAAGTTGAAGAAGATGGCCAGTTAAGGTCGCTAACAATAAATGGTAAGGAGAAGGTGCCACGCTTGGATAACAAGTAATTCAACGCACGCACTTAACAGAAATTTTAAGCTATAACAGCCACCATTTGAGGATTGACAGGAACATTTTTTGAAGATTCCAAACGAACTCAACTTTCTGTATATCCGTACTTAATCTTAAGTAGTATAAATAGCTCACCGGAGCTTGTATTTGTCATAGACTTTTGAGTTAATTGTTGGGACCACATCGATAGGACCATTTTTTGTCCTTAAAATTGTTGTAAATTTCTGTATGCACTTTTCTTTTTATTATATATGATCCAAGGTGAACCATGATCCTTCAGTAGTGCTAGGGCGAGATGTACACTAACACTAGCATGAATCTTGCTTTTTTCCAATTTGTTTGAATGTGAACCAATTAGTAGTTTAAGTCTGCTGTGAAGTTAACATTTCCAGGATAACATTTTTAATAATTTCAACTTTTTCTTTTTTTTAATATTTAGTAGTGAACAATGTTAATACATTTCTGGTAATGCATTTCTGGTTTAAATAAATTAAGGATGTTTTCTAGTTGTGCATGAATGCAGACAACTTAGTAAGTTGACAAATGTTTAAATGTGTAATGTAAGCAAAAGGTAAACAAAAGTGAAGCCAGTGAGCTGGGTCTTTTGTCATTTGCTAAAAAAAATTCAAAATGAATAAATGCTGATGTTTGTGGTGCATTCTTTCATGAATGGCATTGGTAACCTTCTTGTGTCTGTGTGTGATTTGGGCATTTTGGGTAAACAGTGCTTTTTTTCTATTTTTTTTTTCCCCTCCTCCCAACACCTTTTTCTTCAAACTTAAGGTTGAGGGCCTTTATTCTTTCCAGATGTTTTCCTCAGGGTGAGTGAAAACATGGTTTTAAATTTCTCTTCCAAACCTGTATTTGAAGCACCTGTTTCTAAGGAGCATTCAGAGGCGGCTGACTTCAGAGGCTAAGCCCATCTTTCACCTTAACAGATACTTTTTTAGTTTGTTTCTTTAGGTCAAAGCTAAGATCAGATCTCTGAAGCTCTAAGACCCCCTTAAAAATAATCTGTAATGGGTGTAAACACCTAAGAAAATGCTTAAACTGAATGATAACATTTTTATTCATTTTGGGAATGAACACAATTGTTTTAGAGAAGGCTTTTGCAAAATGCACATGAAAGCTAACTAAAATATCTTGCTAAAATATTTTACTGTTTTTAGTCATTAACCAAACATAGAAAGATGGGCAAACGCCTTTGATGCATTAATGGCGTGAAACAGAGTGTTAATTTTTAAGTAAGAGCAGATTTTCAAAGTTTAGTGAAAGAAATTCCTTGGTTTCTGTATGTCTGCCATGTCAGAACAGACAATTAAGTATTGCACGTGCCATGCCCGGGATAGTTCCCTGTGGAAATTGTGGCTGTTCAGTTTTTCTCTAGGCTTTAAACATCCAGCCTTCCCTGAGCTCCTTAGGCTGGCTCACTTTTTAACCTGGGAAGTTTTCAGATGATGAGTTAATGCCTCCTGCTGAGCACCACCTGCTTTGTACTAACAACTCGATTGCTCAGTACCGCATGGAAAGGGCTGCTCCTGTCTCTCATGCTGGATAACTTACCCCAGGGACGATACCCTAACAGGCTGCTGCAGTGGATTCAGCACATCGTAAATGCTTCCCTTGGCCAGTAGCGGCACTTTCACAGAACCAAACAAAATAGCAAAAGTAGGAAGGAAGAAATATACACCCCATCTGGGGAACAACAGCAGTTATGCACCTTTCCAACGTTTTGCAGATTTCCTGTTACTTCAGTGTTGTTTTTTGTGGAGAAGCACAGACTCGGGCTGCAAACAGTGGGTTTTTGTCAGTGTTGTGTTTTTTGAGAGGTTGGGGTTATTTTGCTTCCCCATGTATGTTACATCTTGATCCAGATGATAACTGAACAGCCAGTTTACTATACAATCTGACTTTGTTGTAATGTCTTGAGTTATGAAAAATGTTAATTTACATAGATCTATAGGAGCCGCTGTGCTCCTTCATGTAAAACTGTAAAAAGTGTTTCAAAGCTGGTTAACCAACTCAAATAAACGTAGAACTATACGGAGTTGAGTTTGAATTCCTTCGCACAGATACCTGTAGATCGGACACCCATCTGCCCTGCTTTGCCTCCCCTTGCGAGCCGAGTTCCTCCTCTTGGCGAGCACTTGACTAGCTCAGGGTGAGAACGCGGTTACGGGAGCGCAGCAAATCCGTGCCCACACGTTTGGCTTTGATCTTCCTGCACGGAAACGTGTGGCCCTTCGCTCCCTCTAATCTAGATACAGACCATTAATTCAAGGTTTCCATAATGACATTCTGCAACACCTTAAAATCACTGGCAATGCAATATTTTGCATGGTCTCCCTTCTGCCTTCAGATTCCTGAGGCTGGTATTCCTGAGTCAGAGCTGGAAAAAAACACAGCATTAAATGTCAGCATTGCACTTCCCTGATAGATTGACTGATAAAGCGTAGAAATAGCCTGGAAGGAGTGAGTCAGCAGTGCTGAAAGTCATCAGAGCAGATTTGTGCAGGTCCCTTGTGCGCTGGCTCTCCAACAGGCAGGACAGGAGCTGGGGAGTAATTGGTAGTGGTCCAAGTAGATTACTGGGTGCCACTTCCAGTTTCAGATAAAAATGTAAGACAATCATTGTTTCTAAGCCTTAATAGTCTGTTTATCTAATATAAATTTTTCCTCTTTGGTTCTTCTATTAAATGTTAACATTTTCTTTTCTGTTTGGCTGCTGAAATGAGTTTCTTTTCTTGGGAAAATACACTTACCTGGTTGCTCTGCAAACTTCTGCATAGTTTCTTACTAATACATACTTTGCATGCGAATACCAAACTGACTTACCAGGAGTAATGGATCATCCAGGGCAACAACTTTCCTTAGATTTCCATTTTGTGCTATTTTTGCCAAAATACTAATAAAAAAGGTTTCTAATTCTAGCAGATGACATGCATCAAATATATGGCAGGCTGAGAACTTTCAGAAACATCTAGTGTTTAAAAGTACTATTTTTTTCATGCAGGAAGGAGGGATTCATTTTGTGTGTTTGGGGACACCATTTGTTTTAAATTGAGCTTCCCCTGGCGGTCTGGATTAACTAAGATGGAATTGTTGACACCACTAGGTCGGTCACTTTTGTAGGAGCTCTATTGTTCTCCCTTCGAATGAATTGATAGAATGCAGTAATTTTTAGTGGTTTTTCTTGGTGTAAACATGTTCTGGTTTCTTGTGCATGATAGTAATTTCAATGCAATGCTTTGGAAAATATGTTTCTTTTCAGCATGCATGGCCTCTACCCCTTTCACTGGCAGAAATACTTCATTGAAATTTAGGTCATGCCGTAGAACACTTCAGGCTTGAAATCTGCTCTCGCTGCTCCAGTTCTCCATTTTTAGGGTAGGGGATGTGGAGAATCTCAGATGCTGCTTTGTGGTGTTCCGAGATGTTGCTCGGTGGAGAAGCTGTGGATAGCACTTAGGAGACGTGTGGGCGATCAATGTTGTGATGGATTGAGCTTGGGGTGCAAAAAACAAGACTTGAAAATGACTGCAAAGCTGCCCAAGCGCTGGGCCCGGCTCTGCTGGCGGGGGTTCAGCTTCTTGGTTGGCTTCCCTGCCTCGGGGTGCCAGCTCAGAGATGAGCAGCCATTCGGCTGCATTGAATTTACTTGTGATTTGTGAGATTGTCTAGGGATGAGTTAGATCTTTGGAGCCCCGATTTGTGTTCCTGGAGCTCCTTCTGCTCTGTGTGGAAGTGAGCTTGTGTCCTGCTCTGCCTCGGTTCCCTCTGTCATCTGAGAGGGATCGTGTCAACCTCCAAGGTGGTTGTGCTGTAAAAGGCCTGGGCCATAGTTTGGGATACTTATGGTCAGAGAACTTTAAAAAATGTAAAACCGCTTTGTGTAATGCTTTATTTTAACTTAATGGTGGAGTTATTGGTAACCTTTTGGTCAAGGCCTTTCAAAAGTGCTTTGGAAAATCCGTTTCCTTGTTCCTAAAGTTTGGAATTTAGTATTTAGGTTTAGTATCATTTATTAATATTTAGGCTTATTTTAAGCCCTTATTTTCTTACAATAGTTGCATCAGGGGCATGGGGACCAGTAACCCCATCAGTCAGCTATGACTCTGCCTTTAAAGCTTTCTTTAATGGAAGAAAAGTATCTGCTTCTGCTGGTCTTTGCTTTGTAGCTGAATTGTGACCAAAAAGTTGCTCTGTGGAGTATTGAACAATTCCGGGATTCCTCCTGTTATTGCTTGGCTTAAACTGTTTGCCTCAGTGAAAAGCATTTTGTTTTCCACCCGAGACATTGAAGTTGTCCTCACATTGCATTACTGCTGGAACCAAGCAAATGTACTTTGGTAGTAATACAAACTCTACTTTTGAATTCTTAATTGCACTGGATCTGCTGCTTCGTGTGCTAACTAAGGTTTGGGGAGGAAAAAAAGGCCTGTGTTGGAGTTGATTGTTCAGCTCAGTGTTGTCCTCACGGCCCTGTTGAAATGTTACGGGAAGGAGGAGGTTGGCTTATGCTTCACAAAGCCTTTAAGTGCCGTTTTTTGATACACTGCTGTCAATTAAAAACAAAAAAGGTGCTGTGGCCCATATTGCTGAACTTGTGTGAAGCGACTGCTGTTTCAAAGTGATTTAAGTTTTTCTGAGAAGTAACTTTATGTTATGGTAGTCTCAGTGCTGGTGGAAAGCTAACTGAGAAGCTACATGAATTCTCTATGCCCCGTTAACACTTACTGTGCCCAACGTAGTTGGGATATTTCTGAAAGCTATGAACAAATAGCACAAAAAGTCTATGGAAACTGAAAATGTGCCATCCTGTTGCAATGCTTGTTTTACTTGGCAATAGATTGTGACTTCTTGATTGCTAAAGACCATATTCTTTGGTATCAGTCTGTCCTTCTAAAGAGAGTAAGACCATAGATGCTTCTCAAATTGCTCCAGACATTTATGAAAGTATTTCTGGAGGAAAATGGGAAAAAAAAAAAAGACCTTTTGTCAAAGCTCAGTCTTCTCTTGAGCCTCTTTGAGTCCTAGGACAAGACATCTGGTCTTTGAAGGACTTTGGCTGGGTTATCCTTAATACTGCCTTTCATTAGAAGATCCTTTAGTATTTGATTTGCTTGGCCATGCCCTGTTACAGTGGTCATTCAGGCACTTCACAAAATAAATCTGTGTCCAAACAGGTAGAAGACTCTTCCTGCAGGAAGATGGACCTTCTGAGCTTGAAACAACCACCAAAGCCCTCCTTTCATTAAACACACCTTGTGTGTTTTAGCCGCAAGAGTAAAGGCAGGTCTTGACGTCCCTGTTGTTCTGTGCTGCTGCCTCACAGTGTAACCTGAAGAGCACCAAACCAATAAGGGAGAAGCAGGAACCCACCACAGCCTCCTGGCACTGTTGGCAAAAATTCCCAGGTTTCTTTTCCTTGTTTATCTGTTGTCTTTCTGATCAAGAAGACCTGACCACAAGTTACCACAGTGACTCCCTAAGCAATGGGCCAAGTCAAGTTGGAGCAAGGGTCTCAAAATTTGTACAAGCCAGGCAAATCAAATAAGATACGTGTACATTTTTAACACATGGGTAACAGGAGAACCTGCCAATAGTGGATTTCCCAGTTCTCGCTGTCTTCGAGGCTCTTTTCTGAAAGATGTTTAGTCAGGGTAGGCTCTACGCAGAAAATAATAGGGTCGAGATGTAACATATGGCTCAGTGTTTCATTAGGCGTTTGTTTATGTTCAAAGTCTTTTAGCAGGGTTTTGTTGTGCTGTTATTTTCCCTCCTACCCCCTCGCTGATGTGTTGACTGGAGGCTGCCGGTGTCTCTGTGGTGAAGGAGTTTGCGGGGTGTTCGGGCTGGCGCGCGGTCGCTCTCGTGGCTGTTGGAAGGCAGCAGGGGGCGGTTGGGCACGGGCAGCTCCGGCACTGCCTCAGGGATGGCTGTTGCCCAAAGGAATCCGCGCGGGGATGCGTGGGTGCCGCGAGCGGGAGCCGTGTGGGAGAAGGCGTTCTGGGCTATCCAGGTAAGTAGTTACTTTTTTACGGTAAACAAATTGGGTGCTTAGTGATGAGGAGGGAACCAGGGTGAGGACCTCGGTGACTCTCCTACGGAACCTGCTTTGGAAAGCGCTTTAGAAGGAAGCCGTGTTTGTCTCCTGTCCCTTCTCACGCAGAACCAGGCTGCAGAGCTCGGGAGAGCCGTGATCCAGCTCCTGAGGTGCAGAGCGGGAGCTCTCTTGTTAACGCGATGCGTGACAGGAGTTTCATTTCTCTGAATGTACTGGTGTTAACATAAAGTTTTAACAGTTTAAAGCTTGGAGTTTCGTATGGATGGCACTACATATGTTTGAATTTTGAGTTATTGCAATGGAAAGAGGAGGCTTTTCAATTAGCTCCTCTTTGGTAGTGGACTACATGGCTAAGGCTCCCTTATGATGGGAAATTAGTTCCTGCTGGAGTCTCCTCCCGGGCTCTGCGTGGGCCAACACCGTGATACATGTTTGTATCCTGAATATGTCCCGATCTCAGCTTGGTAATATAGTCATTTTTGATAAAGTTTGTTCTTAAGGAAAGTTCCTGGAACTGGAAGCATGTGGGTCGAATAACCATAAGGCACATTTCAGACCAAAACCAAAGAAATAAGTACTTTTGCAGCAAAGTTCTTCTAATTCTAGATCCTTTTTAACCCTCTTTGGAAGGTACCAACAACTTCAGTACTAAGTGGTCTTCTGCAGAAATTTGCTGTAGTTTGAAATTTAAATATTCAGCCTTTTATTTTTGTGAAGGCTTCTTTCTCTATAGCTTATGAAAACTTTACTGATAAAAAGCCATAGGAACAAAGAGATTTGTTAATGGAAAAGCAAGTGTGTGTGTGTGTGTGTTGTACTGCTTAGCCCTTTCTCTGATTTAAAAGAAGCCTCAAATACCTATTTGTGTGGCTGACAAAGTATATAGGCAATGTGCACCTTTTAATTTCTGACTGTTGGCAGAAAAACCCTCAAAACTTCTATTTTCTAATATATTTTATACAGGCTCAGTGCTGTAACTTTTCAAAACAATAGTTTTATTCAAATTTTCTAAATGGTTTCAAAATTGTTGTGTCGCAGCCTATATAGAGCCTACTTCAAAGTTAGGATACGAGATGCTGTTCACTGAACACCTCGAGACCACCTATTGCATCAGGAGAAGAGACACTACGTGTTGGTGGGCAGGAAACAGCTTATCTGGAGAGCAGTGAATGACAAAGTAGGTTCGTCTCTGCCACTGCCAAGTAAAGAGAGAACTTACAATACATAAATTCTTGTGTTTTCAGATCTGCTGTAATACCTGCTGGCATTTCTGTAGTATAAAGCTTGAAATAGGAGGCTGTTAATTATTTCCAAGTGTTTCTAAAGCATCAGGATTGACTTTTTTTGATCCACCTGGAAGGCATTAGGAAAGCAGTGAGAAGACTCAGACAGTAAGTTCTATTTTAAAGGTTAAGAAAAAGCTGAGCGTTACTGTCATAGATCTTGGTTATCCTCAGTAGTTTTGTGTGTTTTTAACATATTTTCTCTTTTTAACTACGCAGATATAACTGTCATGCAAATGAGAAAAGCTTGTGTAGTAGGAAGTGAATATAAGTGCTGTCTAATTCAGGGAATGATCTAGAAGATGCTTTTTTGAGGTTATTTATTAAAACAAAACAAAACAAAAAAACCCATTTTTTTTCCTGAGAAGACACAGGTGTTAACCCTTGCCATTTTTCTCCATTACCAAAATCAAGAATTAAAGATGCCCTGGTAGCTCTGGGCGCAGCTCCAGCGCTTCTCCTCCTTCAGCAGCTGCGCTGAGCTCATGGCTGTGCTTTGCCCCTGAAATGTTTGTATAAAAGATGACTGGATCCCTGGTAACTGTTTTCTTAGAATAAATCACGGCGCCGAGGGCACTGACGGGCCCTGTTGCAGGGGAGGCGCTTGGTGCCCTGGGCAGATAATTTTCTCCATGGAAAGTCATTTTTTCCTTGAGCTGTTGTGGGGATTTTCCCAGAGGTCTCCCAGCTACCTGTGTTGCTTGCGTTGTTTGAAACAAAGGCAACAAAAAAGCCCTTTATTCCCATCTGGCTGCAGCTTCGGCCCAGGGTTGGTTTTTCTGGGTGCGGTTACAAAATTACCCCAATTATTGGGTGTCTCAGATGTTGGGTATGTGCCTGTAAGGGGCCGATAACCAAGTTTAGCAGATAGAAATGCTGCTTTAATGCAGGTTAGACAGTCTATTACTAATATAGGTCAAAGTCTCTTCATTTTTTTTTTGGCTCTGGCTAAAGCCTTCTTAAAACATAGGCCCTAAAAGGCTTCCCTTGAACTTGTGATAGAGATGGACCCTTTCAGGTGCTAGAACCGTCTTCCTTTGGATGCCAGGCAGTGACTTACCCAGCACGTGAGTGCACAAAACAGCAGTTCTATCTGTCACCCTGTCCTCGGGTGGGGGTCTTGCAGGCTGCCACTAACAAATCTCATCTCTTTGGATGTGGTTACTGTATATGTGAACTTACACAACTGTATTTTTTTCCCCCACTGTTCATACTTCGGTGAACATGACATTTTCTTCAGAAAAAAAATGTAGTTTTTTTATTAGTGTAAAAATACACTGTAAAAAGAAAGTGTTTCTGCAGAAGTGCTGCAGTGCATCAGATACAGGTAGTTCAGACAAGGTCAGAATCTTAATTGCAAAGTCTTCAGCTGTCCATGAATGTGCAGACTTTAGGGCTTCCAGCGGCAGGGACTGTCTCTCATGGCAGCAGGTGCCTGTGAATACGAGTTTTCCCTGTCGTGGAGCCCTGCTGGGGTTGCTTCTGGTGTCAGTGTTGAATGTAGGGTGTCTTCAGTGGCTGTAAAGTGAGCGATATTGATCATTACACGACTGAGGGGAAATAGTGGAGGCTATGTTTGACCTTTGTGAAACTTGGTGAAACTCTCGGCAAATTTTTCTGACAAGATCTGATGTTAGTGGTGGTTGAGCAGGAGGCTGACTAGTTTTGATGGATCCCGTGCTCTGGTCTGGTAGTGGTGCAAAATCATCTGTCTGGTTAAACAATTAGAACAATTAGTTTAAATGAACTGTTTTTATTTTATTTTTTTTTTCGAATACTTAACTCAGAGATACAGTGAGTCTGCTGACAAATGCTCAGGTATTTGGAAGAGCTTTTGTTGGCATTACGGACATAGGTGTGTCCATAAAACAGGTGGTTTTGGAGCCAAATCTAGGTATGGTGACAAGGTGCTTTCCGTCCCTCTGCAGCACTCTGATTTCTGTCCAGGTCCATCCACCTGCTCTGGCAAATTCTCCTCTCCTCGCAGAGCTGTGGGACCTTCACGTGCCCTCCAGGAACTTCGTTCTCCAATTTCTCTGCCTCTAGGTTTAAATATCTTTAAATAGCTTTAAATAGGTTTAAATAGCTTTAAGTATTGCCCCTCCTTTTTGGCCCTGAGGTTGTGGTTGGAAATGGTTGTTCTTGTGCTTGGTGCTTCATCCCCCAGAGCTCCGAGGGGATGTGAAGAGAGGAAGAGGGCGAGTGGTGGGAGGAGGAAGGTGCCGCCGGTGGCAGCAGCGGCCGCTTCGTGTGCGATGAGGTTTGTTGCTTCTTCCCCTGTTGTGGAGCAGCCTTTTCCCATAGATGTGCGGCCTTGCTGAGCTGTAGAAACAAAATACTAATGTCAATATTTGAACTTTGCTTCTGTTTCAAAAGCTCCCTAAGCTCTCTTGGCAAAATGTTCTCTGTTCACCTTGGATATCTTCAGTAGGAACATATAAAGTGGCTAGTGACACTGTTCCCAAGCACAAAAGATAATTGTAAGTATTTTGTTGTTGTATCACAGATTACTGTGGTTCCTGGTTTAGTTTTGCTTTTATAAACTGAGCAAATTGTAATTGCTGTGCTCTCCACTTACTGTTGATGATTCCTTTGGTCGCAGCTTCAGTCCCAGCAGTTTGCAGAGAACAGAGTTTTCTTTTTTGTGTATAAACATCTTGAGTATTTTGTTGTTTAAAGACTTTGGATTTGAAGAACTGTAATTACCTGCAGTATTCCTAAACTACGAGGACTTTTAAAGCAGAGGTTGAACAGCCTGCCTTGTGAAAAAGAATATCATTTGGAAAATTTTGAAGTCAGAAACTTGACTATTGGAAGAGACTTTCTGTTACTGAAGAATGTGAGATGTTTTGAGGGTCAGTTAAAAGATTTTGCCATTCTTTATATATGTAAATGTCTTAGTCCTAATAATGCAGAAAGGGACAAGAAATGTGGTTACAGACTGTGAGGTTTAGTCTGAGAGGGCGCAGCTGCCTCTTCTTTCCCCTGAGTAACACGTGAACCTGTTAATGTCCTATTTAAGGCCCATGGTGCAAGACAGGACGTTTTCAAATGATTAACCTGAAAAGAAGAGAGCTTCTAAACTAAGCAAGGGCAGCGCAACGTAAAACGTGGAACATGCTGCTCTCGTGCCTGTGAGATTTCAGCAGCTCCAATACCAAGTTTGTATTTCGATCAAATGGCTATTTTTGTGCTTTTGCCAAATTACTATGGAAGCGTTGACAAAACAGCTGAGGAAGCCATTCATTACATTTTTGTGAAGTCAGTCATCAGATTCTTCTTTAACATAGCTGCATAGCTTTATGCTTTATACACAATTCTTCTGCTCTTGCAGTAATCTGAAATTCGCTGTGCATAAAGTTTTCAAAGACTCTTTCAAAGCAGATAACCAGTGGGAAGAAAATGCCCAAACAAAACTGCTTTGGAGATGTTGATTTTAGTGAAAGCCACTAACATAAATACAAGATATTGTTGTAATAGTTTAACTCTGGCAGGGAAAAAAAAGGAAAAAAGAGTTCAAGTTCTGTTCACTGCGAAAACAGAGGAGCAGTTTTCCCCCAGTTGCTGCATGAAGAGGTTTTCTACTTAGTCAAAAGCCAATTTCAAGACGATTGACCTGGTAGTGGTAATCCCTGGAGGGATCAAGGCAAGGAGCAACAGGCGGCGCTTCTGTGGGGCCTCTTAATCCCACACTCGGAAGTCCCAGAGCGCAAGCGAGGGGGCCGGGCGGGTTCGGTGGACCTTGGCCCTACCCTTGAAATAAGTTGGGGTGGAGGAGTCTCTATTCTATCAGAAACAAGTAAAACAAGCAGAGGCGCTTTTTAAAGCAATTTTAACAAGTCCAGTTTGTCTAAAGTGGGACCAGAGTCTCGTATGCTTGAAGGGACTGGCCAGTAGAAATGATCAAGTCCTTTTTTAACAATATGAGCCTGGTGCCAAATCTTAACAGAATTTGCTGTTCTAACCAGCCGTCTGCTGGTCTAATATGCGATGTTGTTGATACCTAATGGGAGTACAACTTAACTGAAGGAAAATAGGGTAGACACCTGATGGGAACCAGCAACAAAGTGCGAATAGATTGAGTGAGTCCTCCAAGTTTGCTACTTTATCTCTCTGTTTGGCCTCAAAAGTGTAAAAAGCATCACAGATGTTGACACTTTTTTATTCCTCTTTGCTATTTGTGCGTTGCTGTATAAAAGACCTATGTATGGTCAAGTTTGTGGGATCTTTTTCTGTTTCTTTTAGGCTAAAGCTCAGTGTGAGCACCAGTGTGCAATTGAGATATCTCTGCTGGAAACACGAAGAGAACTCGTGCTTGCTGCTGCTTGTAGAGCCCGTATTCAAACTCTAGGAGAAAAACAGCTGGTATAATCTGGGCTTGGAGTCCCTGGGCTACATCTACTGAAGCAAAGCTACGGCCCAAAGGCCTCATTGCGCTAAATCCATGGTTCTGTCCATCCTCAAGCTTAATCCTGAGCCATTGAGTTTTATATGGGCCCAATGTGTAGCAGAAGTTGCGTGTCCTGATGAATAAGTTTTGGTAGTGAGGAGGAGCCACTCAAAATTGCTGCAGTTTCTGCTCATAGCTCTCAGGCCACAAAATTCATGCTCATGGATATGGTCAGACAGCAGCTGCTTTTGGTGCTCAGTTGTGACTGCTCGGAGGGAACCGTGAGGTGACGCTGCCCTCGGGAGCATCTGTTTGCGGTGCTGCTGCCGTTGGTGTCTGCTCAGTTTCCTAAGTCGCTGCGAACCCGAACCGGTGCGTCTTTGTGGCCAAACCCATCTCCTCACAGGGCTCCGGGCACCCTGGGGGCAGGATTGGTTGCCCTGCAGGCCCCGCCGTAACAGGGACTGAGGCGGGAATTTCCCAGCCCTTCCCTGTCACCGCCGGCGGCAGCACCGGCCGTACAGGAACAGCGTGAGCTGCCAGGGGAGCAGCTGGGTGCAAGGGCAGAAACCAAAGGAGGCCCCTCCGAGAGCCCGGGGAGCCCCGTGTTGCTGTGGGCGCTGAAGAGAGTCCCGGGCGCTGCCTCTCTCAGATACCGGTCGTGCTGCAGCCGAGGCCTCCCGTGACAGGAATAGTGGGAGCGTTTGCTTGGCCAGGCTCTGTCCTTCCTCCCGCATCCCCACGGCTTCCCGGCGACATCGACACCGCCTCATGCGCTCCATCCTGACGCTCGTCAGCGTTCGTTAGCGGCCAGGCCCTTCCTGAAGGGAGGATGGAGATGGATGCCTGCAATGAGGCAAAACCCCCACCTCCCAGCGTTCTCGTTTTGGATACCTAGGAGAACGAGACCTAGGAATCCATCAGAGCAACCAATTTGTGCAAGTCTCCTCAAAATCGCCGCCTCCATCTTCCGCTTCAGTCGTTGGCGGCGGCGTTGGAATAAATTCCCTTTACGGTTTGTAAAATCTGCGCTGCTGACACGCTGCTGCGGCCTCGCAGCTGTTCCCACATGCCACGCATGGTTTCTGAATGATTCCAGCCTCTTTTGGCTCGAGAGGCATAATTGTGGTTTTTTATCAGTAGCTTTGAAAATGGCTGCTTTTGCTCAAAAGCGTCATATCAAATAGCAGGCAATATATTTTGAAAGACTTTCCCTGTCCAACTAAGATAGCTCTGTTTTCCAAACGAGACTTGCTGAAAAATTCAGTTTCTGCTGAGCGCGACAAAATCTACAGTGCACAGACTTAAATGGATTTTATAACTCATGCTGTTAAGCTTTGCCAGTGTTAGTGTTTCCTGGAATTTAAAAACAAGCTTAGGAACAATTAATCAGGAGGACTTGCTCAGCATAGTCTGCAGTTGTTGCACCTTGTGAAGAAACGGACTCAGTCTGGGGTGCAGAGTGAGACAACTTTATTTCCAAACCGACTTCTTTTTATACTTTCTTAACACAAGTGTTGCAAAGCGCACAACCAATCAGCATCTGGCCACCTGCGCGGTTGTCTGGCTTTGTTTCTTTTCTTCTGGCAAGACACGTCGCACACGGGGCAGGGGGAGGTGTTCCTCAGTCCTCGTCTTTCTCGGCTCTGTCCCCCATCTGCTGCAAAGACTGACACCCTTGTGGTTAACTATCTGCTAACAAGGTACTATTGTCTTTGAACAAGCCTCCACATCTCACCCTTCTTTATTTGTTTTTGTTTGAACAGCCATGACTTAATTAAATGATCTATCCTTAAACACATAACAAGAAACAAAGCAGGCACACTAACAATAAACGAAATATGCCAAACATCAACAGGCTGTCCTACTAGACAGGTTACAAACGGATTTACTGGACTAGATAGTATAACATGTCCTGTCAAATTTGATTGGCCAGAATTACCCATAATTCTGCTTTCGTCTGTGAACAGTCTGAGTGGTTAATTTGTCCACAACTTTACCAAGCGCAGCTCGCGCGGGAGGAGTGAGCTTTCTTGAGGATGTCAAACTCGTGTCTCCTTCTAAGAGCTTAAATAGAGGATGTAATTCTTCTGTGGAAATTCCTAAGGAGGGACGGATCCAATTAATAGTTCCCAAAAGTTTTTGAAGACTCAGCATGGGCGCCATTTGTTGCACCTTGTGAAGAAACGGACTCAGTCTGGGGTGCAGAGTGAGACAACTTTATTTCCAAACCGACTTCTTTTTATACTTTCTTAACACAAGTGTTGCAAAGCGCACAACCAATCAGCATCTGGCCACCTGCGCGGTTGTCTGGCTTTGTTTCTTTTCTTCTGGCAAGACACGTCGCACACGGGGCAGGGGGAGGTGTTCCTCAGTCCTCGTCTTTCTCGGCTCTGTCCCCCATCTGCTGCAAAGACTGACACCCTTGTGGTTAACTATCTGCTAACAAGGTACTATTGTCTTTGAACAAGCCTCCACATGCAGTAACGTTGATGGAGCAGAGTATTTTTATTTAGAGTGTTGTCTGCAATTTGGAGAGTCTTATGTGCACACACGTGCGTGCACGTTGGGGAAAGGTCCTGTGCCTGGTTTCTTGTGTTGGAGCTCTCCTGCTTCCAGCATCAGTTAGAGGAAGCTGTGGTGATTTGGCAACTCTGAAGCAAAGGCTGGAGTTTGGTCCCCAAAATGGGTCTGTGTTTCAGCCTGGTTAGTTGGTCGCCTGATGGAGTTTTTCTGTGCTCTGATATATGTAGCGTGGATCTTGAAGAGGAGCTTTCAAGAGAGAAACTGAAGAACCAGTTAATCTCCTGGAATTTTTCCGTGCAGTGTCATCTAGAACTGCAGAGCGGTTGTTTTCACTACATGAGTTCTCAGCTGTAATGGGCTCCTCTAAAATGTCAGCCACTTACTGGTAAATCTGTTTTTAATCTCCCTAGAACTCTGGTATCTTCTGTTAATACAGGGCAAATCTTGATACTGTAACTGTTGAAATACTGAAAAAGCTTCTGATTAAAATATATACGTATATATCCTGTCGTGAACGAGATCATAGTGCTATCAACGATTTTGACTTCAGACCAAAGTATCTTAATGGGGATTACTTAGTTCTTTTGGTTCTCCTTCCGTTGCAGCTCCTGCTATCCCAGCGGCGTCAGGCTGAGTCATGAGAAACCCCAGTGCCCTTACGTGGCCCAGGGTAAATTCCAAGTCCCTGTAATAACAGGAGAGAACAGTCAAGCCAGTCTCTGGTGGAGGTGGTCGCAGTCTGGTGTGGCTGAGGCTGACATCTCCTTGAACACAGCTGGAATAAACATTTCCAGTCCTGAGCCCTCTAAAACCAGGAATATGTTTCCCTTCTCTGAGGTTCTGAAACCACTTTGTCTCAAATCAGTATCCAAAAGAGTAAATATGTTTTGAATTGCCTTAAGTAAGACAGACAGTTTAATGGCCTCTATTCAAGAAACAAAGATTTAAGTAGAGTATATTTCTTGTAAGCCTTTCTTATTTAAAAATAAAAAGGCTCATTCAGAGCCTTATTTTGTCACTAGATCATAATAGGCTTCTCTCAAAACTGCCTTTTTCTCATGTTGATTGCGACAAGGGTTATGCACTGCTCACGTGCTCAAAGGGGTTCTGTCTGGATGGAGTAAACCAGTTTGTCTAGATTTTGTTTTTTAGTATAGGAGAAAATCCAGATTTTTTTTTCTTAAGTCATTTAGGAAAATAACATGCAAATAGTAGGTCTTCTGCCCTAGAACCACTAAGTCGCAGCTTCCTTTCACACAGGAAATGACATGATAGAATTAAAGAAGTGGCTCAGTATCCTCAGGATGTTTACCCCACTTTGAATTGCATATTTCTGTTAATTACTATCTTGCTAGTACTTAAAGCTGATTTTCTTACATAGCCAGGATGTATGCTAGTGTCACCTAAAATGTGAGCCACTAATTACGCTGCTTTTCTAAAGAAGAGGCCCTTTTTTTGCTTGAGGGCTTGGTGAGAAGAAACGGGAATCTTGGGCGCAGACTGTAGCTTTGTCTCCAATGTTCATTCCTCATCGCGTAGGAGTGATCGCCAGCCCTGCTTAAAAAATAAACCACATTCCAATCAAATGCCTTATTATTTTTCCCCCCACCATGGTACCTTATTCCAGAAGTAGAAACTGCTTCTTTGTCTTGTCGCTGTGTGGTTGTGGATCACTAGAAGGGGAAAAGCAGAGGTATTCTACGGAACTTAATGTGAAGAGCATATGAATTCTGTGGTTAAGTCAAAAAAACCCTTGTGGTTGGTTATTTACCATGCTTTAAACTCACAAAATCAGGCTACGTTTCAGTAGCAGCTCCCTACACTTTAATGATAGCTGTGGCTCAGGTGTGCATAGGTAGGTAAGAAAACGTGTGTAGAAAAAGGCTAAGAAGCAGATCCCCTTTTTTCAGTAAGGGCTTAGTGATTTAGCTCTGCCTCCTCAACTAAAATATTGCCTGTTACTGTTTTTATTCTTGTGTCTCTTATTTTCATTTTCCAAGAGCGAATATGGACTTCTCTGTTATGGCTGGTGGCTCCCTCCTGCCTCCTGGGCAAAGAGCTGTGCTCAGCTGCTGTTAAATGTGCAGGATCGATACAGCCGCAGATTAATGCGAGTTGAGGGTGACTTTCTCCGCTAAACCGTTCCCTCTCACGATGGGCAATATTGCCCTCTACTGGTTAATTACAGCTTAAAGAATCTGGGTCTTCCCCTTTTATGCAACGGGAATTTGCAAGGAGAAATTATTTTTCTGCCTAAAGGCTTAACGCCGTTGGGTGAGGCAGAAGGCAGGTTTTGGTCCTAATGAAGCTTTTCAGGGAGTTGCAGCTTATGCCTGAGATTTTTTATTATTATTAGTTTTCTTTTTCTTTCTTTTTTTTTTTTTCTTTACCACAAGCCGATCTTCATTTGCAAGAATCTGGTTTTCCTGAAAACCAAACTTTTCAGTATTGCTCCTAACAGTGAGTTAAAAACAGAGTGGCAATGCTGAATCCCTAATCTGCACAATTAACCTGTAGGATTATAATTTCTCCAAACTGGTTTGGCAGGCGAAGTAAATGCAAGGCTTTTTAATTATTGGTTGCATTAGCAGAATCACACCTGCATTTAAGACCATAATTTGAACGGCAGCCTCAGCAGGCACTGCCAGTCCTCCCTTTGCCTGTTGGTCTGGCCGTGCGATGGGCTGGAGCCAGGACCTGCATAGCGTTAAAAATAAGCTTGTATTGAAGAAGAAAAAAAAAAAAAAAAGGTTATTTTTATCTTGGATCAGCTCCCTGATCCAGTTCCCCACACGGCCACTCTTGCGTGCGGGTGGCGGAGGGACAGGCAAGCGGGCAGGGATGGGCCACACTTCTAATATGTGGAAAAAGGGAAAGCAAACAGTCAATGCCAGCAGCAGCTCTGTTTCCTTTGCACGGGGCCCTGCAGACAGACGGGAGAAGGGGTTGGGGACCAGGAGGCTCATGCTGGGCCCAGCTTGGGTTCCGGTTCGATACGTGCTTGCGGCTGAGCTCACCCTGCAGCGTGTAGCCACCCGGCGATGCTGCCTGCTCCCCTGCAGCTGGGGATGGGGAAATCTCGGACAACCTCTCATTTTTATTCAAATGAAAGCTTGCCTTTAGCTCGGGGAAAGAGATGCTCAGTTGTGAGATCGAGATGGGTTTGGCTGCAGAACTGGTGCCCATACGGAGTGTTGGAAGCGGCTTCGCGGCCGCCTCGGTGCCGGGGCGGGGGAACGGGGACGGGCATTCTGAAATTGGAAGGGCTCATTGCCATCGCAGAGGTAACTTGGGCGCCTCCGTGGTCCTGTGGAGGCTCAGGGAGAGCTTCACTAAAGCTGTCACTGTGTTACAGACGCGGCCATGCGGCAGGTCTCCGAGCGGGGCGCCGGGGGCAGCCCATGAGGGCGTTTCTTGCGGTAGGACCTCGACCACGGGAGCAAAGCGCTGCCTACAATTCTACAATGTTGGCAAGTTCGGGAGCTTGCACGGAAAAGGTCAAAAGCGACTTTCAAACGGATCCTGGCTCACCCTGAATTCAATGTCCAGGAGCCACCCTTTGCTTTCCAGCGTGGAGCGTCACCTCCTTGCGGGCCAGCAGGAGCTCTGAGCCCACAGGGAGACGCTCCATGCACTGTTGCTCTCTGGATGCTCCTGCAGCTTCTCGTGTGGATCCCCCTGCCAGTGTCATGGGTTTCTCTGTGCCAAGCTGCTGCTGTGTTGCCCAGCTCAGCCCCATAGACCTTGGACACGGCTGGGACAAACCAGCGCCGTCCGCGGCCACTTCTGTCCCGAGCTCCTCAGGCCGCCGCACAGCAGAAGGGCCAACTGCGGGACTCAACTTTGGATCCTTTCCAAGGCAAAGACAAATCTGCTTTCGGTTGTCCGTATCAGCACTGTGGGAGTTGTCCAACACCTTTTCTGTTGGTGTATAGTGTTTCGCAGAGTGATGGAAACACGAGCCCCATTAGAGGAGGACGTGCTGCCTGACAGGCGATCATTGCTCTGGGCTGTTTCCAGAAGAGCTGGTTGGAGGGTGATGCGGGCAAAGCCTCTGGGAGGCACAGGGCCACTCTGCCCAGTGGAAGAGTGGCCAAAGGTCCCAAACTCCCAAGCAGGAGCTCTGCAAGAGCCAGGCACTGTCCTCTCCTGAGCGTGAGCCTTGCTAGTGACTGTCAGGAGCTGCAGGCCCAGAACATCTCAGTGGGTTTAAGAGAAGACAACTAGCTCTAATACCTCCTTTTAGATTGCGGCTGAGTTTAAGTGGAAAGTTGAGAGCGCCGGATGTGTTTCATGCCTTTCTTTTTTTTTTTTTTTTTTTTTTTTTTTTTCCAGCTTGGACTCTTAGAAAGCCCACATGCTGCTGGCAGATCTTGCCTTGCGGCCTGGTAACCCAACCCAGCTCACAAAGTGTTTCCCAGCAAGGGCTGGGCCAGCCAAGGAGGCGTAACAGGGCGAGAGGCACAGAGAGGCACAGAGCAGAGCGCTGCCCTGCCTCCGCTGCTGGGGAGCAATGCAATTACTCCACCTTCCAGTTCTAAACTGCCCCTCTCGAGCCAGCTGAATCAGGTCGAAGCTGGGGAGATGCACCTGGGGCATGGGACTAGTGAGGGGGCTGGTAGCGTCTGAGTCAACGCTTACCTGTGGTTGTGCCCGTCACATCGGGTGTCCCTTTGGGATGTGCGTGAGCACCGAGCGTGATGCAAGGGCCTCCAGGGCATTGCTGAACTCTGCCTCTGCTTGCTGACTTGTATTGGACACCTGCACCTGACTCTGTGCATCAGCAGGAGGGGAGGCCTCTCCTTGTCCTGGTGCACTTGTTCGGGGTGACTTCTCTTGACTGCGTATTTTGTTTGCTGGAGACTGGCGTGTGGGGGGTTCCTATCTGTTTTTATTCCCCCCCATTTTTCCATACACCTGGTATCATCAGGCCGTACACTCAAGTGCTGCTCGGGCCAGTTGTGGCCAACATCTACCGTGATGACGCATGAAATGCCGTAGTCACCCACGGGAAGTGGGAACGGGAATTGCTGCAAGTCCGGCATCCTGTTGGGGTTTGGTTTGGTTTGGTTTTGTTCCCCATGCAAGGGGGAAAAAAGTGTTTTTTTGTTTTCCCGTCTTGTTTGCCTGTGCCTTCGAAGAAGGGGTCGCTGCAAAGGGGTTTGAGGGTGTTGGGGGGTATCAGCACCTGACTGTGCAGTGGGGTCCCCCCCACAATGCCCGCGCACGTGGGGTGAGTGTCACAGGCCACATGCGGGAGCCTCCCAGGCTGTGGGGGCCACCCTGTGCTCTGAAATGACTTTAAACCCCGCTTGCCTCCTTCTCCTCACGCTCTCACCAGGACCTCCTGACACGCGCCCACCAGGTAAACACAGCGGAGCTTGCGGCGTTCGGCAGCGTCGGAGCTCGGCGCGGGCCGGGGCGGCTCCGTGCCTCCATAGGGCCTTTTCCGTCTTCCAGGGGTTTTTGCAGCCCTGCAGGAACAGCGACGCTGCCACCAGAGCGACCGGGGCCGGGGCCTGGTGGGCAGGCTGCCTGTGGGGACGCGCCGCGCTCGATGCAAATAGCGTGACGCCGTATTTCATCAGCACTATTAAAGGTGCTTAACTAATTGAATTAATGGCACATTAGAAACTCCTTAAAGGATAAAGTGGTGCCCACCTTTCTCCTCCCTCTCTCTCGTTTGCTCCTGTTTTCTCCATGGTATATCTTTGGCTTCTTTACTTGCTCCTTTCTTGGTTGTCCTATTCCGACGTGTGGTGGTGTTTGTGTGCGTGTG
>NW_010576495.1:3753-23143 GCF_000705375.1 Tinamus guttatus
CTGCGGTTAAGTTGGCTACAAGCCCGGCCGAGCGGCCGGCTTCAACTGGTTTTCGGAGGGGTCTGCCTGTGAACCAGGCTGAGCACCTGCATCCATGCTCCTTATTGCTCAACCTAGGCAGGCAAACATCTTTTTTCTCAAGGTCTGGCCTCTGCTTCCCACGGGAGATTTTTATGACTCTACAGATCATAGAAATTTCCACCTCCAATACAGTTGGTGAGTTTTTTTTTAATCTCAGATGTTGAGGCTTTCCAGTGGCAAAAGCTTTAACTTTTAACTTTTTTTTTTTCCTTTGGGTATGGATGAATCTTATGTGTTTTTTTCCATGAGAAGTTAGAGGATAATGGTTTGGTTCAAAATACACTTGTAATAACCATCTCTCAGTCATCTCCACTGACACTGTCATCGCACGTAACGAAACGATACTTCCTTTTTATTCTATTTTAATTTTCCTGGCTCGGTCCATTTTCCTGTGCTGCTAAAGCTATATTTATACTATAGGAGATCAAGTTTTCTAGATATCGAATATCTAGGCAATTAGAATATTCCATAAGATTATCCTGGCCTTTTCTCAGGAATAACTCCTGATGGAATGATGATCCAGAGAGAGGGAGCAATTGAAAGGCCTTCAGTGTTGGTGAGAGAGGCAGGGAAGTTACTGGCAAGGAGCAAATTATTGGCTATTGGGACAGTAGCTGAGAGGCAAGAGAAGGAAATAAAAGGATGTGAGAAGTTGTTTACCTGAACTGTTACTAGAGGAAGGAAACCTGGGGAGAGATGAGTGGACATAGGAACCTGCATGACATGCCAATATCTGCTGCTTTGACAGTGCGGTGCAAACCCGCTGTTCTGGAGACATCTTCAAGCCCACCTTTACCAAAATGCAAAATGAAATCCTTGGGAGTGTGGTAAGTCTGGAAAAGTTTTAAGTAAGTCACACGTTAGCAGGTTTTTTGTTTTGTTTTGTTTTGTTTTTGTTTGTTTGTTTTGTTTTGTTTTGTGGTGCGAGTTATTTTTATTGCTTTGGGAGGCCAGGAGATTGTGGTTTATGCTCAGCCATTGTGATGAGCACCTGAATCCATATAGGATTTTCTTCTGCACATCTTTCTGCCATTGGGGATTTGGCACGTTGTGAACTGACACAGCTATCCTGGAAAGAGTAAGCCAATATAACTGTCCTCTCCCTGTCTAAATGGTAGCACTGGTGGAATAGTCATGGATAGCCCCATTACCTGCCTCTGTAAAGTAACTGAAACTCCGGTATTGTCAGTTATCCAGGGATTAGAAAGTGCGATGCAGTTCCATGCCGCTCCACTTATGGCATTTGCTGGGATGGTGGGGGGGAAATAAATAAATGGGGGAGAGGAAAATGGAAAACATTTTTACTATGCATTTTCCACTTTGCCATTCCATGCTTTACAATTGCCTAATTGTTCATCAGCTTCACAATAGAAATGCCTTTTTTTTTTCCAGGCACTTAGAGATGACTTAGAGATCAGGACTCCTCTTGGCCTCTTCTTCCTAGTCTCCATCTTGGTCTTCTGCCCTCGTAGTCAGGTGTACTCATCACCAGGGCCCTTTCTGTTCCTTCATTTAAGCTGAGGCCCCTGGTCTCTCCTGAATGCACAAGTGCTCCAAATTTTCCATCTAATTTTTCAACTGTTTGTGACAATATGATGCCATAAGATACACAGGATATCCAAGGATTTCCAAACAAAATTATTCTTCATATAAATAAAGAAAAAATATTAAGTCAAAATAAGCACATTTCTACTGTCTCAGAAATGTATGACTTTTGGAAATTTTGGGGTTCCACCTTTCAGGACACAGCTTTTCTCTCAAACCACATAGCCCTTAACTCTCTTTCTCTGTCGACCTTGCCCACTTGTGCAGATCAGTCCTGCCTTGAGAGGGTCCTCAGGAGCTCGCTGCCATCCACGCACATCACCCTTGTTTCTTTGCTTTTCTCTTGCCCTCCGCTCTTGGGCCCTCTGCTCTACAATTCCTGTAACCCATGTGGGGCTATGAAGCTCTGTAGCCAAGGAGGTTCTTTGCTCCAGGTCTGGTGCAGATACGATGTCCGCTGCTCACCTTGCCATCATCTTACAACACAGTCCAGAATTTCACAACAAGCAATTGCATCAAATCAGAAGTCATAAGTAGAGTATAGTGAATTCTCCAAATCCCTTGAGGACAAGTGGAAACATGTGGGAAATGGACTGTATTCACAAGCAGACAGCCAAGGGCAGACTCTGATCACCTGCAAAGGGACTGTCACTCTGCTTTTATCCTAACTAGCCTTACAAGGAAGGGGAGCCTCCCAGCCTTCCACAAACCCATGCTCAGAGTTTATGTGTCTTCCCACATAGAACCAGTTTCTGTTGGGTGGTGCATTTGGTGTGATTTATTTATTTATTTTTACTGAAGGATTACCTGCTTACAGCAGCCAATAGGGATCAGTGGAAATCACAAAGATCTTAAAAGCTACATCAGCCTATCAACCTGTGATTCAAAGATCTTTACCTATGTTTCTTAAGCCTTGAATAATGCAGACACTATGGATAGCTATCTACATGTGGGAGCTTCTCCACTGACAGGGCAATTTGTTGTGGGAAATAAAGGTGAAAGTCTAAGATATAGTGCACTAAATAAGAACAGAATAGGAACTGTAGTCTTACACATATCTTGCTTATCAGGGAAATGACAATGCTGACATACTATATCATTCTGATTTTGATATATCTCATTGTGAAAAAACATTAGCAGTTCTGGTGATTGGTGTATTAAGATCTTAGCTAGAGACATTTGAACCTGATTTGGGAAATAGTATTTTCTATAAATTTCACATATATTTTGCTTTTTAATTGTAAAAAAGCTTGATCTTTTCAAAACCGCTTTAGACTAAGCAAAAGCCCAATGCAGCAATAAGATTCGCTGTGGCACATACACACCTGCATCTGAAATAAAGCAGTTATGCAACAAAATTAAGATACCAAAGAGCTGAATTTCATTTCCAGCAGCTTCCCACTGGCACCCTCACCTTTCCTCTATCCTTTTGCTTGCAAAGACAGCCTCACACGAAAGACTTAATTAATAAAGTGTAACCCAAGTCTATGGGTTTTGTTCGTAATGTATTACACTGTAATTTTCATTGTAATTATTTTTTTCTCCTACTTGATATGCTTAAGGACTCTGCTTACACAGTTCCCAAATAAATAAAGCTGACGAACACCCGCGCCCGCGATCCTGTCTCTTTGGGTGATGATAATTACAGATTAGTAGATTGTACAAAAATACCTGATAGGCCTCAAAATGAGGTGATTAGCTAAAGCTCCTAAAAACTGCAATGCACGGATGACTTTTAATATTTCACCATGTGCCTCACTCTCCTTCCCAACTCAGATTTTCAAGATTTATTTGCCCCTAGCCTGTATTTTCCTGCGGTTCCTGGTGTTTGTGGGCTATGGCAACCAATCCCCTTGGGTTGCCTTGTGCTTTCATTTGCATAAACATAGGCACCATATGAATATTCAGTGAGCGGCTTTGCATTAAGCAAGTGCCCTTAATCAGCTTTGCGGTTCAGTTTGATTGGTTGCCCGCGCAGTCACTTATTTCATGCCGAAAATCCACAGGCCCTACCAAGCTAAACAGGTAAGGCTGGGGATTCTCGGATGCCTTGGGCATGAGGCAGGCCTAGCGAGGCAGCAGGCGCATAGGGAGAGGCAGTGTGGGCTGCTGTCACTGTCACAGTTGTTGCTGTTGTGGTGGTTGTGAACCTGTGGCAGGCAGGTGGGCACAGGGCTCCGCGATTAGCATGAGCGGCGGCTCCTGATGAAATAATGCAGGAGGGTTGTTCCAAACAGCTGGCATGTGGCGTGATCAGATTGGCTGCACGGAGCTTTCATCACCAGCAGAATTCCTATAACGTGAAGCCCAATCGAACGCACAGTATTTGTTTTGTTTTGTTTTTTGGAAAATGTTGTCTCTCTTTTCCAAGCAAATTGCCCAGGCTGCCCCCCTTCCCCTCCCTGGCTATTAGTGCTCCGAGCTTTTCATGAAAAATACATTACAGGCCTCATTGTGGCTGCTGGGTGCAGCCTTGACCAGTGCACGAGATTCCGGGGAAGGCGCTAGCAGCTGTATTTGTCTTTATCTTGCATAAACATGAGCAACATGTAAATAAGGAGCCATGGCATCCATATGGAATGGGCTCCTGCAGGCGGCCTGGCTCCTCGCGGCCTCGCGCCCGCTCACCTCCTGTTAAACAGGCATGCGAGCCACAAAAGGACTAATTACACACTAAATAAGTTAGTTATAGCGATGGTTTGTGCTTTCTGCGCTCTGAAATGGCATTTGAGGAGGAGTTCTGAAAGGGAAACCTTTTCATAAACTGAGGAGAGGAGATAAGGAAGGAGTTAATTAAGGACTAAGCACTCAGGAAAGAGAATATAGAGAGTCAAAGCTAGTTTACATCTGTAAATTACTGGAGATAATTAGCATCCTTCTCTTAGCTCCAAGTTCAGCTTTTGTTGGGCTCTTGAAATGAGCCATTAGGAGATAAAATAATTGAAGTTAAAACTTGCTCATGTGCGGAAAATCTCGCTGTCAAGAACTGAATGTCCAAAAGGAGACAGAGGAGTCCTAAAACTTTATTCGAATAAAGGGAGAGTCCACCGGGCATATCCCTGTGGGGTCTCTCCAAATGCTGGGGGACGCAGCCCCCCTTTTATCCTAATTTCCCGACCGAGGGATGCCCTCTCCTTTTCCCCATTGGCCAAGGTACTCAGAAGTTACAGCCTTCCCGGCCCGCCTACACCGAACTCCGGCCTCCCGCCATCTGTTCTCACCTGAGCTCACCAACTCCTTTGTCCCCCTTGCTGAAGAATGTGGGGCAATTGCCCTATTTCCCTCCTTTGTAAAGGCCCCCATCTCCTTGCAGATGGCTCTTTTTGTCCTTCTCGGCTCATGGCTCCACTCAGTCTCCCCTCCCTTTGTCCTGCTCTTCAGCCAAACTGTGGAGAAACCCTTATTGATGAATACAGAAACTTGAGCATTCCGCTCACTCATTACAACCAGTTCTGATCCAAAGGCCTGGCACATGCAACCCCTTGGGCAGGTCACTGTCCCAAGCAAAATACACTGTGTGCAAGTGTTAAAGGTGGCCAAAGGGAAAAGGAAAGAGAATAAAACAGGTACATGATACAAGATGAGAGTTCCTGGAAAAGTCATATGAAATGATATGCGTAATCAAAGCATTTCTCCCTTAACCTGTATCAAATCTAACAGCGTGCGCATCTCAAAGAGCTGAGGAGTGCTGCATTCTCTGAGGCTTCAAGCTGTGGGTAGATCCTCTCCCTGCGAGATGGCTGGATTTTAACGGTGCGACGTTACTGAAATTCCACATTGCACTGCCTCGAAGTACCCCGGAGTACTGTGATGCACGTGAGGGGAAGCTGCGGTGTTCTCTGCCATGTAGTCATCTCTAATGAGATGCTCCTGAATAAAGGATGCTTTTCCACCACTGCTATCAACTACTCGTGTGAATCTAGTGTGAGGCAAGACCTGGGGGAGTGAAGGGAAAAAGCAAAAAAGCCTCGGCTAGTTTGATTGGTAGTGTCCTAATTTGGGGTGTTGTTCTTGCTTCAAACAAGTATTTTCTCTACATCCTAAATAGCATTAGAGAAATATTTGCAGGATTACAGGGGGCCTGCCAAGAGCATGTTTTATTATTTGACCCGTTTGTCAGATTTTGTTCTACCTTTCCCCCTTAAATCATTGCTGGGTGTTTTGAAAGGGAAAAAAGAGGGAAGTGGATTAAAAATTAAGATGTAACAATAGTAGGAAAGAGAAAATGTCTCCTACGATGAGATGCACCTATTGAAGAAATATTGCATTTTATGCAGAATTATTAAAACTAATTTTAAATTTACATCTCTTGCCAAGTACGTTTAATTAAATCTTGCAGGATTTAATAAGTTCACTGTGCATTTAATCATCAGTCATTAAATGTTTACAGCCATAATAAACACCAAGCAATCTTTAATACATTAAAGAGGTTGTACAGCTGGTACTTTTAAAAGAATATGGTTATTCTGGAGCACAATTACTTGTCAAATAAATTTAAAAGGACATCTGTATTGGTAAGTGCAGCTGCTGTTAGGAGGTGGTTGCGGCGCGTTACCTTCCTCTGAGCGAGGCACAAAAAGCAGCAGCACGGTAGGGTCCTCAGTGCAGGGGTTTTCGCCTATGCCTGCTGCACTTCCCACCTAGGTGAAGTTTGGGGGGGGGTTGCATTCAGAAGGACTCTAGGATGGGGTCTTTGACAGCCACGTCTGAACGGCAGCTCCTGTCCTTGCTGGCATGGCAAAAAGGAGAAACCGCGCTGTCGTGTGAGGTGCCTTCGCGGAGAGAACAGCGGTGCCATAGAGCAATACATGCAGGGGTGCCCGGGAAGGGGTTTCGTGCCTGCTTCAAGCAAGGGCCACATGAGCATGAGAAATCTAGCCCTTGCCCACTGCGCTCTGTGCTTGTTTGGGGCCATTCTGCTCCCCAGAAATTGGTACTGATCAGGGGTGCAGAGCTTCACTGCCAGTCCCTGGGGAGGAGATTTGAGCTCACTTGGCCCTTCATTGAGCAGGGAGGTGCTCACCAATGTCCATACTTTAATCCAGCCCTTTCTGTGGGATTTTAATAGAATGGGCATAAACGGGCATAAAACAAGAAGAGTGTCTGAATATAAATATTCCCCTTTCTGCCTTCTTGGCTTCTGCAGTGTCGGTGAGGAGGAACTCCTTCAAGTGCTCCACACTACGGGTTCACATAGTAGGAACAGGCAGCAAAGCCCGTGTTTCTGATACTGGAAAAGATGTAGGGCAAAAGAGGGAACGTGTGGCCCTGCACATGGTTCTGGATGCAAACAGAGTCTTTGGCTCTGTTTTGTGAGTAACCGTTAGGCAGGCACAGTGCCACTGATTTCAGTGGCTCTGCTTGAGATATGTCGGATTGAACCCTAAAAAGAAAAATACTACTTCAACTAAAGAAATACATTAGGATGCTCTGTGTCACCCCAATTTTCCCCCAGTGTAACACCATTGACTGGTGTTGCTGGAGCAAGAGAAAAAGTAAGACTTAAATTTTCAGAGCTTTCCAGTGACAATAAAACAAACAAACAAACAACTCAGATGATAGTTTATTTGGACATGTCACTGTGGCCATTAATATAAAATACAGACTTATATTGTGGGCAGTTTGGATTTATTGTACTTTTTATGCATTCCAAAAAAAAAAAAAAGGGAGACCCAGCAAACATTTTCACTCAACCATTTACACTTATTTATGAAAACAGGCAAATGTAATTAATATGCCTGCCTTCCTGTGTTTGTATCCATTTAATCTTCCACAATTTTTGCTCTATTGTCATATGACAACATTGAGAATCTTGGTACTTTTGAAGATCTTTTGCTGCCAACTGCTGATAATCAGGATTTGGAGTAAGAGTGCTGATTGATAGATTATTAACAAAAGAAGACTGGCTATCAAGGAGGGAAACATTTTTACACGAGGAATGATTTGTTAGCATAGCCAGAATCACATGGTAGATCAGACCCCTCAAATTTCTGTTTCTTTATAATATTGGCAGCTTAGATTATTATTATGCTCAGGAGCAAAGTGGGGCATATTAAAAGAAAAAACTGTTTCAACTGTTTATTGCTGTGATGCTACAGGAACGAAAGGCGAATAGCCCTGTGTGCTGCATAGCCCGTTCTTACACTTGTGGACCAAGCCTGTTTTCTGCAGTAGAGCAGTTCAAACTTCAAAATGATATTATAGAAATCTTCGATTCCCAAATTCTGTTCTGGTTTGGGGTATTATCTCACTGCTCCTGTCTCCTACGACACTGCTCACTGAACCATCCTCTACTCACCGACCCCTTTAATGACTTTCTCACTTGCCTATAAGCAGATGTCCCCTTGCAGGACATTGGAAGGAGCAATTAATTCTTGTTTGCTCGCTCCTTTGGAGAAGAGCTGTATCAATGTGAAGTATGAGAATTATTTTATCTTTGGTTTACATGAGTCATTTTCCAGTTTTGCCAGGTCTGTTATTTATTTTATGTGGTCTGGTAATGTCTCCAGTAATGAGCAATGACTTATCAGGAGTGAGGACTTTATCACTAGAGAGGGCCTGATCCTTGACACAGGAAATCTCACTTGGCAAAATTAATTTCACTCAAAGGCCCCACTTGCCAGTCCCAGGCTGGTGTATTAAAAATTAACAGCAGCCAGCATGAAGTGTCCAAGAACTTTGCACAGTCTTTGCTTCATGTACCCTCAGCTTCCCATTCACAGCAGTAACAGAAATCTTCTCATACGGTAAGAAGCTCAACTTACCATGCAAAGTGTGTGCTTATTCATCCAGAGCACCCTGAGAAATCTGATTTCTAAGGCAAAAAGCAGCAGTTTCAAATGTTTATGGCATCATGTGGTATATTTTCCAAATTGAGAAAGAATTTTTCCTGAATTTTATTATTTCTCAGATTTGTGGTATGGTTTTACTACATTACATTCAAAAATTCCTCATCTGTGAGTGTTTATATCTTTGCTTCATTACAGGTGTGTACAGCTGATGGGACATGAGCTAAATTAATGTATAAGCACTGACATCACATAATTAACAAATCTCCTTGCCACCTATGATTCTCTTTATCTATCTGGTTATTTATATGATTTCTTCTTTAACAAACTGAAATACATCAATAGGACTGACTCTTCCTTGTGTAATGTTACCGGAGCAATTCCTGCACATTTGTCACAGTATACTCAACTACGTACAGTTTCACCAACCTCTTCTTTCATGATACTCCAAAAAAAAAATTACTGCAAATAGTCTCCTTTTGCCAGAACTGTGAGGCCTCACATTAGATTTCAGTGTATTCTGCATGTTTTCAAACACTAACGTCTTCACAGTAGCCTCATTTCTCTGATTTTTCAGTAGGGGAAGGGCACTGATTCAGCACTGGCCCCAAGAAACAAATGCCAGCCAAACGATAGCTCTAATGTAGCCTCCTGCCTTCCCAGGAGTGTCTCCATTGCTCTTCCTGGGGCACAAATCCTGACGGCTAAGTAAAGCATAAGGATTTTAAAGAACAATATTAACCATCCCCTCGCTGGCCCCTGTAATAGAAATATTCAGGGTTTGTTCACAGTAGCTGAATTCTCTGCACAGGAGCTGAATGCTCTAAGGAAAATTAGGTTATTTCAGTCTTCAGCCTAGATAGCTGGAAAGAAGAGGAACTGCAGGAAAGTTTTCAGGGAAAGCCAGGGTAGGGTAAAGAGATGGATTTCTGAGTGCAAAACTCCTTCTTAGGGAAAGCAACAGCATGGATGCGCACCTCTTTGAAAGGCCAGTTAATGCAAATCTCATTTAATGTCAAGTTTTTTAGCACATCTGTCTCAAGCAATTAAGAGGTGCTTTTGCAGGTGTGCGGGAGGACATTTGTTTCAAAATAGCTTTGCAGATTTTCTCACATTTAAAAGGGATCATTAAAACTGTGGGGAAAATACGTTCACTAGCGTTTGCCAATAATCTAGGAAATCTCTCCCAATTTAGCGAGCAAAAAATTGTCCTTCTCTGAAACTGTTATTCAACTAGTGCAAGTTTTTAAAGGACAGATGATGCTTTGGAGATAACTTTAAAAATAATCTTGCCTCTCTATGATCCATTTACTCTTCCTTTATGGACCAAATCCCAAATAATGGTGAATCCTTGGAGCTGGCCCCAGCCCCTCCATAATTGAGCCCTACAGTGCTGCCTGCAATTGCTCGGGAAGACTCCTTTGATTCTCCGGTGTCTCATCTACTCTTTGCCTGCGTTTTCCACCCAGAATCACCCTCTGTCTTGTGGCATATTCCAGTGATTGCAACACGAGCCTCGTTTCCCAACTAGCCTCATGCAGGAAGGGGAGCTAAGGCATAAGAGCCTCTGCACGGAGCCCAGTGGGGGCCTTGGCAGCCACTCCGAGTGAATTGGCACCTGCAGGGTCTTTTCAAGGCAGGCATTTGACTGATGCCCTCCAAGGGGAATGTCCACCAGTAACTTTCTCCTCCCGCATGAAAAGAAAGCAAAGGGAAAAACAAAAAAATAGCAGAGTCCCACTGTGCCCAGGCCCGGAGGGAAAAAATAATTCATTGAACCATATAGATTTCACCATGCTGGCTGCCCTTCTGCCTTTTAGAGGTATTTAGCTTTCCTGCAGGCTGAGCAATAAACCTGAAACATCTTTTCAGCAAAGAAAAGGTGTCAATCTGCTAGAATTCATCTATTATTCGTGTAATCTACTATAATTCATCTATAAGCGAGCTCCCTCAAAACACCACAGCTCTGTTTGGGGCTCTATGTAAAAACTGGGAGGGTGCTGGTAGGAATGTTCTAAAAAATCAGGGCACATACATACAGTAAAAAGCAAATTAAACAAATAAATTTAATAAACTAACATGAAGTCCAGGACCCCAGCCATGAGATGAAGTTTCAGCTAAATCTCAGAGGTTCGAGCAGTGTTTTTTGGTGTCCAGGAGACTTTGTGACAGCGCTGCACACAAATAGACCAACTTTTTTAAAGCACTTCAAATGTATCAAAATGGGCTGGCAATATTGAATATTCTCACTTTTAAAATAGGATGCTCTGCCTTTCATTTGAGTTATCTGATATCATCAGAAATGTAGATGTGCAGAGAGAAGGAGGGAGAGAGAAGCATTTCAGAAAATTGACAGCTTTGTGGATGAGTTGAAAGCAGAAGCAAGATATATTAAAAATACCAGAGAGAGAGTGAAGCACAGAAATACAGAGAACCTGGTGATTAAGGGTGTTGTCAATAGGCTCTAACAGTAGGCATGCTCAAATACAGACACTATAATACTGGAAAGATAAACACATATCACTAGTGACTCCCTCATCAGGTTTGACTAATTTTACCCCAGTCATCCTGCAGTCAATGAAATTAGCTTTTAAGGTGGTTTCTCTGATTGCTCCAGGGCTGGCGTCAACACTGCAGCGTCCTTGGCCAGAGCTGCCTTAAAGAGGTGGGCTCCATCCTTTGGATTTAAATATCCCACCGATAAGCTGGAGGTGGGGGGAAGAGGATGTCAGATAGTGGGGCTGGAAGCATCTGCAGTGTGTGTGAAGTCTCCTGGGGAAGAGCTCCTACCACGCAGCCCCCTTGCTACTTAAGTACCATTTGTTCCCCACACTGTTATCACTGTAACCTGCCCTGACCACACAGAGCACCGCTCGGAGCAACTCAACTGGGCCAGGTGCCAGGGAAGGTACCAGAGTGATGCCCCAGGCAGCCAGCTTTTTGCCCCGACATGCTGCACCTCCTTTGCCGTGCACCAGCAAAAGCTAAAAGCCTGTAAAATGATCCGCTCCTTTGGAAAAGCCCGCTGAATTATTTTTGTGCTGACCTCTCACAATCTGATTGTCCTATACTGGGAGGTTGGCAGCATGTAATATGTGGCAGAAAGGATTTCCTTTCCATTTGCTTTGTTTTGTTTGTTTTTTTTTTCCTCTTTGTTTTCACTCATCTTTTGCTAGGAGGGATATAAAAAGGATTGACTGCTTCATTTTCCACCCTGCCCTTTGGATTTTGCACAGTCATGACCATTTCATGACTGAAAACTGAACTTACCCATGTTTAATAAGGTGTCTTTGCAGTCCCTTGCTGTTCTAGGCACAGCTGAGATGATAGATAGATAGTTTATTTGATGCTTAATTTCTCCTCTTTGTCATTTCGCATTCTCATGTTGTGGGTGGAAAGGAGGCTCTTCCACCAAAACAGACAAGAGTTCATTTGATTTTTGAACTACCACAATAAATGTGTTTGCTAGGGGAAATACTTCTAGCACCAAAACGAGACCCAGATAAGACGTGCACTGCAGAGATCTTTGGATACTGGTGAGAAAGGCTCCTCTGCCTCTGACACTAAGGACAGAGATCAGACACCACGGGGCCAGGCCGGTAGATCAGCAGCTGCGATGCCCATTTCCTTCCCATACAGGAGGGGAATAACAGATAGATTAACCCAAATGTTAATCAAAGGCCTTTTTGTGAGTGTGAGAAGCACCACATGCACGTGCTCCATCGTGTGGGAGGGTTGCCAAAGGACTCTGGTTTGGCTTCATTAGTCTTTTTTACTTTTCCTTCAGAGAAGAACCACACTGATGGCAGAGCAGTCACAGATTTTTGACTGTTCTGATCAATGTAGGGTATGTATAAAATATGGCTTATATAGTTCATATTTAAATATACCTTAAATACATATATATAGAGATATATAACTATATCTCTATATAGCTACACACACACACACACAAAAAAAAAAAAAAGATTCAGTGAAAATTGCCTGTTATCACTTTTCCTTTGGATCCTGTTCAGAAGCTTCCTATAACCCCGTTGATGATCTTTAAGACCTAAATCAATTTTGGCTCATGATACACTAAATTTGCATGGTCATATCCAAAATAGTGAGTTTTGAATCGTTGCCTCTGCATGCAGCTTTGTTTCAGGTATCCTGTCAGGATATTCTGGCTCGCTCTTCCTGAGCAGAATTAACAAGGTCATGTTTTGAATCCAAATGATTTAGCTGCAATCGCTGGAATATTTGCACCGCTGCCCTCCTTGCAGAGCAACTGCGAGTCCTGCTGGATGTCTGCAAGTGCTTAATTTGCACATCCGCATTGTGAAAGGAATGACCACGCTGAGCGTGTCAGTCCTCGGGAGGCTCTCTTGTTTTGTTTCAAAGAATGATACAGCAGCTCAGAACTTTTCAAAACACTGATGTACTTGTCACGAGCCCACTTATTAGAGTGAATAGCTTTATAGTATTATATTATTATTTTACAGTCAGTTCAGTCTTTTATTGAAATTAAACAAGCAAACCCCAAACGCCTGCACAATAGGCACATTAAAAGTACCTAATCGTTAACTGTTGACAATGCTACGTTCTTGCAATTTGAAAACAGTTAAGAAATCTTTTCCTTGTATATTAAAATGTTTACTCTTTATTTGAGCAGTTCATGGTTGCATTTTACAGAACAGTCTCTAGCACCACGGTCAGTATTTCTCCCAAGCAAGGCCGTGACACATATGTAAGGAAGCACATGATGGGGATGATTCCAAGGTGAATTTCTACGTCCAGGTCTGTTTCTTTGACTGCTGGAGCCTGTGTGTGGTGATGTTAACAAAACTGAATTTGTCTGCTTGGAAAGTGAGAGCAATGGGAGTATCAAAAGGCTTCAGAAAATTATACCGTGAAAAAGTGTCCAGGGAAATTATTTGGGATTTTTTTTTTTAATGTAATTATTTCTGATATTGGTGGTAATAGACCATGAGCAGGCTTCGGCCATTGTCCAGTAGTTACATAACATAGTGTGAGCATAAGGATATAACTACATCTATGTACGGAAGGTCCCGTGAGACACGTTCCAGCAGTGACCAACTTTTAAATACTCCTGTTGCTCTGAAAAAATAGCAACATTGTAAGATGTCCTTATGGCCCATAACTCTGTGCATGGCTATGAGACTGCTGCAGTAATGTGAGCCATGGTGCTGCCAACGGCTCTGGGGTGCTGCACTTTCAGAATGGTGGCACAGTGACTCGCAGGTCACATTTATGGAGGGAAAGCCCCCCTAGGCTGTGTTTGGCTTCATTTTGGTGCCAGCTCTGCAGCTAAGTCAATAGGGATTTTCATAATGGAGAGAAACCCTCTTGTAATGAGCTCCGATGCTTTACAACTAAGAGTGCTCACTGTTTACAGTGACACGTTACATAAGCCCCAATCATATAAGTGATAATAAGAGTCTCTGCAGCTATAACTTGTCTTGAGAAATAATGAAACTGAACCACAGAAAATGACTTCAGTTAATGCTTCTCCGTCACAGTATGCTTAAATGTAAAGATATTTTATTTTAATCCTTAGTATTTTCTTTTCCTGGTAAGTAATCACAAGACTCTATCTTCTTCTTTAACATAAGGAAGCCTGACGTTTATTTTGTTTGTATTCTTAATGTAGCATGCCATACTATTGCATCGTATTGCACAAATGCCATACTAGTTGCATATAGCAACGCTGGCTATTATTGCAATGTAATAGCCATGTATTTTGACTGAGAGATCTCCACTGTATTGCATTAATGCCTTTTGTCCTATTAATCTTGTATTATTGGAGGGAAAATCAAGAGGGAATTGTGAGTACGGTCTGCTAACATTTTCGTATCCTATTGGTGCTATTTTTAGTTCGTGATATTATACTGTTTTGTGTATCTCATGAAAACTGAAGCATGAGAGGAGAGAGTGGGATAGGAATAACTATTTATAAATACTCTCCACGATTAAAAAAGAAAAATAGTACTGATAATGTAAAGCAACCTCCAAATTATCTAACTGATCTCTGAACACTTAGTAAATTGTTGCCTGGCGTTTAGGAAGCTCTGCTTATGCTAGGAGAGCTCAGTCCTTGAGCTTTGGTGCTTGCCTCCATCCAGGCAGTTCCAGCCCCCGGCCAGTTCAAGGGCAGGTTGTGGGTCGCGCAGCTCCTTCTGCCCGGGCGAGCCTTCAGAGCGAGCTGGAGGGACCCAAAATCTGGATGCTGGGATTGCTAAAAGCTAAGTGACTTCCTCTGAAAGTCCGTGCACGACTACCTGGCTTCTCTGTGAGCCCCAGTGGGAGTTCGGGCAGGGAGTTCAGAGAGGAGCTCAGGGTCTCCAGGTTTGCACACGAAGCATGGTTACATAGATTCAAGGGAGCATGGGGCTTACCTGGACTCCAGGGAACATGCAGGGTACAGTCAGCCTGACAGCCACCCTGTAGCCACTCATAGGTGACACCTATGGGAGAAGGCCACCGTTGCTGGCGCCAAGATTTAGGTTCCGTTCTGCTGGCAGCTCCCCGGCAGCAGCCTGGTTCTCAGCGGAGCCCGGCCGCTCTGCACAAGCTGAAGATGAGGCCCTCTCTCTATGTGTTCATCCCCATGTGCCCAATTTGCATGAGTAGCCACAACAATTTTTTTAAAACCTACTGTTCATTGTGTGTATTTTTGCATTCAAGTTGGGGACCTCTTTTTTCATAATGCCTCCCTTAACGTTCATTTACATTTCAAAAAGGATTGGAATGCTGTTAGAAAATCATGGAAACATAAAACATTTAGAATATTTCTGTCATTCTAAAGTGTGATTTAGGCATTTCTCTAATTGGTTTGTGCCACTTATTTAAAAAATGGTAGAATTCCAGTGGAGCCTTTTATTTGCTTTTTTCTTAAATGAGTACAGGTTTTGTGCCAAGAGGCTTTGAAGAGAAAACTTGAAGGCTCAGCCCTACCCTTCTCTATTCTTTGGGGATTAAATAGTCTGACTGAGAAATCTGAAGAGAAAGGGGAGCAGAGAGCTGGGGTAACCAAGAGAGGTAAGGATGAGAGGTGGTTTGATTTGGGAGAAGAGAAGCAGTATGTAGAGGAGAAGACAAGAGGGAAAAAATGATTGATGAAAAGAGGAAGGAGGGATCCTGTGATGTGATGTTGCTGATGAGATCCATAGGAATACACCTTAGCTTGAGCAGGATACTTGTAGATGTTAGATTACTACATGGCCATTGCCATTAATATCTTGACAGAGTAATACTGAAATCAGTAGTAAAATTTATCCTAAACAGCAACCCTGTGGTTCTGTTAGTGTTTTTCAGTTCCAATTTAACTATTTTCAGTGTGGGAGATCTTCAGCACGGAAATAATGAAAATTGGCACAAGCCATGCAATGACTGCTGTTCTCTATGTATGAAGATGATGTACTGCACTGCAAATAAATGGAAATACTTTATTCTCTTTGAGGCTGATGCTGGGAAAGCAGAGCAAGTGCTGCACTCAGAGCAGCCCGGCCATCTGCTCCTGGGGAGCTCTGAGTTCCCCACTTGCCTATGGGGACCTTCAAACAGGGTGTTTTCCCTTCTGTGACAAAGAGCTTTTCATGGACATTGGAGGATCATTAGCTTATGAAAAAGAGTGTGGTGCTGGCTACAACTCAGAGTGGGCTTCTGCAATAAGTGCTTATCTCTAATGCACATGGTGTCACATCGTGTTCAACCCAGTCAGACTCAGGCTTGTATAAGGGAGACTGGATAGATATTTACCATGGGATAAATATCTATTATATTCAGTAGCATCCATTTTAGAACTGAATTTTGTGTTCCTTTATGGGGCAAACATCTTTTTCACTGCACACAGTCTTTCCTTAAAATGACATTTCTACCTGAGATTCTGATCTGATATATATATATAGCTGTGTCACAGCAGTGTTAACTGTAAGCTTCAGTGGAAAATTAATGTCCTTCAATTCAAAGGAGTTTTTAAATATTATAAACCTGTATTTTAAATAATCCAAGTGTATGATTTAAACAGACCATTTCAAGCATCATCCCTCAGATATTCTTGGTCTTTTTACTCTTAAATGATTATTTATTACTTCAGTGCATTATAATAACTCAGGGATCCATTAATCTGGGCATTGCGCATAGAAAAAAAAGGAGGAGGAGGAGAGAAAAAAAGAAAAAATAACCCAACCCACAGTCCTGAGATCATTCCATATAGATGTGAGGAATCGACAATAAATAAATCTAAATAAAGGGCTTAAATGAATGGTTATTTATAATAGATATATTTTCCTTCATTTTCCATCTTTATCCCAGCCAACTTCCACTGAAGTCAGTGAGAAGTTGACCTGATGAAAGCAGCCTTTGTGTTCAGCTTATCAGGGTGTTACCTGCACATGGCGCGAGCGCTCATGGACCCAGTCTCATGCCACTGCCCTGCAGAAGGTACCGCTCCTGCTGTTTGCAAGGAACACTGGAAACAGGCTGCTGAAGTGATTTCTCCAAGAAAATGAAGCATATTGCAGCAGACAGAGAAACACAGTATTTGACTCCCAGTCATTTGTATTAAAAATCCAAAGATTTGGTCCTCTATTATGAACTTAATAAGCTTGACTCATTCTAAATGTTTTAAAGACAAAAGGGATGGTAGCCTCAGCTGCCAGCGCCTGAACACAGCGGCTCGGGAGGAGAGAAGGGTTTTGCTGATGGGTATTTTCCCTTACTAATTCCTCCCTCATTGCATTACGTCCCAAATATACTGTGTTGTTTCCATAGAATGGGGCCCTCCTCCTTCATCTTAAAAGCACACAGAGGCCGCGTGAGGAAATTGGTCGGGAGACAGAACCCACCCCTTGGCCTTCCCTGGGTATTCGCTTCATCTCATTGTAGAGAGGCAGCCCGAAAGGGGCCAACCCTGTAAAACAGCAGTAGTGCCTGCGGATTTTAATGGACTCTCTGCCACTGGGAAGGAATCGGATGGATGTGGGTTTTTGTCAGTTTATGAGGCAAAGTAGAAAATAGTGAGGTTCAGTGTTTAAATCCCAAGCTAAATAGCTTCTGTGCAGCAAGAGTAAATCACAGGCCCAAACATTTCGCTGCTGTTTGCACCGGACTGTGCTCACCTTGGCTTTGCAGAGGTTTCGTTCCAGAATATGGATGTCTTAGAATGACAGAAACGATGAGGAAAGTTCAAAGAAGCTTGGGAAGATACAGGACTTTTCCTTAGCAATTTGGCTCAGAGTTAACCACCCAGGTGAAGGAAGAGCAGTGGCCACAGAGCATCAGCGCTCCCCTTCCTGCCCACTTTCTGGGAGCTTGTCATCCGCAGGAATGTTTTACTGACCATGTCCTGCAATGCTGTAGTAGGAGAAGAGCGGAGCAGCAGTGATGACAAAATGCATTTCAATAGCCTCATATAGCTGCAACTCTGGTGTGATTTTTTATTTACTAAAAGAAATAGGACATAGTCCAGCTAGATGGTCCCTGGTCCATGCTCACTAGATACCCAGCATACTTCAGGAATGTAAAGAATAGTGATATAATTACTTAAGAAAATGTTTGCAATGGCCTTCTTTGTGACTCTGAGCAAAAGAAAAAATATATATATCTTTTAGTATTTATTCCAATAATACTATTCCAAAATACTTGTTACCACAGAGTATGGAAAATCATGAAAAATACAGCACTGCTAATGTAAGGATGCGAAAATGTATAGAAGATCTTGAAGAAAAATCTAAGGAGGAAATTGTAATTCTGATTGATAATACAATATCAAAAAAGGAGAGGCTAAGGCCTGGGGAAATGACTGTCAGAGAACGGAGGGAGAGAACAAGATCTTGAGACGGGGCGTAGCTCCTTTTCCAGTGTGCGGCAGCTCGGGGGCCGTCTAAAGAGCCTCGCTGATGCAACCCTCCCATAAATTGCCCAAAAAATGAGATAATTTTGACTTTGCAAGCTACATGGAAACAGTTATAGGCTAGGGGATGAGACGTATTTAAAAATATAAATAAAGTATTTTGTGTGTTTCTCCATAGTTGCAGAGCTGAATTATTCAGGTTCAACTATAAACCAAATATTAATGCTGAGTGAATAATTCACAATTAATACTTTATTCAATTAAATTAGCTCCTTTTTCTGCTTGTAGAATACCCTCGTTTTACTTTTTAATTTTGATTTGGTAGGAGATCCTCGCTAGCATTTTGCTGGAGTTTACTGCCATCCTCTCCCCCTCAGTCCCAAACTGCTCAAAAGTGTGTAGGGATTAAAGAGTTAATATAGAGTGCACTAATAAGCTAGTCAATACTTAGTCTCAAAGTGCAGGAATTCTTGATAAATGGCAGGACAGGTGGCTCTGCATGGAGGGGTTGCCTATCTGCAAGGACTCCTGATATATGGCAGGTCAGGACATTCTGCATGAAGGGGTTGCCTATCTACAAAGACTCCTGATATATGGCAAGACGGGATGGTCTGCATGGAGGGGTTGCTTATCCAGAGGTGTCCCAGTCGGCAATAAAATATAGATAACATTGACATGAAAGCAGAACAGGAGAACGGGAGGGGGAACATTTTTAGGGTAAGAACGGTATAAAAGAGGGACGACCAAAGTGGTCGGGGTCCGTGGTGTGACCCCTGCGTGGGAAAGCCCGGACCCCAGCTAGCTGGTAATACTTATTATCTTTCTCCTATTATTAAAAAGCACAATATATCGATGGTGTTTGCCTCTTTCTCTGTCAATTCGAAAACCAGACCCAACAGTGGATCTCTCTTCATACTTCTGGTTTAATGTTTAAGATCTTTGCGATGGGGCAGATTCGTCTCATGGCTTTGTTTATGTTGCCTGATTAGATTAGTGTTTGAGCTCTTCTTGCATGAATATACAGCTATGGAGCTGCCATTCATTTCCTTCAAATATTTGTGCACATGGGTGTGGAGTTCACTTTTTGCAGATACTTGAGCGGAATGCTCAAGTTTATGTA
>NW_010576496.1:6540-29122 GCF_000705375.1 Tinamus guttatus
CCAACCGGAGCGCTGCGGGTTTTGCGAGTGTGCGGGGGCCAGGCGACCGCCTTCTCGGTGTGTGTAACCTGAGGGGCTTTCCTGCATCACACCACTGTTTGGATTTAGAAGCAATGGAAACACCAGCATGCCTTCCAATTTCCTCTGCTTTTTTTTTTTTTTTTTTTTTTTAAATATAATTAGCTTACTAAGCAGTAAGAGACAGTCAAGGTCATTAGCAGCAGCTCCACTCTCTGTCTCGACATGCTAGACACCTGCTTTGCTTTCAGTCTTCTCCTTAGAAATCCAGTTCAGAGTTCAAGTTTATCATCTATAAAAACACATTCAAAATTGTGTTTTTTCTCTCTGACATTGGCGCTGCGCTCCTCTGGAGTACGTAAAGGTTCCGGTGGCCCTGATGTCTGTATGAGACCCTTCTCTCTCCTGCCCGTGATGCTGCTGCTGCCTGTGCCCAGAGAGGAAGGTCTGGGGCAGGTTTATCAGGGCTCCAAGGAACAGAGGCGAATGGCTCGCTCTCTCCTAGGGCCTCGTGGTGTGAGGTGAAGGGATAATTAGGAAATGATAGTGTGTGTGAACCCTGGAAGAGGCAGGACCTGGGGAAGAAGATCCTCTCTCCTCTCCAACAGACTGGTTTGCTATTGCTATGGAAGGACCCCTGCTTAGGTGTGTGTTGGTTGGATCCTAGGAGTGAATAGGATTTTTTGCACCTGCTTTCTCTCTTCTGCCCCTGCCACTGAGCCCTGCTTTTGGGAGAAAGGATTTTGTTTCAACGTGATTTTCTTTCTGCATATAACTTCTTACTGCTTCCTCCTTTCCCAAGTAAAAAGTACCTGAAAGTTCAAAGGAAGATGTACCAGTTGGGGCCTGTCAAATACCTCTTCCATTCTGTCAGATGTTTTATGAGCTGAGCTGTCTACGTAACTGAATTAATTTTTATTATAAACACAGCAGTTGTGTTTATCTGGGAAATACTGTGGTTAAAAATGACTCATGTATACTTTGTAGAACTATTCCACAATAAACATTTATTTTGCATGAAAGATAAATCCTAAAGGCTAGGTTTTTCACCTTCACTTCAGAGTCTGATTGGAATTTCGGAGAGAATGACTATTTCCAAACCAAAACACAACCATCCCAGGCTGCTGCATTTTTCAAATACTTTTGTCTCTTGATAACAGCAACCTTGTAATCAAGTGTCTGGACTCTCTGACATGGTCCGTTCCATGCAAGGTAGAAATTTAACACCTCAAAGTCAATTCTTTTTTTTTTTTTTTTTCCTATTTCAAATTAAGTAATAGTTGAAACAATTGTGTCCTTAGAAAAATCTGAAAACATCTATTTTTACGCAACTAAGTTGAAGATATACTGTGGGTTAGAAGCTATATTAAACACCATTCCTTCTTATAAAAAATAAAATAGAAAAAATGTAAATCAGACTACATTGAAATCATTTAAAGTACTTTTTTTTTTTTTTGGATAACCTGATGGACAATAGTGTTATCCTTGTCTCAGTGAGGTCTCATTCTGTGTTATGAAAGCCTGTACTGTCTTTCGTTGAAAACTACTGTGTTGTTAATTTGCTGTTCTTGTTGATGCATAACATTGATTTACAAGTACTGGCCAGTTTGCATGCACAGGAACAAACACTGGGTTCTTGGCCATTGCTTACCTCCCTATCTCCCCCCCTTCCTTTTTTCCCCCTTCATGACAAATACAGTGCAAATTTACTGCACTATTTTACTGATTGACAAAAGCAAATGTTTCCCTAGGAATTCTATCTTTTCCTGTCCTTGTAGTTGCTGCCCTGTTCTCTAATCTCTTTTGACAAATTAAGGTAACACTTGAGGTTCGTTAGACAAGTTATTTAATCTACAAAGCACGAGAGCTGGAACCACACGAGACTGCGCTGAACGTTGGTGGCACCTTTCACCTTGAACAAGGTCAAGGCCTGCGTTTCTGCCTGATGCAAAAGCCAGGAGGCTCTTAAACGTGATGTTTAAGACTTTTCCAAAAGCAATGACGGGAACCTGCCTAGAAAGAGCAATGCCAGTGAAGGAGAGGCAAACTGGGAAAAATAAAGTAGGTGTCCACATGTGTGCAGTCAGCTACTGGTTTAGCGAAGATAACTGTGAGTGCTCTAAGGAACTCATGTCGAGGTAATTGGCTGCTGACATTTCAGGTATGAATGCAGAATAGTGGTGCTGTAATAGAAATCTGACAGTGCTTTCGCTGCATTTTCCCGGGTCTTTTAAAGTTCCCTGTGTCTAGCAAGAACCCAGGGGAAGAGCTCCATGGTACAAGAGCTACATTTATGTGTTATTTATTTATTTATACTATAACAGGTTACACTGTTAATGTTTTCCCTGAGAAAATGTTTAGGGGATAAAAATCTGGATAAAAATATTTTTCAGACTCCCCAGACATGCTCTTCCAACAAATGCAAGAGGCAACATTCTCCCCACCGCCCCCCCTTTTTTTTTCTTCTTCTTTACGGATTCACTGAATGCAAATATTGGCCAGATATATGATAATGAGTTTCAGTAGCCTGACTCCAACATTGTTGATAGGTTGCTACAATTAAGTCAGGCCTAATCTTAAAATAGGCCTAAATCCTGAATAAATACAGCAGTAGGGTTGCAATCAGTAATTCCTACTTTTTGAAAACAGTAATTGAATGCACAAATATTAAAGGCAAACCACAGGAGGACCCAGGACAGCAGATTTCTAATCTACTTAACGGGATCATTTTATATGGATAGATTCAATTAAAAAGATAAATACACTTAGTTTTCTCAGTGGAGGAGCTGTACATACTTTGAATTCACTCAAACCCAGAGGATGTATTTTTAAGCATTTACTGTGGTAGTGATTTGAGTTTCTTTTAACCCACTCTGAGATGAATTTATTGCATTATTAAGGGCTCTGAAAGCTCTGGCAAGTTTTGCTGTGCCAGTCTGACGTTTCTGTCTCTGTGGGGCTGCCCTCCTCTTTTTTCCCGTTCTCCGGCAGGGTGGCTGGGAAACGTGCCCTTCTGCCTCCCTTCCCTGCTCCGCAGGGGCCCGGAGAGCTCCCACCGCTATGAAGGGCTCCAGGGATGAGGCCGGTGATGCCTCTCTGTGGAGCTGCCAAGCTTCTCCCAAGCTCACCGGTCAATGTCCGGAATTTCTTGGGGAATATTTGCTTGTGCTGTACCAGTCTCCCGGAAATGGTGCTCTGGTTAGATTTGGGTAAAGGGGATGGGAAGATCTCAAAGACCTTTGGATTCTCCCACATGAAATCAGGGCAGACTGTTGGATGTTTGTCTGACCTGTGCCCCTGCTCTGCCCTACAGCAGAAGCTGGGTTGCAGTTTCCATATGACCACCCAGCAGATAGACTGGGCTGCTGAGGCACCCGAGAGCACAAATAGCAGTGTGCAGAGCAGCTGTTTGACACGATGGTAGCGCTAGTCTGTAGCTTTTTCTGGGCTGTTTATTAGGAGTCCATCAAACAGTATTATATTGCTAAAGACAGAAGTGGGATCACTTGGTGAAACTTTATAATTGGGTTGTAAGTTATTCAAGAAAATAACCGCTAGTGTACTCTGCTTTTTTTACATTAGTTTCTATCATGATTGAAAATAGTGACTACAAACAGTGATGAATTAACAAGAAGGATTTCAAATTAAAAAGATTATACATTCAGTTTAATTAATTTGGTACCACACAGATTTTATTATTTTGATAGTGTAGATTCAGAAATTTTCCTGTAAATCTCAGCTTAAATTTAGTGCCTGGCTTGTAAAGGTCCTTGTGCTCAGGGCTCCGTCTTTTTCTGAATGTGCCTTTGGGCAGTGCCATGCACCCAGGCCATCCCGTCCATGGGCACAGCCTGCGTGTGAAGGGAGCCTGGATCTTTTTACACGTCTTGGGACAATGATGCAAGTGTTTGAAATTATTGGAATGCTCTGCATCTCAATTCAGCATTGTTGCAACGCCTGAGTCTTTCTAAATGTGAAATTAGTAGGTTTAGGACCAGGAGGTCCCCTGGAGCGTCCCCATAGATAGATGGTGGGGCACAATAGCAGGAGACAACCTAATTTCCATAGCCATTGAGGGCCGTGAATGCACAGTGGGCCCTGGATTAGGAGTGCTTGGTTCCAAGGAATCTATTCCCTGCCTGCTTGCTGCCAAGGTCCGCCTCGGCATGTACAGTTTTTATCTGGTTAGTCACAAATTTGCTTTATAGCCACTGTGACTATTAACGGGACCTGCAAAGCTGCGAAAGTATGTCAGTAAATGTAAAATCTATTTGTGCCTGCAAGTGCCCATTTATTTATTTATTTATTTTCCTTTTGATTGTTGAAACGGGCAGAAAAAGATGCTGATTTTGTTTTGGTTGTCACAAAGATGACCTCTGTGTTCCCTTTCCCTCCCCGCAGTGTGGGATGGCAGATGTGGGACGTGGCCCTGGTCAGACTGGAGGAGCCCAGATCAGGAGGTCAGAGTGTGGGGAGCTTTTTTTTGGGTGGGGGTAGGGGTGGAGTGGTTTGTAGTAATCACTACTCCTATCCCTGAGAAAACTGAGATCCATCTTTAAACTAGGGGACTGGCCTCTTTCTGCCATCACTAACGGTACTCGGGCTCTGTAAGAGGGCTGCAAGTCAATGCATCTGCCTTCCAGAAATGTTGTCGCGTCCTGTATTTGTGGTATGAATTACTCACTTCTGTGACTGGATGTAACAACCATTTTGCTTTCTGACTAGCTGACGAAGCAGTGCTTATTTTTGTTTTTATTTTGATTTTAAAAGTTTAGACCCTCCTGGGAGGGCTCTGCATGGGGAGGTCTAAGCCAGCGTGTCTGCTTCCCCATAGCAGTGTGGTCCAGGCCTTCCTGTGCTTGCGTGGGAGCTTGTGTGTGTGTGAACTTGTGTGTGAGCGTTCGTATCTTGGGGTCGTGCGAGCGCTCGTGTCTCAGGCAAGAGGATCAATTTATCTGGCTCCCGAAGTGGCCAGGGCCTGAGCTGCAGTGCGGCTCCAGCCACCCGGCTCCGCGTTGCATGCGGAGCCTCCTCCCCAGCACCCTGAGGGCAGCCGGGCCTGGAAAAGCCCATGGAAACTGTTTCCATATGAGCTCAGTTGTTGTTTAGTCCACATTTTAGGACTATAAGAGATGCCTGGAAGTGCATTGAATTGGGAGTGCTACACTTTTGCCAGCTCTAGCCTAAACTGCTTTTTATGGCAAAGTAGAGAGTTTTAAAAGATGGCTTGTACCAATTTGAAAGGAATTGATCTAAGAAAAAAATCTGATTTTTCTTTTAAGTGTTTTTAATTTTAGAAAACTACATACTAGTAACTTAATCTGCTTTTCAAATAATGACTGATAATTTTTGGTGCTGATTTTAAAAATGACAATCAGATTTTTATTTGTAAGTCTTGAACTTCTAGCATTAATCTTCATTTCGATGAGGACAGCATCTTCACATTCCCCTTGATTTTGATGTAGTATGAAGTCTGGACTTTTAAAATAATATATTCCACAGATAGAGTAACATTGTAGAGATAGCATACCTTCAATATATGCAGATGCTTACAGCTGCAGATAGGTATACATGAGGGTTTATGAAGTGTCCAAGTGTTTGGGTGTTTAACTTTGGTTTTAAGTTTAGATTGTTATCAAGGGTAATTAGTGCTTTTCTTATTTAAATGCAAAAATATATATATATGCAAAGAACATATTGGTCTATTTAGAGACATAAGGATCTTTGAAAACCTCGTTTGTCCCAGGGACCCATCTTCACGAGGAAACCGAGCCTTTGCTGATGGTGTGTTTAACAATGAGTCTCCCTGCAGTGATTTCAAATGGAGCTTCACAGGTTGTGGAAGTAGTTTTGTTGCGGTATAGAAAGTTTCCCACCACAATTACTTAATTCTTCACATCTGTGTGAAAAAATGTAAATCCTTCAATCTAGATCTTATTTAAAAGTTAACCCCGGGGAAAAAAAAAATCAGGGCATCAAACAGGATTTCCATGTGTTTTGTTCTGAGACCACTAAGCCATATTCACTCTGTGCCTGGTCCTTAAGACTGGGGGATTTACAGGCAGGCAATGAAACATGAATCTGGCGCTGCTGGCAGCGGTGCCGGGAGCGGGGCTGCGCGGGCTCTGCAGCGCGAGGCGAGCGACTGGCAAATCCCTCCTTATCCGGTGGCTATTAATGGCATGTTAGGAAACGAAAGACACGGAGGTGTCTTCGGCTATCGCCTTTGCCTCGCTGTGTCAGCCGCAGGGTGAGTGTCTGAATGCTGCTCCCGGCGCAGCTGAGTGCGCTGCTGCGGCCACCAGCTCCTTATCGCTGTTGGCGTCACCCAGCCTCCGTGACGATGCTCTGTGTGACCGTGGCAGGAAATGCTGCCTGTGAGCGTGCCGCAAAATGCCAGCCAGCAGCTCCTGGGGCTGCTGGAGACTCTGTTTATAGATTTTACTGTTAACTGGGGAAATGTGCAGTTAAAAACGGCAGTGGCAACAAGGTAGGGTTGGAGCTGCCAGCAGGGTAGACAGCCCCCCTGACCACTCTGCAGGGATGCAGCTCAGCAGAAGCTGCTGTAGGGAGGGTAGGGAAATTTTCTCTTAATGTTTTCCATAATGCTCTTGATCCTCCACAAAAGACAGCCATACCTCCTAATGCGTTGCTCCTGAGGACTGGTGATTTTTGGGAAGAGATTAAGTGAGCTGCTTCTCCCAGAACGCTTTTTTTGCATGTCCCCGTTGTGTCACCTCTCGATACCGCGCTGGTGACCCCCGAGGCAGCTCTTCACACTTGTGTTGTTGCGGCCTAAGCCGCTGCTTAAAGCAGTTACTGCTGCTCCTCCCGAAAGGGCCCCACGTGTATCCTGCGGGGAGGGAGGAACTTCGCAGTTAAAATGCAAATTTGGAAATTCAAGGTGAGCCTCCTCCTGCCGTCCAGGGCAGACGGGGCTGCCAAGGGCAGAACAGCATCAGCGGTGGATGGGAGGATAGGGAAGACTTGATGCTTTACATCTTTGCATCTTTAGTTGGGAAAGAGGGGGAAACAAATGCTGGTTCAGGCAGATTTTTGAGTAAATGACAAAGTATTTTGGTATGCAGGAAACAACTGCTTCCCCTCTACAATTTTTGGGCACTTGAAAGGAAACTAAGCAACCCCAAACCTTCTGCAAACAGTGACACAGTTATAAAGACTGACTATTCTCATCTTAAAACATCTTAGTGTTTATCTTGTGTCAAGTGCTGTAAAGGTTCTTTTACATCTCACTGATACCATGGTGTTTGCCTGGGAGCAGTAGGCTCTAGCAAAGTTTTGTGTAATTTATCTCTGCTAACAAGACATTCATTATATGTATAATCTTCCATGAGATTCTGCTCCAAAATATCTAAGGAGATTTCAAATAGTAATAAATAATAATAATTCGAATAATGAAGACTGCTTGCTGCAGAGACTTGAAACTACCTGTGCCATGGAAAGCAGGAAGCATCACCAGGACTGTGAATGCTGCTTTTGCTTTGCAGATGGCGGGGTCATTCCCCCTAACTTATGCTGAGTGCTTTATCACGCCGAGGGGGTCGGGTTTTGGCAGGTTGGTTTACAGGGAGGCCAAGGGTCAGGAATTAGCTGCATGTTAGCACATTGCTAACGTGAAGTTCGTGGTTACGCACTGGTTCTTGCTCCTGGAGCGCCATGTCCCTACAAATCCATGCTGATTTTGCAGGTCTGCATATGCTCAGGAGGAGCTCTGCTGCCTCGGCCCACAGTGCAGAAAGGGATCAGCAAATGTAGGAGATGTCATTGCAGTTATTTAGTAGGACTGTTGCTGGACAGAGGTTGGGGCTTTGGGCTGCCTCCTGAGGGAAGCAGGAGCAAGGCAGACGTAACACGGTGCAGGAGGGTTAGGGACACATTGGTGTGCGTGGTCCTGCTGTGTACATGCAGTACTCGGGTCACAAGGTGCCTTCTCCTGCAACAAAATGCACTTTGCGATGTCCTTGGGTCAGACCCTGTCTCGCTGCAGTTACACCATGGGGCTTGTAGGAATGGTATGTTGGGACGGGGACACCCATCCTGGAATGGGGTTTGGATGGACGGCCAAGAATAAACAAACGTGGCGGCTGGGCTTGGACTTTTAAAGCAGGCCGAGGAGGAACGCTCCCCGCTGCGTGCGTGTCTGGCGGCGGCGCGCGGCCTGCCGGGGGCTGCGGCCTGGCCGCGTCACGCTCGCCTCGGCCACCTGGCAGGCAGCAGCTGCCGGGGGCCCAGCTGGGGCCCTGAATTCCTGGCGGCTGCTCCGGCCTTCCCGGCCGCGGAGCTCCAGGGGGCAGGTGGTGGTGGGGCACGGGACCTGAAGACCCTGTTGCCTCCTCACGTCGGAGAGCGAGAGTGTCCCCCGTGTGCGTTTGGAGGTGACGGCTCCGAAAGGCGCTGCCTAGGAGAGCAGAGAGGAGAGGAGCCGGCAGCCCCTTATCTCTGCTCCCGCTCTCCTGCGAGCGCCAGCCTGTGTCACAAACATGTTTTCCATCCGTCCTGCCTGCTTTATCTCCTGGGTTTTCTTAGCTGAGCCTGCAGAGCGTTCTCGTCTCCAACATATTTAGGCAGAGATCTGAGACAGTCGACACTTGTTTTTCGTAGACTCACAGCATACTGGGGTGCTTTTTTTAACTTACAGTTGTGGTTTTCAGAGTCTTAAATAGAGCCTGAGAACCAACAGAATGAAGACTAACTCCAATGTATATTAAGATTAACTTTCAGAGGGGCTAAGATCAGGGCAGGTCAGATGGCGTGTGGGACTGTTCAGCCTCATGATGCTGTCTGCTGCTTTCTTGGGTATTGCAGGAAATAAATGACAAAGCTAAAAACAATCTGGAAAAATATGTTCTGCTTGAAGGGGAATTGGGGCTGGGATCATGGGCATCTCCTTGTATGAATTACTGAGATCTAAGGGCACTGACAAACTCCAGCAAATAATTCCAGTTTGCTCTTCCTTTCTTTTCTAGCACAGGATTGGTATGTCCTCAGAGAGTCCTGTAGCATAGCAACTTCTCATTCAAACTGCAGATTACAGGGAAAGTGGCTTGAAAATTGTGCCATAATGGATTTCTTTTCAAAGCAAACTGTAAAGCTCTCCTTTTCAAACTGTACTGCAGTGAAATTTCCAATGGAGTTGCTCTTCTCTAGGATTCATTTAGCAAGTTTCTTTCCAAATTAGATCACTGAAATGCCACATCCATCAGAGTGCACTACGCATTCTCCACATATTTTCACTTGAAACCTGCCACTATTCCATGAAGCAGATGGGATGATCTCATGATATTAATGGAACAAATCTTTCTGCTAATTCTTTTCATGGTTTAAATGATGTTTCTTAGAAATGAGATACGTCGTGACAGTTCATTTGTTCCCACTCTGCATGAGAAATTCAAAGATTACGAAAGCGCCTAAAAACTAGCTGAACGGGACAGAAATATTGTAGAAACAGAGATATGTGTATCACCCTGGAATTGGGTCTCTAGTTTCATCTTCTGTATAAATTTTTCCAAGGTTAAATACAAGATTAAAGCAATATTAGGCTGTAAGTGAAGCAGGTCCAACTTGCCAGGTTCCTGTAAGTACCATTCCAAAAAGAATTTTCAGAAGAACAAGGAGGAAGGGAGAATACAAAGATACCACGGGAAACTTATTTTATTGGAAAGGACAAGGCTATGGTTGGAAAACTGTCTGCATTTCTAGTATTCCCATAAGCAAAGCTCTGGTATGCCAAATACAATGGAAACGAGGCTGTTGCCGCTCTCTGGAAAACAAAGCGGGGTTTGTTCCTCTTTTGAGTAAGTTGTATTTCCGTGGTTCATTCTCGGGCACGTTATTTCAGGGAGGAAGATTTTTCCTGTAGTCTCCTGCGCTAGGAGAAGGCTCAAGCCTGGGGGGGTGGCTTGTGTTGTACCACCAGTGTCACTAAGCAGGTGAACCTGAAGCTTCTGCTTGCTACTCGTCTTGCCCGAAATGTCCCTGCAGAGGAAAGACAGTGGCTTAAACCAAAGTGCAGGCTGGAAGGTCATTAAAGGCTTCTTTTCTGCTTTGGGGCTAGTCAGCCAGCACACAGGCGTGCTGGCTACAGTGTCAGGGTGGTAGCTGCACCACACGAATCACAACCGGTGATAGCAGAGTGCCAGTGCTGTGCTGCGCTGTTCCCATTTCCGGTGTTTTTGCACCAAATGGTGGTTGTGTTTTGGAAGGGCCAGTGGGAAGGGAGCTGCAACCGTATGTTTTCTGTGCTAGCATGCGTACTGCTTAAAGGATGGGATGGGAGCTGGAAGCTGGGCAGGGGTCAGGATCGTGTCCGTGGTGTTCAGCATGTTGCTGCTTCTTTGAAAAGGGTGTTTGGGGATATGTTGTCCAGAAGTCACTTGTCAAGCATCCACAGGCCTTATTTCAGAGCTCTGCAGACCTCATTTTAACATGTTTCTTTTAAATAAGAAAGCAAGTAAATTCCTATATTTAGTAGCTGAGCAGGACCTCTGTTTCTCATGTGTCCATTCACATGCTTAATTGTATTCCAATGATTGCTTTCTTTAAAATTGTCAGAAGTACTCATGTAAATAAAGTTAGCATATGTTAGTTAGCGTATATAGCATATCTGCAGAAGTAGAGCTTAAATATCTCTAAATTGTTTACTTCTTTTCCCAACTGTTTCCTCAGTAGTCAAGCTAAGCGATATGGGTGAGTAGAAAAAAACAGCAACAAAAAAGTAGTTAGAAAATTAAGTTTTATAACAAGAATCAAATCAGTTACTACTTTATATAGGAGTTGACGAGAAGAGGGAAGTTTAGCTGTTGAACCAAAAACCTATTGCCACTTATTGCTGTCATGGATTGATCTGGTCTTTCAAATGTGCTTTTAGTTTTCTGACAGCTATGTACTTTGTAGCAGGTTTTGGAAGAACAACTTGATTGCAGATTCCAGTTACAGGAAACAGATTTTCATTTTTTAGAAGTTCAAGAGCTGTAGTTTTCATGAAAAGGAATTGTATTTGCAGCAATTGGTGCAAAATAAAAAGATGTTTTTAAAGTGCTCTCTATTCCCTGTGTCATTGCTCATTAGTAACGATATAGAAGCAATATAACCATTCCCTGTGCTTAGGGCTGAGACAGAAACACTTCCACTTTGTGGAAACATTTCGTTTTTTTTTTCCACTCTAAAATCTAAATTCCTGAGTTACAGGATTTAAAATAAAGTTGTTATATCTTTAAACAATGAGCTTTCTGCATAATGCCTTTGTGAGTGCTGTAGAGCTTAAAAGGGTCATAGGTGCAGTGTGTGGGAAAGTACTAAGATGCAAATAAAGGGCCTGTGCTTCTTAAAGCAGAGAGTCATTCAGTTGGATGCAATCTCTGAATGTTATGGATTATCATCAAATGCTATGTTGGATATTACTTTTGGAATGTGTATTGGGATTCTAGGGTTAAGTAGTGTTTTTTTTTTTTTTTTTGGATGTGGGACATATATTTGCATAGAGGAGAAAGTGCTGTGCCTTGGTTGTCTATGCAGAAGTTAACAAACCTGCACCAAAAGTCCCCAACTACTGGAGTGACGGTGGTTGATTTGTGGGAGGGCTATTGCTCATGCCGGGTCTGTAGTCATCTGCACTGTTTGTAAGTATGATAGCATGGGACTGCCAGGAATGCTACAGCTATGCATGTGCACTCATATAAACAACACCTGAGGTTATGTCTCTCTAATGAAGGCATGTGGAGACAAGGCTTGCAAATATTTAGGCGTTGGCTTACTGTAGTCATGCAGTTTCTTAAGCAAGAAAGAGATAATGTCTTTTCTTTTAAAAATACTTCTTTTTTTTTCTATATTTTGAGTAAGAAAAAAAGTGAAGTAAATTTGCAGGAATATTTCAAAAGTGCTGATCATGAAAGAGGAGATGAGGAGGCAGTAGAGCTGAGCTATTAAAAATAACTCCAATTTTCAGAGGTTCTCCATAGATATTTGAAAAGTGAGCCCATTCTTCTGATGTTATAGCTGGAAGATGATCTGGGCCCAGGTAAATTAAACAGATTTTCCTGAGATAAGAGTTCTTGGTTTCCAGGTGGATTTCATGCTGCCAGTTGAACTCTAACCATGAGGCAGCAACCTGCTTTCAAAGGGCAGATGCACTTGGGTGTTATCTGTGCCAGGAAGACATACAGCCTGGCTAGTAATATCTAGATGGGGGGAGTAAGAAGATATTTATAACCTTCAGAAGAGTGGGGATGGCCTCTGGGTTCATGATAGTTCTTCATTTTCTGAGGTCATATCATGATAAAATTGGGAATGAGGAACAGACAACAGCTTGCAGTTCTTAGGCTTCAATTTGGCAGCTGCACATTTTCCAACAGCACCTTAGTGCATAATTATGAGTATGCAAGTAAAGATTTTTGTGTGCATGTTCTTCCTATTTGTTCGGGGCATCATCAGTTGGCTAGTAGTAGTGAGTTTTACATTAATTTACTTCAGACTTGAAGGAGCATGTGTATGACATTGCTGAACTTCTAAAAATGAAGTTTTAACTGTAACTTATATCATCATGGTATCAGAGAACTAGAGTTGCAGATTTGAGAAGAAATTGAAATATGGTGATTGGAAGAATTACAGAAACTTAAGTTTGCTTCTAAGCCAGAAACATGATAGGAGCTGTAATGAGAACAGTATTAGTGGCTACCTGGAAAATAAGCAGTTTGCAGAAGGAAATTGTGCCTGCTGGAATTCTTTCAAGCAGACAACAAGCAACGAGTCAGTTGTCACAGTTTCCTTGGATTTTCACATGGCTCTAAGCCTTTGAAAGTGGGATGTAAAAAAAAGACATGTTCCTTTTGTAAATTAAGAACTAGCTGGAAAAGAAAAGGGATGCAGATGGAGAGAGATTTCGTATGCTGTCTACTATATGCTTCAAACCCTGAGAAAGGATGTGGGTATTAAGGAGAGGGTATCTGCTGACTCTAGAAAATTTTGTGGGTCAAAACTAAAGCTGACTGTAGAGAAAGATCTTGTAATATAAATGACTGAAATAAAACAGCAGGACTAAGTTCATTACAATGCAAAGTAATATGCAAGAAAAAGTATACTAATATGCAAAATAGATTCTGAATGAATTCGTTCCATTCAGCATACTGATTTACTCAGTGTTTAGTAGCAGTCAAAGAGGAAATTAAAGATTTAGGAATTGAAAATGGATTAGCATAATAAACAGAACATGGTTGCACTGCTGCTACAAGCCTTTGTGCATTTTGAATATCGTGGGGTGTTCTGATAATTTTGTCTCAAAAAGAATATAGTAAAATGGTGGAAGTCAGAATGTCACAAGTGATTGGAAACAATGATCTCTGAGATACTAATTAGATAAGGATTCTTCTATGTGAAAAGAGGCGACTGAAGTGGGGCAACTGAAGTGACAGAAGATTATAAAGACACTAGTATTGAGAGGACGAGTGAGGAATGTTCATTCACTTGTGTTCATGTAGCAGTGGGCAAACAGAGAGGTTATTGGGCAGAAAAATTTGAAGCAGAAAGACCTTTTTCAAACACTGCATAATTGAATCGTACCCTGATGTTGTGGAGGCCAGTAATATATATTAGAAAGAGAAATCAAATAATATAAATTAGAAGTTGTCAATAAATAATGTCCTGTATGTATCTATGAGTGTATGAAATCCTTAATCTACAGGTTACCAGCAGCAAACAGTGAGAGAAGCAGCTCTTCCTTGCACCCTGCTACTGACAAGCGCTAGACCGCGTGCTGGGCTAGCCGAACTTCTGTCCAAGTCAGTGTGTCTGTTCTTAGGTGAGATTAAAATGATGATTTCAGAATTAGACAGGGTAGACAGAATACAAGTGTAAACCACGGGAACAGTGTGCACGAATGCATCCTCCTTACAAATCTGAACGGCTGTTGTAGGCTTTAAAGTGTTCTAAAACAGAGATAAGCACTGGAAACCACAGTCAACAAGTTCAAAGAAGAAACAAGCTAAAAATAAAAATGCATGCTCAACTAAGCACTAAATACAACCACACAAAATCCTGGAAAGGGGAATTGATAAGGCAATAGCTTTCCGGAAGAAAAAGCTAGGGAGAGAGGTTGTAGTTGGTGAAACTGTGAGGGTTATATTGAGACCTTCCTACATATTGCTCTATTAAGAAAAGGGAATATTTGCCCCATCCCTTGAATGAATCACATCCCTGTCTCCTAACTTCAGAGATTACAAGATTTGGAGATGGCCCGTAGGTCCCTAGTGGCTCCCTAAAACATCTCTGTGCCTCCTTCCATTGCTGCCAGTGAAGCTCCGTTGCTGATAACGAGACCTTCCCGGCTGTGGCTCCCTCCTGAATGCCTCCATGCTGGGAAAATCCCTGCAGAGGGTGATTTGTGGTAGAGGTAATGCAGCCTCTGCCTTTACAGAGTTAATCAAAAACCCTTCCCTTAGCCTCTTCACAGGCCATGCCCCCTCCTTCTCAGTGGATCTTGATTTTTGCGATAAAAATGAGAGAATGACACAACAGAGATTATCATCCTATCTCTCTCTTGTGGATTGATTGGGGAGGATCTGTGTAGGCATATGTTCTGGTCTTGATTTACTAATCAGAGGAAAAATCATGCTGTAGCTTTGTTGAAACTTGTCTTGCAAGATACTAAAAAGCCTGCTGTTGACTTACTAGTAATAATGGAGAAAAAAAAAAAAGGAAGATCAGGATAGGCATTAACCTCAAGCCAACCATAGTAAAACACTCTTCATACTGAGAACTGAAAGCCCTGAGTTTTGTGATGCTAGAATGAAAAAGTGTATTGGCACTTGGATTTTTTTTTTCCTGACTTAAGGTGCTTGTAAAGTGAAGATTTACAGATGCTGTTACCTATAAATTACTCATCTGCCTGCCCCCATTAAAAATTTTGCTGTTGTAAAAATGTCTTTTCCTATTTCTACTAGAAATGATTGAGAACTGAAATGTCCTTTCCTGATCAGCAAAGGAAAGTAAGATGATGTATATTGCCATGGCCTGACTGTTTTTAGGAATGAGTTATTTCAATAGATTGTGTGGTGTCATGCAGAAGGTGCAAGAACTCAGGTACTTCACAAATCAAGTGTGGTTAAAATAACTCTCCCAATGAACTGTGACATGACACTGTCTTTCCTCCTTTATACCTCAAATAGCAAGAGAGTTCATGCAAGACAAGGGACAGAGCACTGTGGTGTAAAGTCGCAAATCAGTTTAAGAATATGCACATTGAACAATAATCATGAAATAATGGAATTAATATGCTGAAATTAGGCAGCATTCCCTGTCAAACACTAGCAAAAGTCACAGTTCAAACTGAAGAAGCAAATCACAAGCATCTTCTATTACCATGAAAACAAAGTGGGAATAAAGATCTGTCCACATAAGGACTAAACATGTAGAACAGATTTATGGAAAAAATATAGATCTGAGGTTAAGCAATGTGGCAATATTAAAACTGTCATTTCAAATGAACTTCAACTTTTATCGTTAACAGTAGTATATCTGTGTACATAGTATTTTTATATTGCTGTTTTAAACCACAATATTCTGGCTTCCAGATATGCCTTTTTTTAAAAAAAACCTACATGTGTAGGGGAGGCTTCCTAATTGACTTTATTAATCCCTGTGCTTTGTTCATAGTTGTGATTCTGCTTGCAGGCAATGGTTGGTGGCTGCACGGATCTGCAAAGTAGCTGCCTCTTGGGACAGCTTCCTTTCTGACACCAAATAGATCATTGAATGATGCAGACTTTCCTGGTAAGGCTGATACCAAGTCTTCTCCCTGAGAGCAGCTGTCACTTTGGCATCCTGATGCTGAAACGAACGTGGTGTGGGGCCTCAGCAGCTCGGGACCCGCACGGCTCGCGGCCGCGGCGGACAGGCACCGCCGTGTGCCGACACTGGATCCCCGTGCTCTGCAGCTGGTCAGCAGGGGCTGGGAGCACCTGGTGCTTGTCGTGCACTGGCCGCACAACGTGCACGTGCCCAGGTTGCTTTCCTAGCTGCTGCACGCCTGGCAGGTCTGATGGGGTAGTGCCGCGTTGCTGACAAATCCGCTCCTTCTCTCAACGATGGTTGGGTCAGCGGGAAAGAGCTTGTAAACTAGCACATCAAAGGTGGAAATGCAGCAGAGTGCTGGAGAGGGTTCTTTAAATGCTGCGCGAACATGAAGTGATGAAACAGGACTGAAGGAATACGGCACTAAATTCTTATTCTGTGATAAGTACAGCTGTAAACCACAATGTTCTGCAAAACTTCCCATAGATAGGGAGCAAGACAGTGTCAGGATGGATATTATTACAGTGGTTCCCTGCAGCAAAGCATAATTTCTACAAACCAAGCCTGTTACTGCAAGGGTGGGACCCATCAGCCAATTGTGCGTATGTTCAGGTATCGCAGCTCCCCCCTGATGGCTATGCAGAAGCAAGCTGTATATTTTCAGGTTGAGGCAGGGCCTTTATAACCAGGCAAAGGAGAACTCAGAAACCTGAGTCAGACCTGACTCTGGCTTCAGAGGCGGCTCCTCTGTGATACTGAGGCACTCCTGCATCCTTAGGTACATCAGTCGTTTCCACTGATGAGAAATGGAGATTAGAATATTTCCATACCTCCCAGGGAGAGAAGGAAAAACCTTTTTATTTTGCATGGAAATACTTAATTGCTTTAGAATTTTATTTGGTTAGCCTGAAGATCAGATCTACAGTAAAAGTGTTATTTGCTCCTTGAGTCCTAGTAAGTATATACTAAGGATCATGCCTTTATCTAACTGCCAGTTAGGTTGCTGAACTGCTTAAAAATAGACCTTGATCCTTGGAGATGCTGACTGACTTGAGAAGGAATTGGGCAATAGCAACTGATGTGGTTTCACACACACACAATCAGAATTGCACAGAAGTGGAATTCCATAGCCAAATATAGAAACCCCTCAGAAATATTTTTTTCCTGAACTAGTTTGCAAAGAATGACAAAACGATTTTCTGAAAATAAGCAGTGTATAGAAATTAGGAAATGTGTTTGTGCCCTAAGTCTTTTGCTGTTTTATGATGTTATTGTTTTAAAACCTCCTAAATCTGAATTGCCTAAAAGTTACTACACATTTTGCCTTTTCCTAGGAAGGCCACTAAAAGTGTGGAAGCATAGAAAGATGAGGAAAAAGTAGCGGGAAAACTGAATATGTAATGTTTTATATAAAAGCTTGTATTAGAAACCTTTTCAGTAAGATATAAAAATTGGTACTTTCATAATGAATGACCTTTCTTTCCCAGTCCCTAATTTTAGTTGTTTGAGACAAGTGGATGAAAGTGCAAATCACTTGAAGTCAGTGAAGCTAACACAGCAGCTTCCAAAAAACCGTTTGCCAGTCTGGGTATAGAAAAATCACGCAACGAACCTTTTCGTGAAAATAAAACTGCAGTTAGAGGAACACATGTATATATATATATATATACATATATATATATATATATATTATTTTTTTCAATGAATACATCCTTAGTGCTTGTTTAAACCTGGAATTGTTCCTGATTAACTCCATGTATGAGTAATCTTTTTCTGGAATAAAAGTATCTTCCGGCTAAGCTTAAGATAGTAGCTTAATGATTAAACAGATGCAGTTACTTGGAAAATACTCACTGTGCAGACATCCTAGGTCTTTTTCCCAGGCTGAATGTAAATGTTTAGTGGCTGGGTAGAGAACAGATATTTTTAAAAAGTGGCCTTGGATAACAGATATTCCTAATTTGTTAGAATGAAGGAGAAAGTGACAATATCTGATAGTTTTAGCATATAAACTAGCAATACCCATCGACTGGAATGTGGGTAAAGGAATCCTTTGTTGCTGTGTAATAACTTGGGAGGGCGCAGAAGCTGGAGGCTGCGCAGCGCAGCAGGGGTGTTGTGGGAACTGCAGTGTGTCCTGGCCCTGCCTAACTGTTCCTCATACAGAAGTGAAGGAGGGGGAGAGAGGGAGAGTGCCAACAACAACCTGCTTTTTCTTTCTTTCTTTTCTTTTCTTTCTTTTTTTCCACACAGACAGTAGCTGAGATCCCGACAGGACCGGGCTTTCACAAGCTTTATTTAGGGTCTTCAGGCTGTAGCCTTGGCATAGTTAAAATTGCCATTGTTGTGAGTCATAACAGCAGAAACTGTGTGACTGAATATAGCATAAGACTGGATTTGTTCATCATGTATTTTTTTTAAGACGTTATTCACAAAAAGTATTTTTAAATTATCCTCCAAAGGAAGTGTAAAGGATGCCTGTGATACTCGGGGCTTGTTTGTCCAGTTTCTTATCCAAAAATATGGATGTTAATCTAAAAAGAAAAATGAATACATGGGCCAGGTTTATGTTTACCAAAACAAGCAAACAAAACCTATGGCCTCTATTAGCAAAGAAAAAGCAGAGAAAATAAAGAAGGCTGCTAGGAGAGAAAGCTTCTGGGGCTGCTAGATCTAGACCTTAACCAGAAAAGCAACCTTTGCTGGCTTTGCCTCCAGTGGTTTGAACACCGTGTTTGAACCTGCCTTGAACACAGCTCTGGCTCACTCAGGGCAGACGTGGTTTATCTGGCACATGCGAATGAAGTGGCTCTAGTACTGATGTTGTAAAACTGCTATAGGTAATGAAAATCAAGAACCCTAAAGCTATTTTAAAATTATCAGTTAAAATATTCCCCTTGAAGACTCATCTTCTTGATTTCCTGGAGGTTGTCTCCAGGGAGACTCTGAATTTTGCTTGCAAACCTTCTCTTTTCCTCCCCAGTTTTCTCACAGTTACCCACCCAAGAGAGGTGTTCCTTCCCTTATTTGATCTCCTTTGGGAGCCTGTGCCACGTTACCCAGCCCAGGTAACCTCTGTTGACTCCCGGTCTTTTATGTTTCCCTTACAGAGAGGGCAGAGGCTGCAGCCTTGGCTCACCAAGGCGGTAAGAAGATGTTCTGGCTGTGAGCACAGGGCTGGGTGGAGCAATGGGTGCTTTGGCCCAGATATGCTGCAAGGCCCACATATACATAGACATTAAGGGAGAGATGGGTGGATTAATAGCCAGAAAGCCTGCATCTGGTACTGGGTTATGCTTCCCTTTTTGCCGGGACAAGTGCCATCGCACAAGCAAGGCTTTATGTGCAGCACAGCGCTGCAGATCCAGGGCATGCATGGAACAGTCAGGTCAGGGACACAGTCCTGGAAGTGTCACCTACAGCGATGCAAGAGGATGGGGGATAAGGGTCTTGCTGAGAGAGCCCCAAAATGGGTGCTCTCACCAAAGGTGCCTACAATGCAAGTTTAAGCTTAGGCTGCCCTTACTGGGGAAGTATTACACAGCAGTATGTGACCAGTGAATTAGAATATGTATACATCCAAAATGACTGCAGTTTTATGCCTCAGTAAATATGAAAGAAACATCCTTAATTATTTCTACAATAATTCAAAGTATTAATGTTTAGTTTCCTTTTCTCTCATTTCTCTATAGCTATGCTCAGAAAAAGTGCCTGCTCCAGTGTGTTTACAAGGACATTTATTCTCCAAACAATCTGCACTAGTTATGCTAAAACTACTTCAGGTAGGTACCTGACAGCTTGGGTGGAAAAATATTTTCTTATTATAAAAGATTTAAAGAAACTGGTATTCTGGAAAATTCGATATGGATGCAGAACAACTCAGAGTCTGGACATTTTTCTTTCACAGATTTTTGTATGTGTAATACTTTACATGCTCTATATAGGCATGCTAAAACCAAGACACAAAATGTTAGAAGTCCAGACATGCAGTCTTTAGGGATTCTAAATCAGGAATATCATGTCAAATTCTAGATATTTTATCTACAAAGGCAAAATGTTTTCACTTTGTAAACCAGTAAAGAATGGCAGAATGTTGTTTACAGTTTTGTATATTCAAGAGAAAAAGAAGTTATAAAAACAGCAGTATCTTAATTGAGTACTGAAATTTATCTGATTAAAACAATATAGCAACAGCTACAAAAGTTGAAGTTTAGGAATCTTTTTGAAAGGATAATAGAGTGAGATGAGGCAATCTTCATTTACTTACACATGATATAAATATGATCAGAGTCAGTGCTGTATAGTTCAGAACAGTAACTATGTAAATATAACTGTTTTAAAACTTTGGTTAAAAGCAAAATATTTTGCTTATTCGTTATCAAGCACATTACTTCTGCTTCTGTGTTTGCTAGTCCTGAAATTGCTGCTAAATCAAACCCAAAAACATCAGTAAAGGAAATTCTAGCAAAAATAGCCTAATAGCCTGGATGCAAGAAAGACCAACAGTCCAGCTGTTTATGTAGCTCACGAGATGCATTCGTTCAGAAAATAAAAGAGTAAATAATTTGGAGAACAAGCAGTTCTAAGACTGGTATGTGTTTTGCATTGAGAAGAAAGCATTCAGAAGGTTGATCCAGGTTAATAAAGCTTAGAAGCAGTTTATGGTTTTGAACTGAAACAAACTTCATAGCTTTAGAACTTGCACAATGAACCAAGTGTATTTTGCCCTGTATCAAAACTTCACCTGGAATTACATCAATTATAAGATTTATTTATTTTTTACTGAAATGTGAAGGGGATGTTTACATACTTGGACTTTTCGGAACCATTTCATGTGCTGCATTAAAGCTGCACCGCTGGGTATCCACAAGTTGTGTATTTCTTTGTGTAAGACACTTTGGTCATATAAATGATAAAAGTTCAGAAATGTAAAGCATTGTTCCTTGCCTTCCTTTTAGGGAAAGCTTAAAATGTCTCACCAAGCTTTAGCTTTTCCATCTCACCTCTTCTATTTTCCAGAAATTATTTTTTTCCTTGCTAATTAACTACACAGTTGTCTGGAGGAGGAAAGTATTACTGGCACTAAAGCTTGCTCAACGTGCAGACACAGCAGGCAAACACCTTGCAGCCCTTTGGCAGAGTAGCAACATACCATTAATAAGCAAACAGCTTGGAAGCTCAGCTATAGCAAAGCATTTGATACAGAAAAGAGACTTAGCTTTGATCTGGTTAATACTTTTCTTAGAATCACCACTGTGTTGGGTATAGTACAGTGGTCAAATTTAACAGGTCATAGTAGCTAATCTTTGTCCCCCCTTTATACAGGGATGGTATGAGAGGAACACTTGAAGTGTGTGTTGGTTTTAGATAACCCACAATGTTTTTTTGTTTTTTTTTTTTTTTGAGGAAGTGCAAAGGAAGGAAATTGGGATTTTTCCAAACTTTTTTTTTCCCCCTCCTCCTCATCTAGAGCAAATTAAAATAGAACAAAATGATGAGAGACCATCCAAGGTAACTCCAAGCTGTTTGTGTGCAGTTCTGCTCCACCCTGTGTACGGTCTATTTTTGTTGTTCCTGCTGTGGTCGCTGGAGACAAGTTTTAATATAACTATGTTTTGGAATTCTTGTTTCTGCATCTGGAGTTGAGAAAACTCTGTCTCAGCCCTCAGCAAAGTCTCTGAATAATAACGAGCTGGTAAAACATGTCTAGGCAATGCTGGTTGGAGTGGGAAGGGAGAGAAGTCTCATTCAAAGGGCTCTGGATACGGCCTGGAAGTTCTTCTGTGACCCTTTACAGAAGTTATCAAATATTAAGTATTGCTCAAAGTAACTATAGTTACTGTAAGAGTACTGTAAACATGCAAGTTTAAATGCTTCTGAAAGGCAAACTATTTAGCATTGAGGGCTGTATCAAAGTGTTTTAAAAGTCTTGTTTTCCAGTCTTTGCTAATTGCTGCACAGTGCAGAGCCAGCACTGACCGTGCTCTCCGGCAGTGAGCCCGGGACCCTTCTTCTCACCAGTCCTTCAGTGAAATCGCAGGGCAGCTCTTGGCTGCGGCGGCGAGTGTAATGGGAGTGAGCCCTGGATTAAACCTTTGAATGAGCTGGGCACAAAGAGAAAGTAGGGACGGCTTCTATCAGGAAGAAATGTCTGTGAGCCTAATTTAACAAAATGTTTTGTTCTCACCCTGGATGCACGTTTTTGGTGTGTTTTCTCTATTCTGCTGATGGTCTTGAGCCAAAGACCCCTATACAGGGAGTTATCCTAGAATAATTACTCTGGAAAAAGTAATCTGGATTAACTCCATGGAAGCACAGTGTTGCTCCAGAATGAATTATTGGTAATGTTAATCTGTGAGTGCTCTGTCCCCACTGCTCTTTGCTGTTTTTTTATGGGACTCACCTTTGTGAAGAGAGACTTGTCTGTCTGCAGCTTAAAGTCTTAGAGCAGGGGAAAAGAAAGAAAAAGGGAGGGGGGGAAAAGAAAAAGTATTACTCCACTGCTTTAACACTTGCAAAGGTTTAAAAGCCATGTATTCACTTATCCGATCTCGACTGCTATAACAAAATTTAGTTGCACAAGGGACAGAAATCTCTCCTGGATGACTAAAAGCCGTGAGGTGCCCTTGAAAATGAGGAGGCCCTCTGAGTGGGCTGTGAGCGAGCGCAGGTGGCTTTGCATCCCCTACCGCCTTATCTTGTGTTGTTTCCCAACAGCTAGGGGGTATAAACCCCCCTCGGGCCGTGCCCGGCGCCTCTG
>NW_010576496.1:29821-71950 GCF_000705375.1 Tinamus guttatus
AAAGTGCCGTTTACGCTTTCATAAAAAAAAAAAAAAAAAAGTGAAATTGCCCTCCTGGGATCACCATTGTCCTGGCTTTATGTAATGCAAGACCAAACCTGCCCGGGTGTGAAAGTAGGGGATGATATGAGGAGGACTGGAGAAAAAAAAAAAAAAAAGCAATTAGCAGCACGTGGGAGAAAGTCAGGAAGATCCAAAGGCGAAAGCGGGCTCCTCAGGAGAGCGGAGGAGCCCTCGCATGTTCCCGGCTGTGTCTGAGCAGGCTGCCAGACCCCACCCTGCACAGCAGTGCTGATGGAGCGCGGCTCCTGTTGGGTACTGCCTGGAGATGAGCGGATCTTCGCCAGTGTTTTGGTTTAATTTGAGGGAAGGCGAGCCAGTAATCTCAATATGGGAGAAGAACAGGGGAAAGAAATCACATCCTTAATGAAGTTTGTTAATAAACTTGGTTAAAAATGTGATTGCATAGAAATCATAATACATAGAAGCATGTAATCACAGGTAACCAAATTTCATCTACGTTGCAGTACACAGGAAGTCCTCAGGGTATTCTGAAGGACAAAGTACACATCAAGGATTGCTTTTGAGAAGTCTCTATCCTAGTTCTTAGAAGGATTAAGTATTCGTTGGTCTTCGTTTCATTAGGAAAACAATATTTGAGCTTGTTAGTATCCCATGGTGTTGTCAAATGCTGGTAAAGTGAGCATGTCCAAATATGCAGTAATAGAAGGCTCTTTACTCAGAATTCAGTAGAAGGCTGGTCATAGTACGCAAGCAGGCCTATAGTGTCTGGCTGAAATGCTTTACTGATTACTGGCATGGAAGTTTCAGTTTGTACAGTATATAGTAAGTGCATTGTCAGTACCCAAAGTCAGTCCAGATCCAAGGACAGAGCAGAGCACCATGGTTCTGTCTGCTTCTGACATGGCTTTCTGAATCCAGGCTTTCATGGGAAAAAAGGGTCTCTAACAGAGGCATGACTAGATTAGGGAAGCCATGTTTTATGCTGATATGAACCTCTGAATATGAGATATCTTGCCTTTTTTAGGGGACTATTTCTGTGTTGTAGCATAAAGAAAGATTGTGTTATGATTTGAGTTCTGCTCTGGGTCTTGGAAAACCTGTGTTCAGTTCTTCAATATAGCATAAGTGTGTCATTCTGAGTCTGTTAGCATCTTTTCTGTGTCTACAAGAGTAGTCGTGCTGGCCTGTGAGAGAACAAGGCGTTAAACATGCTGAACTGCCTTCCTGGTGCAAACTGATCATTTTTCATAGGGACAGGGTTGTGTTCAGCTCCTTTCATGTAAATTATGATGTACAAAATAGATAGGAGTTTTAATGGAGAAACTTGAATTGAGGGCTCTCATGTTGGGCTGTACATTTGTAAACTACCAGTTAAAAATTTAAGCTAATCCTGAGTAACTTGTTTGGCATGTTCAACGAATGGCAGTTTAGAGCAAACCATGTCTGCTATCTAAATGTACAGTGAAGGTGGGAATGGAGGTCCACTGAGAAACAAGTATATCTAATCCTTATGTGCTGCCTGTTAGTGGTAATGTTGTGCTCCAGCCCTGTTGCAGGGGCAGCTTTATACCCAGCTACCCCTTCAGTCATGTAGAGTGGCACAGTAGCAAGAGGCAACAGTAGAAGTACTTATTTCACGGCTTCTTCTCAAGGGGATGCTAACCTCAGAGCTCAGTCATGGCTGTTTGAGTGTGAACACTGTTAAGCACTTGCTAAAATATACAAAACTCATTTCATTGTTGAAACTTAATTAAAAGTGACATATCAGTTGTCATCTGGTCGGCCTGTCCTTCCAAACCAACCTCCCCTTTCTACCTTTACCACCCTCAAAAAAATAATAATAATAAAAAAAAAAAACTATAAAATCAGAACTGAGTTGCTGCTGATGTGCAAGGTTGTTGGATCCTTGTGCAAACAAGCTAATGTGAAAAAAGTATATAAATTCTGTTCAAGGGCTGCTGTAGTCTGGCTCTGAACAAGGGTTGGTAAAGCATGCTAAATGATCCTTAATTTTTATCTTTTTTTTTCTCACTGAGTGATTCAGTGTTAAGCATTATGAAAATTCTTCGTAAAATAAGGGTGGAGGAGGTCTAGGAAGTGTGACAAATGGAGACACAGCGGAAGTAGCCTTTGATTAAACAGAGTGTTTGCTTTTGATCACCTTTCTGTTTAGTCACTGGATACTTTGTGAATGCATATTCGCTTTAAATGGTAATCTTTTTATTTGTTAGCATTAATTACTAATGCCGTGTTTGCTAATGAGGAATTACTTTAAGCAGTATGGGTAAATGACTGTTCAAGAGCTGCTTTCAATTTAGTTGTAAGTGGTACCAAATTTAAAGTTATGACGTGATAGTAAATTGTGTGTGTGTGTGTGTGTGTGTATCTTAGAGAGAGAAGCTGAAAAGTTCCTCAGCACGATAGGAGAAAAACTTTTATCATTTTGCAGTATTGGAAAGTGGGCTACTAAATATACGTGGATGTGGAAGACAGCAGAAAGGGCTAATGAAGCTCCAAGAGAGCTGTGCTTGTTGCCATTTACAAGATTGTTGTGGCTTTAGTCTGTCAGTGTGATAAAAAGAAGGTAGTTCTGTTACTAAGAAACGGTGGCAGCCCAGTTGCAGTTCACTTAGTCTGAAAGGTAGAAGATCTGTAGCTTTGAGGGGCCTGAGTTTCTGAGACTGTAACTATAGGAGTAAAGTTAAAAATTAAATAGGTCTGATGGAGAATGTGAGTGTATGTAGTGTATGTTAATGGGGACTGTACTCACTGGATACATGCATGAGTGCACTCCATGTAAGATGTCCAACGGGGTCCTTTCCAGTCCTTTTTGGTTATAACTCAACAATGATTTAAGCAAATTTCATGAATTAAAACTCAAGTCTCGTGAATACTTACATTAGTCTATAATGTTATTTGCATGTGATTCTGATATTACTTTAAATAAAAGTGAAGAACTAAATGTGTTTTTTTTTCTTGTTCAAAGCAAAAAGATTGAAAGATGGAAGCAGTAGCAGTCAACAGTCAAGATGGTCTCATCAGAAGAAAAACTGTGTTAAAAGCTGTGAATAGGCGCAAGTCTGCATTGGCCATTAGCAGCTATGAAGCCATAAAAATTGTAATATTTTGCTGAAATTCTCACTGTGGCAGGTTTTGCTGATATTGCATTTTCCTACTGCTAGCCATTATATCACTATATGACAAAGCTGCCTGTGGTTGCATGGCAGCTAGTGCTGTAGTGCTGCTGTGGTGCATCCTCCGTGGCAGTCAGCCAGTGTGCCTGTGTTGAGCTTATGGACTTTCTGCTCCTGTAATAAAAAGGGTGGATTGTGCCGCTCTGCAGTGCGAAGCACCAGTTTCTGCTTTCAGAAGTGTTGTAGTGTAGTTTAGGCTTTAGATGTGACTGAAATTAGTAGCACTACATATCTGCTTCCTTAGGATTTAAATGCCTTAATAATGATGGTCTTTACAGCATCTAACAATAATAATAATAATAAAAGTTACTATTAATTCCCTCCTCCCTACCCTTTTCCATACCGTCCTATTACACTCAGTAATTTTCTCTAGTGTCTCTCTTTTGTCTATGCAAACTGTTCCTGGATGACCTTCTTGTATGCTTAGTTTCCTCATTTATGATAGCAGGGCAGGTTGCTGTCTGTGCCCCAGACAGATGAAGGTTCTGTGGCAAAGGCCAGGGTTAAGGGAAGCTGGGAAAGAAGAGAGCGAAGTAGTTAAGGAATAAACTTGCTAGGACAGCAACAGGATTCTTGATTTCGGAGGTGGTAAGGGAAAGATGTAAAGAAAAAAAAATCCGTCATACTAATATGCTGGGAAGAAAAGAATTAAATATCTCAGTTGTTAGCACTAGGTAAGGAAGAAGAATTACTATGGTTGCTATAGATGGAGTCAAACTGCAGAGAGTGCGAGGGACATTTCTGTTAGTGTTGGGGGTTGTTCTGCACCCCCCAGCATGTTAAATCAGAGCTGACCTGTTACCTGTTGCAGAGACACAGCTGAATGGGTGAAACTGTAAGTGGCAGAGAAGGGTGGCAGAGAGGCTATGCATTTTGTGAACTGTCTAGTCATCAAGTGGGGCAGGTCATGTTTACAAAAGCTTGAAAACCCCACCAGATAGTTTCCACTATCTCACTTGTAATCTTGTTAGGGGAAAAGTTCAGGATCTTTTGTTTTTATTTATTTATTTATTCCTGAAAGGATCAGGGAAAGATTGCAGTCAGTCCTGCCCAGTACTAATAAGGTGAGGAGGATGAAGTGGAGTCTTGCACTGATACACACTAGAAAGTTGCTCTAGTTAGTTCCCTTGTATCGATGTGAAAAAGGCTTTTGTGTAGATAGACTTGCTTGTGTTTTGATTTAAAAAGGATTTATTTTAGTTTTGCCTAAAATCAATAGTAGTTTGTTTTTCTTAATAACCAAAATAAAATTAGTATAGCCTTCTGCGCTAATATAATTGAATTGATGGAATTAAATTGAATTGATGGAATTGATGGATTTATAAAGTTAGAATTTAATTCAGTAACTAATACAGCCCTGTGCAGCTGAAACCTGAAGCTGAGTGAATCCAAGGCAAGGGAGCTGGCACACTGTCAAAACTGAAGAGCAAGAGAACATGACAATGTATTCCTGCTAACTTGTGTACTTACTATTTCGATTAACTATTCCATGGGGTTTTTATCTGTTATTTTTGAAAAGGTAACCTTGGAATCAGTGATGAAATGCACGCAGTAAAGCTGGTTATGGGAGCCAGACTGTTGCAATTCTGCAGGTCTGGCCTTTGAATGACAGGCCCAGCTTTTGCACCAGGAGTGCCAGTGCGCAGCACAGGCAAGGGGTGCCTGGCCCTGCTCCCCATCTGTAGGATTCACTCTAGCCGGGGAAGTTCTTGTGCTATTTGTATAGGAGAATTCTTTTCCTGAACAGCAGAAGTGAGATTGATATAAGTTGCGTCTGCATGAATGTTTTGCCAGTGTAGGTATGTCATTTACCCGGGGTATTTTTCTGTTCCCCTCCAACTCATTTTCCAGACTGATAAGTGGCTTTGGAAGCACATACGGGTTACAGACTGGGCCTGTTCTTGGTAGCTTGTGCTCGTGTAGCTCTGGAGATACTTGCAAGGCACCAGCGAAGTCACAGGTCACACAGTGAGAATGTGCTTCTCAGAACAGTTTAGTTCAGGTGGCTCCGAAAAGGCTGTGGCAGGAAAGATGTGTTACAGTACAGTCCTTTCCCTTTAGCTGTGTAAATTGGCCAGCACTGTAGCATTGACTGGCACAGCAGAAATTCGTAGTGTAGAAATAACTTTCAAATGTAATACATGGCAAATCTCTTATTCAGGTACTCAGTCTCCTTGAGACACTTGTTTTTTAGGGGATTGTACACTTTTTAGATAACACCATTTATGTTCACCTGCAGATGTTGTAAGATTTTTGACCAAACCTGCATGACTTCTATTACATTGCTATTATTGAGAATGAACAAAAGAGTAATTAGTTGCAGTGTCAGTAGGGCTCTGCATGAGGAAGGACTCCAGGATATGCCTTTTGTCTGCATGCTGATAAACAGCCTTGTGTTCAGACATGGAATTTAAAATCAGCTCAGGCTATCAGTTTCAATTAAAGCTCATAAAACTATTATGCTGTCAGTGGAAGGCACATGTACCTGATAGAAAAACTTTGTTTCACAGCTTTCCATCTTTATATTTGCTGAGCCCCACTGATTGATATGTTTCTAATGTGACAGGTACCCTGTCTTTGGTTTGATGCTGTTGCTGGAGTGTAAACTCTGCAGAGTGGCAATGGTGACGGACTGAGGAGAATAATGGCTTCAGATTTATTATTTTTAAATATCTATTAATTTTAAATGTTCTTATTTTTAAATGCCATGAATTTAAAATTGAATAGAAATCTGTGCAGGCACAAACTCATCTCTCGTAAGGCTGGGTGTTTGGAAAGAAGTGATGTTCTGTAAGCTACTAGTCTGCATGTAGAACATAGACCTGTCAAACCCTTACACAACTTGGCTCCATTAACCAAAATTGCTTTAAGTTTTGCTCCATACTGTACTCAGCTCTTTCTAAAAAGACTGAATTTATACCACCCTAGTTCTTAGGAAATAATAATAGAGTATACATTAACGCTAATGAACACAGCATATACTAGCTCAGACAGCTACTATAGCCAAAGTATTAGACATTTCTTGAAAACAAAAGAGAAATATGATCAAAATGTTAATCTTAACTGCTCTGTAGGCTACTAACTAGAACAAAATAGCACAGTACGAACAAGGAGAGACCCTGATCTCGGCAAGAAGAAAGGCGGTACTTTTTATTAAGCTAAGTGAAAGCGAACAAGCTATAAGCTAACAGCAAAGGCAAAGAGTTCTTGACAGGTTGTGTTCTTGAGCATGGGTAGCGAGCCCTAAAGAGCCCAGTGCGAAATTGTGTGGCAGACCTGGGCAGAGCAGTGCTGGAAGAAGGGTTAAATAATTAGAAAAACCAGCAGCTATTCTCTTTGGTTTCAAACTGGCTGGTGTAGGCAAACACAGACAGACAGAGCAGTCATGACTGTGTACGCATGTCTGACCGCTAAAGGCTGGCTAAAGCTTTCAATGAAAGTCTCCCCGAAGGATTCCGCTATGAAAAGGCCTTAATACTTAATGTTTACTTCAAGTAGGGATGAGGGCTGGTCCTCTGCCCCTCTTATCTGATACAGACCAGTTTTAGGACTGTAGCCGTGAGCTAGGTGGGCTAAAATATATTTGAAGAGTGGAACCTTTATCACCTAAACCTGAGGGGGAGTGGACTGGAGAAGCGCGTCTCCTTCCCTGTGCTCAGCTGAAGGCTGCAATGAGCGCTGCAGGCAGTGGTTGCTGTGGCCTCACTTGCCGTGGCCTCGCTCTGCACTGCTGTGTGGCGCTGCTGGCGGCTGCTGCGCCCAGAATTGAGCTGTGGTGCACTGGCATCCCCAAGGGTTCAGCTGGCAAACAGCTGCTTGGGGAGCTGATTGCAGTCTCATCTCACTGACTGACGGGAACATGGTGCTATTTAGACTTAAAAAGTGACTGTAGTGTCTGCTACAGGAGGGTGGAAAGCAAGGGAAACAGAGAGAATATTGATCAGCTTGCAGGGGTGTGAGGAGACTGCCATGCAAGTATGTGAAGTATGCAGTGTGTGCAGCACAAGGCCTGCATTTCTGCACGATGGACTGTTTCAGAGCAACAGGATTTAGGATGGGCTTGCCAAGAGCCCTTCTTGCAGCAGAGTTGTTGGACGGAGCACTGTATAGTCATATAGTGATCTGCAAGTTTGGATGTTAAAATCTTGCCATGATTTCTCTTTCCGTTTTCTGTTTTTTTTCTGAGGTCTTGCAGGCAGTGAAGAGTTTTCAAGCAAGTATTCACAAAGACTTGGGATGTAGTGGTAGGTTTGGATACAGGCTGTGTCAGAATTATTCTGAGAAGGTAAGATGAAAATTTTATATCAGTTCTGTAATTACAGGTCTTACTGTTTTCTTTCTGGTCAGATGGTTAGCCTCTAATGAAAGCGGCTGTCACTCTTGTGCGACTACCTTGATTTGGGAATAAGACTCCTTAAACTGGCATATACTTTAAATCAGGATAAGGAATAACAGAAGTATTGATCTATCTTCATTCACATGTCGGGTTGTAGAGGTATGGCATTATGTTTACTGTTAAAAATAACATCAATGTGTGTAGAGAGTTCTAATTCATTCTTTTGTCATGGTGGAGCAGAAAAATATCTTGTACCTTGTTTGAAAATGAGAGATAGCCTGTGCTCTAACTACTTCAGAAACACTGAGCTATTGTCCAGTCTTTACCTGAAGTATTTGATGGATCGAGTCTGCTGTAATTTGACTACAAAATGTTTTTTATTTAATTAAACAATTTCATTATATAAACTTCTTTATATAGGTCTCTTTACTATTGGCGATTCTTTAATAAATAGCATGCAGCTGTCTAACCTATTTCAACCAAAGATTGCAGTTTAATGTATAGTGATGTTTATTGTTTCTATTTCTTTAACTTTGAAGTAGAGAGAAAAAAAAAAAAAGAGGTGCACAAGGCACCATGGAGCCAGCTAAGAGGAGTGCAATTTTCAGCACATTGAAAACATATGCCTTAACAATGCTGCTAATGTTAATTTGTATAGAACAAGATAAACTTACGTAGAAGCACTACAGATAGATTGGCTTCCTATGAATGTTTATTGAATTGCAGGTATGTTAGAGAGGTAAATTGTTCACCAGGCAGCATGTGCCAGTCTTGCTTTCTCTGTTAAACTCTACTCAAAACTCTTTCCACATGTGCCAGAGCAACTGTTAGTTTTGTGCTTTTGCAAGGAACGTAATAGGGTAAATTTTTCATGGAAGATATGTAATCCATTGCAGAAGAATTGCAGTTTAAAATCAGCCGCTGTTTCTTATAGTGTTTTACAATCAAGCTGGAACTGGGTGAAGCGTTCTAATTGTAACCATAAAAATACAATGTGAAGATATTCTGCAGAATGCACAGGGATTAGGCTATGAGGCTAATGGCCACTTAAAAATAAGCAAGCAAAAATCCCTTTTATTCAATGAGCAAATGGTATTGTGTGATGTTAACTAGAAAATTTACACTTCATAGTAGTCGTTAGCAGGAGTAGGGTACAGTAAGGCCCAGGAACATTTGAAGAAAGAATTATGTATGAAAAAGAAATCTGTAAAACATTGAATAATAAAGAATTGCAGTTCTGTGGTTTAGTTTAAAGAGCAAGCCAGATGTATTCCACTATTAGATACCTGGGATTAAATTGTGTATGGCTTGGAAATCACAGTAAAAAGCAGAAAGTGCATGTTCTCAAATCATGTTTCTCAGAGCATTTGCTAGTGGGGACTGACTGGCTTTGGCTCCGTTGGAGTGTTGGCCTTTTTTTCTCATTTCCTGTTACAGAACTGCATCTAAAAATATGTAATTTCCTAAGATTGATTTCCTTTGAGCTGTCGTTATACTATGAGTGAGGATGTTATGACTGTGTTTGGAAGGGAGAGGATTCTCAGGATCAAAAATGGATGGGAAGTAGGTTCATGGGATGAACCTACTGTCTGGTTGCAGTCTACAGCATAAAATTTTGTCTGTGTTAACAAGGTACACGTCCTACAATGGATTTCACTGTTCATGCATGAGCCTCTAGGTTACTCTTAGCTCTATTCTTACTTGCATTTGTCTCCAGCTTTCAGGGAACTTTGGGGATCTTTGAGATGTCCCTACAAGGACCAGCAAATAAGATCTGTCAGCAATTTGTTAATTAAATCTGCTGAAACATGCTGATAGTATCTGCACAAATGAGTGAATATCTGATAAGAGACTTAGGGTCTTCTTTCTAGTGAAGATGAAAGAGGCTTTTTTTTTTTTTCCCCTCATTGGAATTGAGCATATTTTGCTTTTGCCTGCTTCAGATAGCACTGGTAATCACACCCTTCCAAACTAGTTTTCTAAAGAATGTATTTAAAAAACAAAGCAGCACAAGATTGAAAATGCAGTCGGAACGACTGATGCCTGTAACACCTGTGGTTGTTTGCTCAGCACAGGCACAGGTCAAAGATCGGAGGGAAACGTGTGTTTGTCTGGGAGCCGCTCTGGCAGCCACCTGCAGCTGCCGGCCAGCCCAGGAGTGTCAGCTGGCCTTGAATTTCCTGGGATCTTCTTTTTTCTGCAGCCTTTTTTTCTCAGTAATTTTGTAAAGAGCTTTGTAAAGGTTGTTTGGTTGTGCATTCTTTCACTGGCACTGCTGAAGCAGTATGGTGGTTAAGCCTGCTGACTGTGTCTGGGCCTTTGCTTCATCCAGTGAAGTGTATGAAAATTGCTTATGGCTCTTATTTAATCACCCGTGTTTGTTTAGTATGAAATGAGAGATAAGTGAAAATGACATAATTTTCTTGGCTAGAGGTACCAGAAATAATCTATTTTTCATATTTAACCAACTGTTGTAGCCGATGTTAAGAATAATTGTGTAAGTCCTGAAAGTTTTCGTCCATTCGACTAATGTTTCTGCTGGAGAAGTGATGGCAATCATGTAACCTGGCCCCAGAATATTGCTCAAGAGCTAGGTTTGTTCCCTCTTCTTAGCCATGCTGCATTTCTGCATTCAGTGCTAGAATACTTTGTTGTCGTCTGCTGAGTCCTAGGAATAGGTGAATTACTGTTTGCACAACTTGCAACCTACAAGAAAATAGGGTATTAAAAAAATCTGAAAGCCAATCATTCCTAGGAGCAGGGGAAGATGGAAAAAATGCATGTGCAAGGGGAAGCATGTAAAAATTAAGTACGTCCGCAAGTGGAGGCGGAGCAGAATGTCGCTGGGGAGAATGCAGTGGATTTCCTGGCACAGTCTCAAATCTAAATAATTATGCACACAGAAGCAGCTTGTTTCAGACCTTGCAAACCTGCTGAAGTTCTCAGTTTGTACATTTCTGCCGACAGCAAAATGCAGTGTTGCTTCTTCACTTTGTCCATGGAGAAATTTGTTGTGTATTTAGAGTTTAATTCTGTTTATCCATTTGAGCTGTTTCTGAATACCTGCATGGAGCAAATGAGACTAATTAAGTGGCTAGACTGAATGGGCACCTTCTTGATGTATGACTGGCTTCCACTTCAAAAATATCTTACTGGAGTGACATGTGACTCTTCAAAGTGACATGTTTTCAGTTAATTTGGTAAATATGTGTCAGTAAATGTATCCAGTAACACATCTGTTTTTCTGTTTAAATTTGAAGAAAAGTCTCACTCAAACTTTTGATCCTGTTTTATACATTGAGTCTAAGGCTATGATGGAGGCTATGTTTTAGTTTGTAAGTGATTTTTGGCTACCTAAATGTTTGCCCACAGCTTATGTACTTGCTTTTCAAATATATATGTCAGAGTGTCTCATTTACACCTCTGAGCGAGCGTTGTGGGGAGAACTTCTTATCCTGCTTCCTCAGGATATGTGTCTGTGGTTGTTTGGGCTTAAAGGGGAGGGAAGAAGACCGCTCAAAACTTCTGTTGGTCTTGACTGGGTGAATTTCCCACTAAGGCTTTGGTCAGCACGTGTTACTTGAATGTGGTGACAGGCTCCTTTTGTCAGCTCGTGAATCTGCAGTAGCTGTGTGGTACTAGTTGTATTGTGAACGAATAGTTGGGAGTGCAGCTTCGTTTGGCTTCAGGAATGGTCTGCTCTTCAAATAATAGTAGGCTGTGTAGAAGCTGTAATGTGGTATATTGTCCATGGTTTTAGTGTGAAATATCTGTGCCTCTTTCTGAGCTTCCTTCATACCTTTTAATGATTTAATTATGGTCTTAAATGAAGCTGATGTAGTTCATTCAGAGAAACAGAAATAGGGGAGTGAAATTTGAACCCAAATGTTTGTTCTGCACTTCTGTTCAAACTCCTACATTTTTTTAATGGCTTTTGTCATACTAATGAACAGTATGTGCCTGATACGGTTGTTACCTCTCTAACAAATAGTGCCTTCAGATAATTGTTGGGAGCTCTACTGTTTCAAATGGCCTTTTGGAAGAAGACTAACCAAGTGTTTTCATATTCTGATTACCCATGTTCATTTTCTAAAATGCAGCTAGTGAATTAGGAGACACTGCTTTCATTTTTCACAGCGCTCAGAGGGAGGTGGGGTGTGTTGTGGGGAGCACAGAGATGAGACCTGCAGAAAAGATGAAGTTTGAATCAGAAAGCTGAGGTCATATGCGGCATGAATGGTCAATGGCCCCTTTCCAGCAGATAGTCATTCCCAAGCTCTCTCGTGTACTTATTTGAGCTGGTAGTGTAGTGCATGACAAAACTTGTTGAGAGCACATGTGGTGCCACTGACATTCTGCTGGCGGTGACGTGTTTCACAGGAGTGGGCAGCAGGGCTGCAGCTTGGACTGGGTGTGCGCTGGGAGCGCTGGGGCACCGCGGTAGCTGCTGCTCAGGACCACAGCCTCAGCACACGCACCTGCCTGTCATGCAGGGCTGTGCTGAGTGAGGCTTTATTTGCTTTATAGCCATCTAACCTTAACTCTGACAGTGTCTAGTACTCTTCGCAGTCTCACTTCGTGCAGCCTTTGTCCTGTGCATGGATGGTTGCTGTTCTTACTTTAAATCTGAAGAGATGTATAGAATGTAAAGGAGAGACTCCAGAAAGCTGTGGGTATTATTCAGGTCCTTTCCCGCTTGGTAGTGTGAAATATGTCATGTATCTCCTAGTCTGTAACCAGAGAATAATACAGCCTGAGCGAGAAACCTGTATTTTGAAGTAGAATTTTGGAAACAAATGGACCATTTTTTTTTGTAGTTTACCTGCAAGAGCAAAAAGAAAAAGAAAAAAGAAAAGAAAAAGTGCTTTCTACCAGGATTAATATTTAGGTCTTTGCTCTGACCATTTAATCACCATTATTTGTGTACGAACAAATCATATCCACACAATTTGTGGTCAAGCAAATCACTAATAATGGATGAAAATCTGGTCTGCAAAGCATGTTTCAAATCCATGCACACTGAGCTGTTGGTTGTAGGGGAGGAAGTGTTTATTTTTCCAGGTGACTTTGAGGAAGCCAATAATCGGTGGCTGCTGTGCAATAACAGGTAGCTCTACAGTCCCAGCTTTGCTTCGTACTAGATTGCTCTGGTCATTCTGTTGCTTTTTGCTTCTTTTACCAGCTCTTGTCACAATCTGTTTTCTGAAAGAGGCTGATCTAATAAAATGAAAATTGTAATCCTTTAAATGCCAGGGCTCCAAGGAAGCAGAGTTTAATGGTGTGCTTGGTCATATCAGGACAATTATCATTCACTTTAAAGAGCTGTTACATATACATATATATACACACGTATATACTAATAACACATGGGAATGGTGAGCATCTCTGTGGCTGGTGTCGCACGTGTTACTCACTGCCTCAGTTATTGCTGACTTTCCCAGGAGAGGGCTTCTCTGGAGAAGCTCAGTGTGTTGGTTCAGCTCCAGTTCCCATCCTAGCGTGCGTGGAGGGAAGATCCCTTTGCACTCACTAGCCTGCAGTGCTCTTTTCTGCACCTTGTTCTTTGGCTAAAGCAGAAGCTAGTCGGAGAGCAGAGGTGGTGCTTCTAGTATTCAGACACAGTCTCTGGGCCATTGAGCAACTTCAGTGGGTAGTGTTGAGAAATACTGTGCAAGTTAAGAGGATCCTCCCCGCTGCTTTCCTAAAGCTTGAAAACTGTTGAGATAACAACTGCCTGAGGGAAGTTCTTATGTGACAGCGATTTGGCCTGGGAGGGCAGGAGCAGCATCTTCGTGGGCCAAGGCCCAATCCTGTTCCCAGTGTGACGAGGACTTGGCATCTGTTTATGTGAATAAGAGCAAATGAAGAACTGTGCAGGCCCTTTCCCAGCTCTGTCACCTCCTCATTCTCCTGAGTTGTTGCTATCATAAAATACTTCTCTCTTAGGAATTATTAATATATTCCTTTTTTTGCAATGCAGTTGTAAATAATAACTCCTAAATGTTGGCTTGGACTGACAGAAGTTTGATCCTGGGGTCATAAGGGCTACAAGTTATAGCCTCTGAACGAGGTGGATGTATAATATAAAAGGACAAACTGGTAAAACACGACTGGAAAACTGTCTTCCATGGAAAGCTGTCTAGACATTCACACTGAGATCAGTGATCTCTGCCTGGAGATTTTAAGCATCTGATATAAAATGGGGTGTATGACTGTTGATTTGGTGCAAATTGTCCTAAATACGAATTATGGGTAATTACTCAAGTTCGTCATTTTGCCCAATAGATTTAAAGTCTCTGAGGACTAAGTACTGTGAGGGTGGCAAGAAAAGGATGCAGGTGTGTGTATGTGCCTAGTCAGGAGGGAAGAAGTTTCATACCACATAGTATTTACCTTCATCATTTTCCAAATGTACCCGTCTCGTGTATATGGAGTCTCTCTAAAAACACAATGAAGTATGAAGTCTACAGTGGCAACATTGCTATCTGGGAACAGGAAACTTAAATTGAACATTTGTGTTCAATGAAGGCTGAAAAATTGGAAATTGTTTACACCACTGACTATTTTATTCCGCCTATTTGTGCAAATGGCTAATGGTTTGTTACCCAGGAAACCCTTGCAGTTATTTCTGCTCCAGTCTGTTAAAGCTCAGAGCTGGCACTATTAAAGTGCTACTGTTACTTTTAAAGAAAGGCTGGCAAAGATGCAGTGCCTTGTTCAGAGTAGAAGATACCGCGGAAAAGGAAGGAATTTGAGGAATGAAGAAAAGTTTGGAAGATAGCAGAGTATCTGAATTGAGTGCAGCCTGGGGTATTTCTCATTTATTTAAATTCAAAAATATAAATATGACTTAGTGGCAGCTGTTTGCTTTCATGGACAGGATTTTTCTTTCAAAAATATTAATGACGTTTCTCCTTCCTTTTGCCTTTTTTTTTCTGAGTTAGTATCTAATCCAGAGATACTGTTATGAATCACAGTTTTTCTTTGAAGTATATTTTGAAAACTGTGTCTTGTCCTTTGAAAGTGGCATGCTATGAGTGAGGGAGCTGCTTGCTCAGAGCCTGGAGAGTTTTTTGGTATTTTGTATGATTTGTTTTTCTCATCTTTGCTGCAGCTTTCTTTTTTGGAAGTAGTCAGGGTAATTTTTCAAACAGCAACAGTGAAGGTTGAGAGAGCCTAAAGCAAAAACTATTTCAATTTCTCACTGTTACTGTGGTTTTCATTAGCTGAGAAGGATTTTGTAGCCATGCAATAAAACTGTCACAGCTGCCTATTAAATGTCTCAAGTATTATCAATGAAAGCAGAGAGGGTTTTAAATCAGCAGTTTTTTGCTTAATATTTATTATTTGTAAAGCGAGAAAGCTATTTGTAGTGTATTTTTGTTGGATTTTAAGAACAGTGTTGGGCTACTACTGATTTAATGTTGCAGCTTTTCATCTTTGTGTGATTGCTGTTGCTGAGTACAGGTCAGTACAGGTCACCAAACTGAGGCACGAGGGCTGCCTGATTATGTCTCAGTACCTTGTTCCTACCTCCTTGCTCTTCTTCAGAACACGTGGGTGGGTATAAAGCATGCTTTCTTTAAGCATACACTTAGCCAAAGATCTCCTCCAGTGTTAGATGAAGTCAATAAGAATTTTGATGTCTCTTTGGAGGATCGAATAATGTTGACATAATTCATGGGGTTAAGTGTTTCTTACCTCAGCCCTTTCCTTTGAGATGACAGCAAGGAATTGGACCAGGGAGAGCTGTGTTCTGGTCTGGAGGGGGCTCAGTGTTCACTGTGTCCTGCTCTTGCAGGGAATACTGGGGTAAGCGGGGCTGGGCGACACCCCGAGGAGGCTGGGGCAGCAGGACCCAACCACCTGTGCTGCAGGTGTTTCTCTGTGTCAGTTAGATTGGCATTATGCACAGGCCTGCAGTTAACCTGTGTCTGTAGGATTACCTGAAATATGGCCATGAATCTGGGGTCGTAATGGAGTAAATCTGTCCTAGAAGCTGTCAGGTGCTCAGTAATTGTTGGTGGAACTTCAGTCATTATCCCCCAGGTCCAAAAAGTAGTTAAGAGAAAGCAGTACTTAACATAGTTCTAACCAACAGAGCAGCATGACTGATGTGTTTGGTTTGATATTGGAATTTTAGTTTGAAAGTGGAAAGCACATGCTTTAATTATAGGGTGTGAATGAAAGCAAAGAGCATTGTAGCTTTGTGCCAGCATGTGAGACAATTCACTTTTTTATCACTTAGTAGATGTTTCTTTTGATTTATGGAAATCGCATTTTTATTGAGGGTAACAGAAGAAACTACTAACAGAAGTGCCTTTAACACCTGTGCAGTCTGATGGGCTCAGGGGAAATGCTGTCAGTTCACAGTTTGTATTTAAGCAAAATGAATGGGGAAAAACAGGTTTTTAAAAATTGTAAAATCTTAAGGCTCCATCAGCAACTAGTGCTCAGATCGGTTCATATTGGCATATTGTATGGCAGAGCTTCTGCTATCTGCGTGGTAACACAATGTGTCGAAGTCAGTAAAATGTCCCCATGCTGGAGAGTGAGGTTCTTGCCTCCAGCGGAGTGTACTGGGCAGCAGGGCGTGGGTTTGGTGTAGCTGCCATACAGATCGTGGAGCCTGGCTTTGGGCAGGCAGAAAGCCCTGGCTATAGCCTTCACACACCTTAAAGATGAAGCCACAATAAATAAATTAATCGTAACAAAATCAGAAGGAAAAAATGAAGAACTTAGATTTTGTCAGTCCTCGTTTTCAAAGGAAGGTCTTTCACTTTTATTCTCTGTGTTTCATGTGCTAATATAAGTAGATACTGATATCTAGCTCAGCACTTCCTTCGCGTTATCTCCTTCCTTTGCAGAAGGAGATTTTGCTTGCCATTGAAAATGCTGAACTGGAATGCATGTAGCTGCAAACAGAATTACCTTGGCTGTGTTTGTTTTATTTATTTTTCTCCTAATGAGCTCAAACTCTATTAAATTTCCCTTATTAAAGCTCAACAGAATAAGTAGCCATGAGATAATGACTGGAATGTGTCTTTAGCTTGCAAGTCTCTGCAGAGCAGGCAGCCCAGTGTTTTCAGGCTGCGCACAATCCGATGGATTGGGACTGCTTCAGTCATGCTGAAATTCTCCCTGGTGCGTGATCTTGTGTCATGCATCCTAGGCCTCATGCACACTTTCTCATTACCACGTTTTCATTTTTAAATAAATAATTTAGTGTCTGTAATAGAGCTTTGATTTTTTTCAAGCATGCCTCTCTGAACAGCAGGCAGGCAAGTAGACTAGTAACAGTCCCCATCAAGCACACTGTGACTCTCATAGTGTTGTTTCACATGATTTGTTCAGTCAAAGATTAGATGCACGTGACTTTCTTGCTCACATTTCCTAATAGTGTTAATCCTCATCTCCTTTAGTAATCTGTCTGGCAGAATTTGGGAGCGACAGTTTAGTCTACTCTGTTGTGACGTTTCAGGCAGATAGGTAGCAAAGCAATGTAGGTGGGCTCCTCCTGTTTTATTACGTCTTTGGCTTGAAAATGCATTTCAGTATGTACCATTGCGTCGATCTGAATGGATTTAATCCCTTACAAGGGCCTGTTCAGAGCACGTCCGAAAGCTTGATTGTCCTGTGTGTGCAGAGAGACTTGCAGCATTGTCCAGCAACAGTGAACCTAGCAGGACTCTACAGGTTTTCATGAGCCTCGAGGACTAATGACAGAACTTCTGATGAAACTTTTTTGAAGATTGGAGGATTTTATATAAGTCTGCTTCAAAATACTTTTTTTTTTTTTTCCCCCTCAATGAAAAGGAATTTAGGAAAAATTGAGATATGGTCTGGGAAATACCTAAGGTAAAATATTTCTTCTGAGATCATGTTTACTCTAACTGAAACTTTTCCTTAGCAGGCTGATCCATTGCGTTTTTCATCTGTTTGTCCTTACATCCTCTGTCTGAGATGTCATAGCGTGTTGGGGGAATTTTAGATCAAGTGAGACATCTTTTCATTTGCTGCTGTTGGCTAAGCTGCTTACTCCTTGATGCCTCAGTGGGTCTTCCCTCTGGCTGAATCATGATTATGGGCACATCATCATGGTGTGTCATAAAAGATATAATTTAGCCGGGGAGAGACTATAATCTAGCTATCCCGTAGAAGGGAAGAGGGTCGTATTTTTCTTGATCTGGCACCATTTCAGGCAGCCGTACACCGACAGGTGGTGATCTGGAATCACTGAATTTCTCTAACAAAAATCTGATCAGAAATCTTTTGTTTTGACATTCTGTCTTACAGAATTGAAGCATTTCTTCAAGTTCACTTATTTTTTTCCAAGCTTTGGATGAAAAAGTTGAAACCTTCTCCTTGGCCAAGGAAACCTTTATGAGTTAGGAAATCAGTGCCTCTGCTTTTTAAAATGCCTTGCTGCAAATATTAAAAAAAATCTAATCTGTCTTTTCCTGGAGGATAACAGAACTGAGGAGAAAACCCTATTCCTATTCCCATACTAGAATTAGCTCAGAAACTGCTTTTTTTGGGGGGGCTTGGGGGGGGAGAAAGAAACACTCCTCAAAGAAAGGCATTAAATGCCCTCTTGCTAGAATTAGCAAGTCAAGTTATTAATGGCCTTTCTAAAAGCCAGGCTGTTTGGGTTAGCAGCTCTTGTGATGACTGCTGCTTTCCTGAGGGGAGCAGTGAATGAAATGCCCGGGGAAGAGAAGGTAACAAGAGAAGGTAAGATTTGGGGCAGAACACACCACGTTTTATGTAAGGATCAATCAAACGCAAATGTTTTGCCAAAGACTGTATTTCTCAGCAGGTCACATTGTGGATTTTTGAAGAATTTATTTATACAAAATCAGTGAAAACTCTTTTTTTTTTTTTTCTTTTTTCTTCACAACACACTTTTCTCTTTCAAATTGTATTTTTTCATAATAGATCATAGTCATTTCCACTCATATGGAATTGATCTCAAGTAATAATTTGCTTAATAGTGGAAATCCATGTATTAAGCTTAAGTGATCAAGCTGCTGTATGTTAGATATGAACAAAAGTGAGTTCTGCGCTTGATAAGTTCATAAGTGTGTTTTGGGAGGCTGCATGGGAGCAACTTGTGGCAAAGCCTCCGTTCCTGAGGGTGCTGCTGCAGCTGAAGCCTTACAGAGAGCCCGAGTCCTCCTGGGCGGCCCTGGGGACCCAGCCGGATTCCCCGCACGGCTGCGCCGGAGAGCTCTGCTTTCCAGCAGTGCTCGTTGCACGGAGGTGCGCGGACTCCTGCTAAGGTGCCCTTGGCACATGTGCTGTGCTGCACCGGGCTCTTTCCCCTGCTCAACCACATGCTCAGGCTTCCTTGTCCTCCACAAAGGGCACTCGCTGCAGGTCCCTGATTTCAGCTAGCAATCTCCCTGGGTCTGTGCTTTGCAGGGGGGTGACAGCTGGGAAAACATACCCAGGTTTCTGTTTTCTTGAAAAACCTTGTTTAGCCAGTGAATATGTCTCTGAGTGATCTTGTGGTAATACTCGGAGGGTAGAGCTGAGGTGAGAGAAAAACTTGCTTTATTCAGGACTCAAAATATGAACCTACACATCACTACCAGAGCAGTATGTGGATTGCTCACAGGGATGCGTGTGAGGGGGAACAAAACTGCCCATGGGAACGGCTCATCTTTGAGAGCTTTGCTGGAGAGTGCACCCTGCAGCTTTGGAAAGGCTCTTTGGGCAAAGGAGCAGAGTGGGGTGAGAGTTTGCCCAAGGTCGGCAGCAGTTCAAGGATCTGAAACGTGCTTGGCCGAGGAGGAGGTGTTGAAGGTGTCTCAAAATTCAGCCAGATGATGGCACGGGATGATGTAAAACCAGAAGAGAGTCTGAAAGCAGGTGAATTCAGTGTTGTAGTAGTTTTGAGTCAGGATAGCAGACATACTTTCTCCCCTCTTGCCAAGGATGTAAGGCGATCCTCCCCAGCCCCCTCTTCCTCAAACACTGGAGGCTGTGGTGGAGGGATAGTTTCTGCAGAACTGCCAGATAGTCACGTTTGAAGGTGTGCGCCCCTCTAGTGCTGCTTTAATGAAGACAGATTTTGGAGGAGAAAGTTTGTTTATTTTTCTTTTAAAGAAGAATGGGGCCATGATGTGCTATTCATCCTTCAAATGCTTGCCTATCAGATCTTTAGCAATATGATCAGAATGTCCTCTCGTGTTGTTGTTTTCTGTTTTCAATCACCTTTGAAAGTCCCTTGAAATTATTTTTCTTTCCCAACAGATTGCTGGTTGGAGCCCCTCGAGAAAAGGCTTTTCCGTCCCAACAAGCCAACCGAACGGGAGGCCTGTACAGCTGTGACATTACGACTGCGAGTTCCCGCTGCACACGGGTTGTATTTGATGAAGGCAGTAAGTGTTTTTCAGTGCTTTTGTTTTGGATTCAAATGGATGTCTGATTTTTCTCGTCTGGTGTGGTCCTTTCCACAGTAAATCAGTCAGTTACTTTTATGAATTCATATAAAACTTTTTTTTTCCCCTTTTTTTGCATTTCAACAAATAGTAGTTGATTTCTAAGGTAACATGAGATGCTCAAATCTTGATAGATTTGAATGCTCCTACATTCTTTAATAAGCTAATGATGTGACATAAAGTAACGTGCTAGAAATGTTTTATAAAAGGACTCTTGGCAATCGTAAAGTATGTAGGCACCGCCACCTACAGACTGTTTTGTGTATGGTATGAAGCTGCTGTCCTCACAGACTTAATAAATAAATAAATAAATAAAAGTTAATTGTTGATATTTGAAGCTAAATTGTGACATTCTGCAGCTGATCCAAGGAAGGAGAGCAAAGAAGACCAATGGATGGGTGTAACTGTCCAAAGTCAGGGGCCAGGAGGAAACGTGGTGGTAAGTCTGTAGGACTAATTTACAAAAGTAGTTTGGGCTTACAGTAAATGTTCTGAATGTTCTTTGTTTCTACCCAGCTTTCTGAAAGATAGCTGCTTTTTTAAGGATGGATTGCAGTTTCTTATAAATAAAAACCGAACGGTTTCCCTAGCAAAATGAGACACCTGTGATTATAATTTTTAATATACTTGCCTGTCTTTATAATCTTGGTATCAGACTAGAATGTGCAGTTATTTTCTTTTTATACACATTTTATATTTGTAACGTACACATTGGATTTAAAAATACCATTTTCTACGATGATAGGGGAAAAGAGTGTAATAAGATTTTTAAAAGTGTCAGACTAATGTCAGCCACCACAGACTTTGGCTGAGTTGGTCCTGTACAGTAATGTAGTGTGGCTGTTGTGCTGGGCCTTCGGAGGAAAAGCATGATACAGTAAGACCTTGTACTGAGAACTTGATGCAAATTGTTATTTCATACTATATGGAGAGAAGAAGCTTTCAGGAGTTACCAGAGAATGTTACCATCTATCTCTTAGGTTAAGAGCTCTTTCTGAATTAAATTTGCCTCTCATGGTGTCACAGGCTGCCAGCTTTATCATGAAAAGGGTGTGCAGTGGAGCTTCCCTTTGTAATTGTAGTCTTGCAGGTTGTCCCTTTGAAGCTCGTTGCTTCCAGGATTGGATGCAGGTCACTTCAGGGTATCTCTGGAGTTACTTCGGGTTAATGACTTGCTCCGTCTGTCAAAACTCACAGCAAGAGGGGAGAAAGGGCAGACAGAAAGAACCCTGAAATCCAGAAAATTGGTTGCTGTTAATTGTTTTCATAGATGCCTAACTATTCCTACACATATCCCATAGGGTATAAAAGGCTCTGCATTGCACCCCAGATATGGCCACAGGGAGACTTACAGTATTGCCAGCACAAAGCATTACTTAAGGAGGCCAGCCGTCTGCTTTGCTGACTTGCATGCAGCCTCCAGACAGCCTCCCTAATGTCTCTTCTGCGTTGCAGACTTGTGCCCATCGCTATGAGAAAAGGCAGTTGGTGAACACAATGGAGGAGACTCGGGACATCATCGGGAGATGCTATGTGCTGAGCCAGGATCTCACCATAACGGATGACTTGGAGCACGGGGCGTGGAGTTTCTGTGAGGGCCGCCGAAGAGGCCATGAGGAGTTTGGTTCCTGCCAGCAGGGCGTTGCTGCTACTTTCACCAAGGACTATCATTATATTGTGTTTGGGGCCCCAGGCACTTACAACTGGAAAGGTAGGACCTGTCTGCCATCCTGCCAACCCGTGAACCTCCCTCCCCAATCTCCTAGATTTGTCTCAAATGTGGCATCCAAGTTTCTAAAAAAGTTTTTTGGAAATAAACATAATGGGGATCTAATGGGGGACATTATACCCTATTTTCACAACACACACTGCTGTTATATCACAAATATTTAGTGAAATTCTCTTAAATATTTTTTGAGGGGACTACTTATGAATGGTTAACAGGACTTTGCACATATCTATATATTTTTTTCTCATATTAGTCTTAATTTCATGTATTTGTTCTGAGACTTTTACCCTGGAACAAGTTATTGAATTATTCTAAAATAATTTGACCAACTTATTATCATTTGAGCAAATGTTAAATACCTGCACTGACATCTCTGTTTATCTTTTAATAGAAATATGTGGAAAGTAATATTTCCCAAATCAAATGCTGGAGGATTTAAAGCTAACTGAATTTATTTATTTAATTAAAAAATAAGTTTTTACTTGAGGAAAATTCCATGAATAGTTCATCTCAGTAAAAGCCACAAGGACTCTTGTATCATGTAGGAGATACTCCAAAACCTAAGGGGAGAAAAAAAAAAATTCTTCACTGGTTTATACCAGTGAAAAAGCAACTAAATGGACAGGGCTGTCTCTCTCTTCTTTAAAGTGTTTTTTTTTTTTTTTTTTTCCATTTGCACTTCATTACACCAACAACTGGAAATACTTCTCTCCTTCTCTTTAGAACATCTGATCCTTGACCCATTAACATTTTTTTCCTTCAAAAACCCGCATCTGCCATATGAACCATGAAAAATCTTTAAGTTAAGCTCTGGCACAACGTGTATTTTTGTGAAAACTTAATCTTCCACCTCTCTGTTTCTGTCAACAAAATCTGACCAAGCTGAAACAGCATATTGAGTTGGGAGTTACTGCTTTACCTTAATTGCAGAGAACTGATATGTCAGTCTATCAGTCATAGGAGCACTCTTTCATATCATGGAAGACCGTGTTCGTGCTCACCAAATTGTTAAATATGCCTGTCAATAAAAGGGAAGCACCCACTATATTGAGCTATCACTCTTTTGCCCTTACGTAATGTTTTCATAAATACATCACAAGTGCTCATCCTAATTGAACAGCTATTATATGATTTCCTTTTTTGTAATCTTAGGCATTTACCTCCCTTTTAAGAGAGCCTATATGAGACTGAGATATGTGGAAGGATGATGACCAAGCTTGTTGGTGCTTTTGAGAATTTTGTTCATATCCTATATTTTTCCACTTGTTGCATGGTGTCTGTGTGAAATATCATGAGATTCTGGCACGCAGCTAGAACTTACAAATTCATTATCTTTTCAAAATTATTTCTTCCTGTGTGCTATTCTACATTTGTCTCCACTTAAATAACTATTGCTATCTCGTTTATTGTAATATTAGCCAGGAACCATTTATCATTTTTTTTTCTTTGCCATTCATTTGTTTTTATTTTATCATTTCATTTCTTTAGGGATGGTTCGTGCAGAGCAAAAGAATCAGACATTTTATGATCTGGGTATCTTTGATGATGGGCCTTATGAAGTTGGTGATGAGAATCTCCAAGATAAGAATCTAGTTCCTGTTCCAGCTAACAGTTATTTAGGTAGGATTAAGCACATGGTAAATCTGTATAGGCTTCTTAAACATCTGTGATCTCAGTGTTGTGCAATAATATGAAACGGGAGTAAAATTTTCATTTATGAACCCTGCAAAATATTACCTATTCTGGGCAGTTCACATCCTCCCTCCAGTTTATGGGCTAGTGTAAGATGGTGAGAGCTGCTAACGTTAATGAGATGTTCAAGAGCCGTGGTCAGGACCCAGGTATTCTCAGGGAGTGACTGCAGTGGCTCCAGTGGTAAGTACTGTCTGCAGATCTGTAGACCTCAGGCACAAGGTCTTTGCCATGCAGGATCACCACATTTATGAAACTCTCGAGTTGCTGGCTGTTAAAGAGTGCAATTTTTCTTTCCTTCTCGGTGAGTTCAATCTTTTTTATCTTCTAGGGTTTTTAAAACATCAGTGGCCTTTTCGCAGGCTGTCTTAAATCACATGCAATGTTTCGATTTAGGTGTCTTTTAGAATACTGCAATGTGAGAAGTGTTTATGTGTGCATGTGTGTGTTGAGCGAGGAGAGTCTCGTGCTTTCTGCAAACATGAAGGCAAGATGTCCTTAGCCTAATGGCTATCATTGTAGGTCAGCAAGCTGAGTAAGCTGGTGCAGAGAAAAAGCTTTGCTGCATTTTTAAGGAGACCCAGAGTGTAAAGCGATCGCACCTTTCTGCTCTAGTGCAGAATGCTGTGGTATATTGATCCAGTGCATCAACAGGCATCTGCAACAAATAGTTTGTTGGTAGTGTATAACTGGAATTTAGATGTTAGTGATGGAAAGTTGAACGGCTGGGAAATGCATTGCTAATATTAAAGAAAAAAAAAACAATTTGAAAAGAGAACCAGTTGGCTATTTGTTAGAAGAAACAGAACAGAGCATAAATTGCAGTTAAATATGAGAAGTAATTACTAGTGGAAAAAAATCATAAAAAGGTATGTTACAGGCTCCTAGCCTTTTCTAGTGAGAGAGAAACAGTAGAGAGAAGAGTGCTGTGGAAGGAGTTGTCTTTTACTGTGAACAGAGCGAGACTATTTTTACACTGCAATCTCATAATAAATGTAATGTTTATTTCAAAATATATAAAATCTCCTAAACATGAAGGCCCTCATTGGATTTATTACAGTATGAACTGCTTCTGTGCAAGCTGGGTGTTCACTGCCATTGCTGCTGCCTACTGTCAGGCAGGAAAGATATGCACAGCTAGTTACTTTGCCGAACTACTGTGTTTTTTTCTCTTTAATCTCTCACTCATGTGTTTACAGGTCTTCTATTTCTGACAGCTGTGTCTGACAGTCACCCAGATCAGTTTGTGTACAAAACATTGCCTCCCCGCGTGCGGGTGGACAGAGCGATGGATGTAATGATGAATAGCTACCTAGGTTTGTGGGCAGCACCTGCTCAGGCATCAGCTCCAGGCCTCTGACATGCCATTTCAGCCCACCCTTCTTTTCAAACACATTGCAAGTAAAAGCATGTCACAACAGGGCTTCAGAGGAAGAGTAACTTGCAACATAAGATGCGTTTGGAAAAGCACTGAATTGTGACGCATCTCTCCGACCCTCTTCTCTGCCCCCAAATTGGAGTTCTTACTGAATTCTTACTGAATTTTTCTGAAACTCTGTTTCATTGTGAACTGCTGTAATTGAGAATTTGAATGGTAGTGGTGAAGTGTTTCAGATTACTGTCCCGTCCAGTAATTCCCTTCCTTACATTATATGTAATTTCTTACTTTGGGTTTTACTGGAAATTTTAGTTTACACAATATTTGCTTCTAATGCACTGTTTCAAGGATTTTTTAATCTATTAACTTTTATAAAGAATACTTAATAAATTCATTTGAACTTTCTTTAAAGGTACATTAAATAAAAACTGTCAGTTTCACCATTACTGTATAAGGTGATTCTCAAATACTGCCTACATCATTAACATAAAATACTATGCTTGTACAGTATGTGTTGCATGCTTAATAGAATGACATTTAACAAATTCTTATAATTTGTCAGCTGAAGTACTCGAGCTATATTAAAGTGGTAAGCTTAGTCATTTCTAAGCTGGTATGTTTAAAAAATATATAAAATCTTGTACTTGATGTCTGCAAAAGATAGAACTGAGTGAGCAGGAAACTGTTAGCAATATAATTTGTGTGGAAAATATTTATATGTAGCAGTACAGTCTTGTTTGAGAGAAAACTCGTATCCAATGTACCACTTCAATATAGTAGGGGAATTTATTTTTGCTGTTAACAATATAAGCCTTTATTTACATTTTTTTCCCTCTTCTAAAGGTTTCTCTTTGGACTCTGGTAAAGGAATAGTCTCCCAAGATGAGATGACTTTTGTGTCGGGTGCGCCAAGAGCCAACCACAGTGGGGCAGTCGTTCTCCTGAAAAAGAAAGATCAGAGAGCCCTTTCCCTGGAGCACATGTTTGAAGGAGAAGGGCTGGCCTCTTCTTTCGGTTATGATGTTGCTGTTGTGGACCTCAACAGTGATGGGTATGGCCCTTGGTTAACTCGTGCTGCCTCTGTAAAGAAAGATTGCTTTGGTTTTCACATTAGAAATACAAGGAGTGCCAAGTCCCATCTCCCATGTTTTGCTGGAGGAAAGGGTGAACATCTTGGAGAATGAGGCAGGACACTCTCCATTTTAACTGCAAGGATTATTGATTTACTTTAGGGATCTTAGATGCAAAATGTCTATAAACAATTAATAGCGAGAGGGTTTTTTAACTTAAAAAGTTGATATAAACAAAGTACCAAGAAACAAATTTTATATCCAAAGAAAAAAACAGGAAGATTCTTACATGCCTCAAAGACAGAATAATCAGCTTCTAATGTCAATAGAGCTGTTGTAAGTTCCTGTGACTGAGTCGGTTTTATGTACTTTTTAATGATTTGTAGCAGCTGTTTGGCTAGTTGACCTTGAGACCGTAGTCCTTATCAAGTAGTTTCAGTTATTTTTCACAGCTGTGCAAAATACAGTGTTTCTTTTCTTTCATTTTAAGGTGGCAAGACATTGTTGTTGGAGCCCCACAATATTTTGACAGAAGTGGAGATATTGGTGGTGCAGTGTATATTTACATGAACCAGCAAGGCAAATGGAAAGGGGTAAAACCTATCCGCTTAAATGGAACCACTGACTCCATGTTTGGTCTTGCAGTTGAAAACATCGGGGACATTAATCAGGATGGCTTTCCAGGTGAGTGAAGCACAATTAAAACACGAATGTATGTGACATTTTTGCTAACATCAGACTTGGAACATATTAGTTGTCAACATTGAAAGCTGAAAAAAGGGAGAATTCTTTTAGATATCTCAATTTATTTTCAACAGATATTGCAGTAGGGGCTCCATATGATGGTTTTGGCAAAGTTTACATTTATCATGGATCCAAGAACGGAATAAATACAAAACCAGCACAGGTAAATAACCGATCTTTACTGTAGTCTTGATACTATAATATACTGTAGGCATGATAGGATTATCCTTCTTTGCTTTTTCCGTTGCAGTTAGTGGGATAATGGGTATGCAGAGAAGCTAGGGGACTCATCAGTGTGTACTGCTGGCCTTTAAGATTAGGGATTCCTGTGCAGCTGGCTTTCTGGGCAGGCCTTTATACCACTAAGATGCAGAGAAGCAAAAAGGCAGGTAGATGTGAATGTCCTGGGGTTTTTGGGGTGGGGGCAGGGGGAAAATAAAGCTGTATTTTTTTTTTTTTTAGAAGACCACTCTGGGGAGTTTTCAAGTTTGGAAAAGAACTTAATTATTTCTGTAGTTTGAAGTGCCTATGCAATATAAACCCTGCAAATACAGGTAAGCTAGGCAAAACTTCTACAAAAAATAGTAATTTCTGGCTCATTGCTCTTGTAAAGGAAATTTTTAGAAGGAAAGCAAGTGATCGTGGCACTTCAGTGTCATTTACCTAAATGCATAAAACAGTGAAGATCACTTGTAAGTATTTCATTTTTACAACTTTTGAATGTCCTAATCCCAACAATCTGTTTGTTCTTTAGATTCTTGATGGTGAAAAAACCGGCACCAATTTCTTTGGTTATTCTATTGCTGGAAACATGGACCTGGATAAAAATTCCTACCCTGACATTGCTGTTGGTTCTCTTTCAGATTCTGTATCTGTGTTCAGGTATTTTTTTTTGGTAGGACTGTAACTAATTGCACCAATATGTTATTTTCATCACTTTTTTTAAAAAAAAACAAGCTGCCTGGAAATAACAAAAGAGCTGTTTGCTGGGAACATGCTTCCTTACAAAGGTTTGAAATTATGGGAGAAAAAGCTCCCATAAATTGTTTTGAGCTAGAGCTTTTGTTTGTTGATGTTACATAAATCTAATTCTGCTTTGTGGAAGAAAAAAAGGAGGCTGCTCTTTTTAGCTGAGGATCCAGCAAGGTCCATAAAGCAGCCCTGAGGGAACCTCAGACTGCTTAGCATGTGCCTTAGGGATGAATCGGGATGAAGCTGGGGACTTTTTTTTCACAGGTAGTACTCAAAAGGAGCATTAGCTGTTTGCTGATTAGGAACCTCTACAGAGAAAATGAAACTGAAAAGGTTTATGTTGATGAACCGTAAAAGGATGACCCAGTAAAAGAAATTTGCTTAGAAAAAAGGATGAGGTTTAAAAACAACCCTTAGGTACTTCCACAAGAGTAGCATTAGCTTATCCATTGATATCATCTGTCTTTCTTTGTCCCTTCCAAAAGAGAGAGGAAGGCAACGTTGTGAGGCTGCATTATGAGTGATGCTCAGGTGTGGAGAGGACTCAGGAAATGGAAGTGGCATTTCTCCCAGCCATCCAGGCTCCTAACCCCAATGACCTGAGCATCTACGGCCTGCTCCCAGGGCTGCATTACAACTGGGGTGGGTTTGAATTCCTCGGGTTTTAATGGGTGTCTGAAATGACAACCACAACATTATGTTAATGTCCTCTGTTCTTCCATCAGGTATTAAGATACACAATTGTGTAGTTATTTTTCTGACTTGCTTAGCATAACCTTAAATTGCTGTGTTTTGCTTCTAAGTATTTGCAGAGCCACTCCCTGCATTTATATGAACTGCAAGATGGCAAATTGGTGCAGATATAAATGGCAAAAAGAATTATTTCATTAATTTTAACAGAAACTTTCATTTCATTTTTACCTGTTTACATGCTGCCTCTCCTCCCTCAGATCTCGGCCTGTTATAAGCATTAAGAAAAGCATTACAGTAAATCCTGACAGAATTGATCTAAAGAAAAAGACCTCTGAGGAACCTAGCGAAATACAGTAAGATTTTCAAAAATTATAATCATTGTATCTTATATAAGAGTTGGCGGTCTTAAGCTTTGTTTCAAAATTTGTTCCGTTAGTGCTGATGTTATTGTGAGTGGACATGAGTCAAGCAAATCAAACAAATACATCCGTGTTATCATTTTGACCTTTTAAATTTACTGTGACAACTGTGCTATAGATGCATATGTATATATATATGTAGTGGAATATATTCTATTCACAATTTCCAATTTGAAAGTGAATGTCACTGCCACTTAAATGAACTTAACTCTCTGACCTCTTAAATTTGAACATCTAAAGTATCTTAACTTGAATGGCTTACTCATGAAAGCAGAAAAGTAAAAGCAAATAAAAGAATTTTTTTTTTCTATCATAGACTAAATTTTGCTCCTTATTTTGTAACTCAGATTAGTAGGCGGTAAAAGACTGTTGTAACATGAGTACCACAGTGTTAAGACGCCTAACATCAGTCAGTGGACTATAAAAACTTTTCAGTCAGTTGGGCCTTGCTTAACTTTAAGTTTTTGACACTTTTTACAGGATGGATGTGAAAGCATGTTTTCAATATACTGCAAACCCTAGAAATTTAAATCCAGGAATAAGTAAGTTTTGAGATTAATGTTTTTCATCTATTTGTCATTTTTTTTTCTTTAGAGATTATCATGGAACTGTACTTAAATTACAGTGACGACTTTAAAACTGTGTCAAGTTTAAAATCAGCTATCGCAGTATCAGTTTTTATAGAAAAGTATAGGATCATGTAAACAAATTCTAGTGTGTTACTAAGCTAATTTCTGTGGGTAAAAAAAACCTGAAGCTTTCTAGGTGTATTTACCAGTAAACAAATGGCTGCCACAGAGAGAATCATTTTACACTCTTCATGTCAGTGCTGCTATAGAAAATAGGTCTAAAAATATCTTTATATTCCATCAATAAACATTATTTCCTTATGGGAGTCTTAGCTTATAAGCTAGTATTCTGTACTCATGATAATAGCCTTGTGGAAATTTGTAACTGAAATCAAAAATCTTTCAATTACTAGGTGCCTAGCAGACTGTACCATAAATGTACTTAAAATGTAAAGTATCATTTTTAATGTCATCTATTTTTTTCTCTTAAGTTGTCAGCATGCTGCTGCTAATGCAGATCAGAATCTTCTGTAGGATTTTGAGACAAGATGGGAAGATTTTAAGCTGAAACCTCTGTCTCCTGGGCAGTCTGAGTCTCTTGAGTACTGGCGAAAGCCGTAGGACATGCTAGAGTCAGCTGTGGTCCCTGTGCTGCTGCAGTGCTGGCAGCCCTGGGGGCAGCTGCTGCACTGGTGTGGCACGGCCGAGTGGCCTGGTGTGCCTGGCACTGCTCCGGCGTCCCAGTGCTGAGGGCGCTCTGCCGACAGGAAGGGGATGAAGCGATGCTCACAGGCTGTGCCCTGCTCAGCAGCCCTGCCTCTAGTTGCACTTCTCGCTGGCAAAAGCAGCAGTGCGCCTGGAACTCAAAACCCCACAAGCTGCTCAGGGAGGAATTGGAACAAACCAGAAATGAGGGCTCTCTGGGATGGAGTATTTACAAAGGTTTGCATCTCAGCCCCCTGCTGGCCCCTGCTGCCAGCCCTGGATGCTGGCATAGCAACGAGATACTGTGGGATAAAGGAGGATTTGTTTGAGGAGCCCAGACCAAAAAAAGAGGAATCTGGCTCAACTGGAAAGGGACAAAACTGGTAGATGAAGAAAGTTTTGTAAATAACTGAAAACAGTTGTAAAACTGGATGAAAGTGTCTTCTAGCATAATATTGTAACATCGTACCTGGAAAACTATTAATATGGCAAGAGTTCTTTGTTATAGTGACCTACTTTATTCTTTCATTTAGAGATCAGCTATACATTTGAAGCAGAAAATGAGAGGAGACAGTTAGGCCTGCCGTCTAGAGTACGGTTTAAAGACCGTCTGTCTGATCAGTTTACTGCAACGACAGTCCTAAGGGGACAGAATTCGAGAGAGTGTGTGTCAACCAAGCTTGTACTCCAGGTAAGGCAGAGTGTTTTTACTTCATATACTCACATCTGAAGCAAAGGGATGCTTTCCTTTCGGTCTCACAGTATTTTTTATATATAACTGAAAAGTTGCATGCAATATAAACCAACCATAGCTAAATAAGCACCTTGCTATTCCCTGCACACATGTTGCTTCCTTCCTTAGCTTTTCTTATAAAGCATGAATAAAAGTTTCAGTTACTGCTGTGTACCCTGCAGGTCAAAAGAGCTGACCTAATTTAGAAGAATGGAGAGGAAATTAATGCCAAAATTGGAGAGCTCTTGGAAGACATGGAAGTAGATGATGTAGAATTTAATGGTGTGAGTGGCTAGGAAAGGAGTTTTCACACACAGCCTTTGGAGGGGATGAATGGACAAGACAAGAAAGCTTTACACATGCTTTGTGGCTTGTTGCTGTGCTGTCCCTGAAAGGTGACATTGCTCCAAAAGCTGGTGAAATTCTCTATTATCCTCCAGTATTCCTTATGGCTACAGGAAATAAAAAGCCTGGCTCTAAGGAATAGGGAGGAATTGTGTAATTTTACTGCTGTAATGTGCATTTCTCCTGCTTGAGTTACTTTCTGTTGTTATTAGTAATTCTTCTGTGAGAGATATCAAACCAGGAAGCTAGAAAAAAAAAGGCAGTAGTTCCAAGATCCTTCTGTTCTTGTGTGTTGTTAGAGAATTCCCTATAGAGAATAGTTTTAATGTTGCAAAATATATCAGGAGAGATTTAGCTTCACAACGCATTACAGAATGTGTGAAAAGCTAGAACAGACATTCTGTGTGTTGGATTTTTCTTCTTCTCTACACTGTGCACTAACAATGCCATTTGAAATATTTTGGCAGGAAAAAATTAAAGATAAGCTACGTCCCATTCCTGTATCGGTTGGTGTGAAAATTGCTGGCCTGGAGTCTAGCTCACCATCCGTAAGGAAAGAAGGAGCCCTTCCGGATCTTATGCCAATTCTGAACTCAGATGAATCGGAAACAAAGACCACAAAAGTAAGCTTTTCCTTAGAGCATATAGAGCACGTTTCCAAGAAATAAGTACTTTATGGGGTTTCTAAATTTTAGAGAGTATAGAAAACTAAATTATGATCAAAGGAAGTAATTGGGGTGGCACTGGACTTAGGACTATAAGTTTGTATTTTTTTTTGTAAAATGTTATGAACTTGGTCCTTTATTACTCCGGTTGCCTCCGCAGAGTGTACTTCTCACACAGAAGGACAAACCACCAAGTTTTACCTAACTTTGCATTTTAATCATGGCTGTGGTTTTCATTTACTAGCAGTAGTGTCTGTCTCACACGGAAAATCTCTCCTGACTCCTTAGGCCAGAAGTGGAGTCAGGCTAATGGCTTTTAGTTTTTTATTTTTTAAAAAAAAATTATTTATTTATTTGTTTTGCCACAAATGTAACTGTGAGCTCCATGTAGTTGCTTTATGCAGTGCACATTAGCAACCTTCTTTTAAGGTAGTATCATATGGCATGTATTAAGAGTGCTTTGTTTGTTTTTAGGTGGAGTTCTTGAAGGAAGGATGTGGAGAAGACAATGAATGTCACAGCAATCTAAAACTTCAGTACCGATTTTGTACTAGAGAAGGAAATGAAGACAGATTTACCTATTTACCAATGTAGGCCTTGATTGTTGCATTGCTAAAATTCAAGGTTAAGATGACTTTAAGACAGTAACAAAATTCTCTCCTAGAAAAGCTTGGATGTGTTAGCCTAGCTGCAGGAGGCCTGATCCGTCAGGGGACAGATCACAAACACACGAGAGCGCGGGTCAGCCTGTTGAAGGAAACTTGGTGGTACAGTAGCATATGGGTACAAAGAGACCATAACCATGTGGTTTTAGGCTAAAAATTAAAATTTCTAATCACTAGAGAGTTCAGATTCTAAACAACTTTGCAATGATTTATTGCCTCTGCTATTGTTAACTACTTTTGAGATGAAATTTGATCACAAATAGGACAAAAGATTATGCTAAATATTGTACCAAAGAACTGCATGACTTGATTTAGTCCAGTAGCTTTAGAAAAGCAGTTAGAGAGGTGAACAGAGAAATTGTTTCCCTATAAACACACACCCAAAGCCTATCTCATCTTTCCTTCTGGGAAGACCAGCAAAGTTAGAAAGGAGGGATAAACCAAACCCACGTATGTTTACTTACCATGAACAGTTAGCCTGGAGCAGTACGTACCACAGTCTGTCCTGGAAGCCAAAACCACGTATAATGGGGGCAATAGATGTGTCAGAGAGGATTCATCATTATTAAACATGATGACACAGATGCAAATGCTAGTTCATGAATACTACAGACTATTGACTGCTTGAGGGGTGGGTTAGTAAATCTTAAGCTGTTAACTGCTGGCCATTGTTGCAGTGAAATAATGCTGTAGTAAAAAAAAAAAAAGACCATTTCTATGTTTAAGATCTTACAGTAATAGGAATGTGAACTCTGTTTGGGTATATCTCAGTAAGAAGCAAATTTTGATACGTTTTTGTTTTCCTAATGCACAAAAATATGTATATTCTCTTTCTGTAGTGAAAATGACATGCCAGTGCTTGTTCTAAAAGATCAGAAAGATATTGCTCTGGAAATAACAGTGACAAATAATCCATCCGATGCAAAAAATCCACAGAAAGATGGTGAAGATGCATATGAAGCTAAACTAATTGCAACTTTTCCAGATAGTCTGACCTACTCTGCATTCAGGGAGATGAAGGGTTATCCTGTAAGTATTTTTAAGAGAAAATATACTCAAAATTTAAAATATATTTAGCCTGTTTTCACTTTTAAATGTGTTCCATTAATTCAGGAAAAGCAGCTAACCTGTGGTGCTAACCAAAATGGCTCTCAAGCAGAGTGTGAACTTGGAAATCCTTTCAAGAGAAATTCCAACGTAAGTTGTGTCTATTTTACTCAAGTTAAAAAATCTGATTCCTTGCTGCACTCTTCCAGATTTCATGTGTGTCACATCTGGCACTTTGATTCGGATCTGTCTTTGTTAACATTTGAACATGATGGTGTACTTCTATAATATTGTATATGGTAATACATTCTATACAACATTTACATATTGCATGGATGTTCTTTCTTGTTTAGGTAACCTTTTATCTCATCCTAAGTACCTCTAAAGTTAACGTTGATACCACAGACTTGGACATTAATCTGAAGTTGGAAACGTAAGAAATTTTAGGGGGCGGGTGTGTGTGGGGGATGATGGTGGGGGTCCATGCATGTGCATGCCTGTAGAGTTTTTATAAACACTTCTAAAACATTTTGAATTAATTTGGTTGGTTCATAAGGGCAATTTCACAGTAATATAAAACTGCTGAAATTGTAAAATTAAACAGCATTGTTTCCTTTTCATTGTAGAACAAGCACTCAAGTTAATTTGACTACAATTACTGCTAGTGCTAAAGTGGTTATTGAACTGCTTTTATCACTCACTGGGTAAGTGCTCACAGCATAAAGAATGAGGGTGTTGTGGGGAGAGGCAGCAGGGAAAAGCACCTTTCCTGCAGCCTTCATTCAAGTCCAATTCTCCTCTGCCTCTCTCCCGCTGCGACCGGCCAGCGTTGCCAACCCCTCGCAGGTCTACTTTGGAGGCAGCATCCGTGGCGAGAGCGCTATGAAGTCTGAGGACAACATTGGAAGCCTCATAGAGTATGACTTCAGAGTGAGTAACTGAGATTCATGTCAAGAGCTGCCTTGAATCAGTGAATATGAATATCAGTAATCATCACTGAATATCTCTCTTTATGTATATGAATACTTAGACTAAGTTAGAAAGGATTTAAAGGATTTAAGATAATGTAGAAGCAGTTAGAATATCTGTCTTGAACTTGCTGTCAAAAGCAGTAATGAAAAAGAAAAAAAAAAAAAGAAAAAAAAGGAAAAAGAAAGCAAAACCAGATTGTGAAACAGTTTCCAAACTACCAGAGCACTTCAGAAAGTACACTGTGTCAGAGTTCCTGTGGAAGTTGAAATTCCTATCAGTTTTGCAACTGAATGATTTGTTAACTCTAAAGAGTTGATGCTGTTGTTTCCTATGAAGATTGATTTTTAGAAATCTATGTCTTATCATACTTGTTGTGGAATTTTAGTCTTTATGTGTTGAACTGCTGTATCTTAGGTGCTATGTAAATATGCTACTTTTAGTATATGGTTTGTCTTTATGCTGTATGTAGATTGTCTTTCAATGGTTTTTAAATTTCCTGTTAGCCAAATGCTTAAGACTTGCCAAAGTCAAGAACCATTCTTTTCGAAAAGAAAATCCCTTTAAAAAAGATTTCACAGTTTAAAGAATGTTTGTTTCAACAGGTAACTAACTTGGGTCGACCACTTAAAACATTTGGCACAGCTTCTCTGGACATCCAGTGGCCAAAAGAAATTAGTAACGGCAAATGGCTGCTTTACTTGATGAAAATAGATTCCAAAGGCTTGGAAAAAGTGTCCTGTCAACCCCAGAATGAGATCAATTATTTGCGTGTTACGGTATGTTACCCAATCTTCTCATGTTGATGAACTAGTACATTAAAGTACCCCAGCATGCAATAGTAGAGCCTAAGTGCTTTTCTCCAGAATTAATTAAGAAATACTGGAGCTATACTACTAAAATATTCTAACATCAAACTTTTTTTTTTTTGAGGAATCCCATAACTCAAGGAGGAAACGTGAGGTTGCAGAGAAACAGATTTTAGACAGCAAAACATTTTCTTTGTTCTCAGAACGAAAATACAAGACTCTGGTAAGCACATCACACTCCTCGTAGAGCTTTTGCCAGTTTCTCAGGGTGCAATAAGGTGTCCTTTTCTGTTTTGTTTCCATCTCGAATCCCAAATACTGTTTGAGATTGGATCCATTTTATATTATCTTCCGATGAAAGAGAATAGGGAAGAATTTCCGTATAGTTACCTACATTAAACTAAAGTATCATCATCACATTTTCCTGGTGCTTTAAATCCAAGAAGAATTGGTTTTTGTACATAAAGAAGATGCATGTCATCCAATGTATTAAACACCTCAAACCCTAGGGATTTTCTAGTCAAGTTGCCAGGAAGTAGTTTTGTAAAAAATCTGTAATTGCAGGACTGCAATGTGAATGCGCGCTGTGTGGATATCAAGTGCCCCCTGAATGGTTTGGACAGCAAGGCATCTATTGTGCTGCGTTCCAGGTTGTGGAACAGTACTTTCTTAGAAGTAAGTTTGTTTACCTGCTCTTTTTGAGAAATGATAGTTCTTCCCTGTTCTGTCTCTGATATGCCTGTGTTTTTTTTTTTTTTTTTTTTTTTGAAACAGGAATACTCCAAAATGAACTATCTAGACATTCTTGTTAGGGCTTCAATCAGTGTTCCTGCTGCAGCTAAGAATGTTAAACTCACAAATGAAGTTGCTCAGGTAGGCTCAGCATCTAACACGAACTACGTACAATTGTGATGATCATGTTCCCAGCTTATCTGAAAAGACTGGAGAAAATGAAACATTTTAAAACAAATGGAGCTATAGGTTACATCTTTAACTGCACTTTGAATTATTGATTCTTTACACCTTTAATCGGATGGAAAGAATTAACTAGAGTGCTCACATGTGATAAATCTTCCCTAGAAAGTTGCTGATTTGGATTAGATAAACACAGATGCTTTTGAAATACTCTTACCATCATCTTCACATGTTTTCTTTAGGTGCGTGTTACTGTCTTCCCTGCCAAAACAGTAGCACTTTATACAGGGGTGCCTTGGTGGATCATCTTAGTGGCAATTCTTGCTGGAATACTGATGCTTGCACTGTTGGTATTCTTACTGTGGAAGGTAAGTTTCTATTTACCTTGGTTTAGATTTCACATTTCTTAATTTAAAAATGACAAGATAGGAAACTAATTAACCAACTGGTCTAAGATTTTGTAGTTGAGACATGAAACAAAAAGCAGAATTGTGCAAAAATTATGCTATCTTTTTCAATTTTGTAACATTTGGAATGAAAATGATCATATGGGAACACATGTTACTCTTGTATCATGCAATTTTTCTGTTTCCAGATCTTCAAAAGGAAATGTTTTGAGTTCTAGTCGAAACTTAGACAAGTTCACAGAGCCTGTAGTTACTTAGATATGGATACAGCTACTTAGGGTGTCTGCAATTAGATGTAAAGCTGTTTTTGTGTTGTGACCTATCTACAGATGAGTAGCTTTGCAGTTAACTTCTCATCATATAAGAAACAGCATAAAACTGCTCTGTACCTCAAAAGGTACAGAAATAACACATGGATTAATATGCTGGCTAAATTCCTTAGTATTGGCTTGTTTTCTTAAAAACCTTAAGGGAGCCAATAAATGCTTAAAAAGCAAGGATAACAATTTGCAGCTATTTTCTTAGCTATTTTTCTTAAAAGCTTTGACATTTTCTATAACTAATTTTGGTCCCAGGCAGAAGAAGTTGATTCTCTTGCCCCTTAATCCACATTGGCAGTTTGTGTTTGTTGCTAGAGAATAGCAGAGTGCAGGTTGTTAAGAGGTGAAGAGGCATCTCCTGTCTGACTGTCACTTACTCTCTTGTGGAGAAGCTGCTGCAATTGGCTTCACTGGGGAGCTACTACTTGCTGCAGGTCACTTCTTACAGAATAATCTCAGCTTCTTTCCTTTTCAAAAACTGCCCAGCTCCTGTTTGCAGCTCTCCCTGATGAATTACACAGAATAACACCTTCATGACACTAAGTTTTTTATTGCATGTAGATATGCACAAATGTAGAACGTTTTGGTGACAAATGTTGAGCCATCCTATGAAGAACAAAGATGGTGCTGCAGAGCCAGTTATATGATTGGGTACAATTGAGCATTTCTCTCAAGAGATTTAACTTACATTTTGCCATTTCAATAGTACAGGCCCAAGCAAGAAGCTTGTGTATCTTGTAATTCAGCTACCTTGTGCACTAGTGCATGAACTGATTTGATTTCTGTACAGATTTCTTACTACTCTTTAGAGCCTTAGTTGCTATGAACATACTTCATTGTAAAAACAAACAAAAAACATTAAAAAATACACAGATCTATCAAAAAGAAAACCCTAAGGTAAATTCTTAATCTCAGGCTATTCTATGATTTTATAGATTAAATTAGTTCTCTAGTTTAGAAGCAGCTGTGATTTTTCTTGTGTGTGTGTTTCCTTTTTGGTTTTTTTTGGCAATAAACCTGTGAAAGGGATGTCAGGAACACAGTTCATAATGTTAATTTAAGTTAGTTTTAACAGGTTTGACTTTTCCAGCCACAAAAATTGACTAAATACCTTGCTTCCTTGTAGTGTGGTTTCTTCAAGAGAAATAAGAAAGATCATTATGATGCCACATATCACAAGGCTGAGATCCATGCTCAGCCATCTGATAAAGAGAGGCTTACTTCTGATGCATAGTATTGATCTACTTCTGTAATTGGTAATCGACCAGTATCTTTTCATTTCTAGCTGTGGCAAATGCTGTGGTTGCGGTGGCTAACTGAGCTTTTGCTGCATATATTAACTGCTGGATTTCAAGCTATCAGTACTTGCTTACTCATTCTGTTGACAGATTTTCAGCTTTTGGTGCACGTGAACAAAGAGATGTTTACCTCGGTCTGAAAAGTTTTTTGTTTATTTCTTTAAAGACATCTTGATCTGCTGCAATGGTTTTTACTTTTTTATTTTTACACTGATACTTTAACAGTATGCGTTTTAAACTTTTGAGATCAACACTCTTCAGAGGGTTAAGTTTTAAAGTTAAGACTTTAAACAAGACAAAAAGATAAATTTGCTTTATTAACATTTATTGCATGCTAAAAAGTACATTACACATAATGAGAGCAATTTTCGTAGTGAGAATATAATTGCTGGGGAGAGTCTTTTATCCCTTCAGTTCTAAGGTATACTGTCCTGGGCACATCCTTTTTCTGCTGAAGCTACTTGGTGCATGATGATTTATGCTTCTAGCAACCTTTACACACAACTTAAGACAATAAGTGCATGTATATTAACTAGTGGGGCTTGGGATGAGTGGGTGGGGAGAAATTTGTCACTAAAATCTGTCAGCGTCGTGCATAATGGAAGGGTGGAGATGGCTAAAGATTTGATCTTTCCCTTCTTTTTTTTAAAATTCAGGTCTATGCAAGTTTTAGAAATTTAATGTAAAATGAACCCTCGCTCACCAAAATCACCACCCAAAGTTTATGAACAAACCCTGACAGTTTAATTTTGTGTGCAAGTAATAGCTAAGGACAGATGTCTGTCCTGCACTTAACCTCAACCTCATAGACCGCAAACACATAAAGTTGAGTATCTACTTTGGCCATATTGCTGCGAAGATGATTATTGGTTGCACCAGAAATCCATTTGATTTTGAAAAATAACCTCAGTCCGTCCTTAAATGAATAGGATCAGTTTTTACATTGTCTTTGGCGAGGCGGGGTGGGGGGAGAAAATTAAAAAATAAAACACTGCAGGGCAGAAATAAGATGAACTAGACTTCATCTAGGGAGTCTTGTGTTGTCATGGTAAATTACAGTAAATGTTAAGCCCTGCCTGTTTTTTACTGCACAGAAAACTAAGCAAGACTTACATTTTAATACCACACGTGTAGTTAAGCCAAGATGTCTACAGTGGAAAGCATGGCCCTAGTGTAATTTTTCTTGAAGGCCCTTGAAATCTTTCTGTTAAGTTTTAAAATAGAAATCATGTCCCTTGTAGAAGGATAGCGGCGTACACACCTACCTTTACATCGGGAGAGACACTTTCCTCGAGCGTTACCTTTTTCACATCTATGCAGCATTAAATAGTCTCAACTATTAAATAGTTGAGCAAATATCTTTCTTAAATACAAAGACTTGTAAAACAAATTTAGAAAGTTACTGGAAGGAATTTGTTAAGCTCTCAGACTGCTGAAATGTTGGACTGTGCGGTTTGTCTGCCATTGCTTGCTGCTGGAACTTAGACCCTCAAGAATTCATAGCTAAGCACACTATGTTTTTGCCCAAGATCTTTTTCTTTTCAATTTTGTTACCTGTCTGTCTGCGCGGAGGAGGAATGCACTGTCTCTTTAACTGTAGTATTTGGGCAGCAACTTAAACCTAAATTCTTGTTTTTCTCCTCTGCGCCAGTGCGGGTTCTTCCAGCGCTCTAGGTACGATGACAGTGTTCCCCGGTATCATGCTGTAAGAATTCGGAAGGAAGAGCGACAGATCAAAGATGGGAAATGCAAAGATCTTGAAACAAAACAGTGGATCACAAAATGGAATGAGAATGAAAGTTATTCTTAAGGAAAAGTTTTTTCTCTCCACACAGTTCAGCTAGTTGTCTTCATTAATGGAATACTGATAGAGTTGGACCTTTGTACACTATGGACATTCACTGTTTGATTGTAGATATTACTACTTACATTGAGGCTTTTGTTTGCACAGTTAAAATAGCTTCAACAGACTTTATTAGCATTATTTAATTTCCAGACTGCCTCTTTTTCCCTTCAAATCTAACACTCACTTTAGAAGATGCGGTTTTGATTTGGGTCTTTTCTGCAATGTGCACATCCATCATGGCAGACCTTTTCCTATGATCCTAACATTCCTGGTGTGCAAGGAGTGCGTGGTTAATGTCAAGACAGGGTCTCCATTCTTCCCTCAGTGCACACAACAGTGGCCTTCACATACTTTGTTCAAGTGAAATCTGAAGAGCTGCAAGTCTGCTTTAGTCATAACCTTTGCCTGCTGCAGTAGTTAGGGCTTAACAACAGCATTGTCTTAAATTACATGTGCAATAGGTCATGTTGCTCAGTTTTTAAGATCAGATTGCGTGAATCTTGCTCACACCAAATATACACAGGTTTTTTTTAAAGAGAGGCTTGAATATTAGATGTACTTTTTGTATATATCTTTTAGTCATTTTTGTATTTATTTTGTTATAAATCATTGTCTTTGAGTAACCATTAGGCCAAAGACTTAACTGAACCTTCAGACTAACTGTGTTTATGAACTTCAGATTACAAGACCTGAAGCTTTCACAGCAATTTAATAAATCACTACAGGTGCCAATGCTCTCTAAAAGCGTAAATATTCCAGTAATGTACGTGGGGGCTTATTTCCTGATACTTATTCTATGTAATAGCAACTACCAGGTCTTGTAATATGATTTGTATATTACTTCATAATATTTAATGATTTGGCCACCAAGCAGAAATACGGTTTTAAATGGAATTTTATACTTGCCGCAAGAGGAGCGACAGGTTTTCTGAAATGGCTTCACAAGGATTTTCTGTTTGGAGAAAAGTGTTGACTACTGCATCTGTTATATAGCACTTGAAGGGGGCTGAAAAGGCCTAACTTACCTTAATTACGGGGATCTGGACGATCCTCTCTGAGACTACTGAACCGTCTTGAATACCTGAATGTTGATAAGAATAGAGCCACAGTGTTGTGTTTATGAGTAATCTAATTATTGTAGCATAAGTGATTTAAATACATAACTATTTAAAGAGTTTACCTTTTTTTACCCATGTTCTAAAGTGTTAGTACTATTTAAGAATGAAAAATTAGCTCACAATTGTTATTCCAAAATTCTACTCAAAGTATGCACGCTAATTGCTAGTAATTTCAACTATGCAAAAATCTCTTTGTACTTCTTCCCTCCCAGGGTAGAAACCTGCTAAGAGGGCATTTGTCAGGTGTCTTTATTTGTATTCTCGACTTCAAACATGCCTATTACAGAAAGTACATTCATGTATTAGACCCTTCTTCCCAATGTATAAACGCAGTCTGACTTAGTGACCCTGACTGCTTTGAACACTTACATGCATACACAGCTGTCATCCACTTTTTGGCCCTTAAAAATTCTAGTTTACTTGCTGAAACGCTCATCTGTGTTGGAAACCAAATGAGGTGCTAAGAAGCTTGAAAAACTGCTGTAGCCTTTGATTTAAAAGCACTGGCTTTCCCACCCTGCCCCCTTAATTGTGGCTGTAGGAACAGGAATATCTCAACAGTGTTAAGCTGGAAGTTTTTGAAAAGTAAGTCCTATCACTGGTATACTTTCATTTTGAACATTTATCACTGGTATGCTTTTGTCTCAAAACATTTTTATACGAGCTAGCAATGCTACTTCATTCCATGATTAGAAATTACCTGTGGATATTTGTATAAAAGTGTGAAATAAAATTTTTTTAATTAAACAGTGTTTTGAGTAAGGATGATTTCTTCTGCATGAATTTCTTTCAGCTAAGCTCACTAGTCCATTAGAGGTGAGAAAGCAGCAGGCTTTAATGAAGTGAAACTGTTAAAAAGTATAAGCTTAAGAGAAAAAGGAAAGAAAAAAAGAAAAAGAAGCCCCATCTCAGCCCCTATCTCTGCATGGCCTCGTGCAAGGAGGCGGCTGTAACAGCTGCCCCGATAGCGCCCGCTCTCCAGCGCGAGGCCTGTCCTGGCAATGGCAGCAAAGCCGACCTG
>NW_010576496.1:75328-125744 GCF_000705375.1 Tinamus guttatus
CCAGCGCCCCCCGGCGCCGGCTCGGCAGGAGCCGCCTTGAAGCGACAGTGGCTGCTGAAACGCGGCCGCGGGGTTTGCCCTACACAACCTTTCACCCAAGGGCAGCGTTGTTCGTTGAAGGCGTTGCGCGAGAGCAGAAGAAAGCAAACACCAGGAGCCGTGTCAGCGGCTGGGCATGTGGCCTTGGAAATAAATTAATTGGCAACAAAATGTTTAGCTCCTGTTCAGCGCTCGGAGGGCCCCAGGTGCGATGGATCTAGCAGCTGTCCCGCCCTGCGCAGCCGCCTCGCAGGGAGGGCTCGAGGGGGGAATGGAGGCGCCTTCCCGAGGGCTGGAGCGGGGCCATTCCCGGGCCGAGTGTGAGCAGGACAGCGAGAGCCGCCTGTTAGCCACGTGTGACCTGGAAACGTAACCGAGGACGGGTCCTCGAATCCCAGACTCTCCAAATAAGGCGAGGAGGGAGATTTAAAAAGAAAAAATCTCTTATACATCATAGCAATATATTTTGATGATTGAAACCTCTAGATTTCTGCAGGAGTCCCACCATGTAACTTTGTTGCTGCTATTTTCAACAAAGAATCATGCGAATCAAGGTGGCTTCAACCTGTATTGTTATACCTATAAAACAATATTATAATCAATATTGATTTTCAAGGCACAATGTTTCTTCATGTCAAAAGTTAGGCTACTGTTTTGCTACTAGTACCTAAACACAATGTAAAAATAATCTCAAAAGCTTTCTTTTCTTCTTTGTTTTTGTTTTGCTTAAGCATGTAGCAAAACAAGGGAAGGAAACTAATAACAAAGATTAAAAAAAAAAGTAGAGTACAACATTGAGACAGTAACTGTATGTATAAAATTCTGTAGCCCTTGTCATCTGATGGTGTTTGCAGTTGGCATTTTCTTGGTTCTATTTGCTAAAGCAAAAGCAGTTACAGAGCAAATCATAAAAGGAAAAAACAAACAGCAAGGCTAACTTAAAAAAATCTGCTTCCAGTTCTCTCATTTGTCAATATAGTAAATAAAGTATTCTCTAAGCAAATTTAGATGTTGATCTTGTATATCTATCATGTCCTGGGATATAAGCTCACAGTGTTTTCCATAGGGTCCTCTATCCTTCCTTTGCAAAGACAGGTCATAACCACACAGGGCGGGAAAGAGGCTTCCTCATTCAGTGAGATCTTCAGCCTGAGCTGCCTTTCATCTTCAATGCAGTGTTTGTGTCCAAATTCCGAACTAATTTGTGGGATGTTATTTGCTGAGTGTTTAGGTTATTTTTATATTTTAGTGCCTTCAATTTTACTTGTTAAGGTATTTTATTAGAGGTTATGGAAAGGGCTGTATTAGCCATGCACCAAAAATGCAGACTGGTGGGGGAAAGAATGAGATGTTTCTGGGCAGAGCTCTCATATCCAGAAAACACAACTTTCCTGGGATGGTCCCATTTGCCTCTTCTACGGTAAGTGCCACACAGGGTTCGAGCAGTAGTAGGTACAGTAAATGTTGCAGAACATTTTACATGAACAGAAACCATACTTAGAACTGAATGGTATGGGTCTGCATTATTGCACTCGTGATTCTTCATATATAGTGAGACATATATAAATGCTTCATATAGGGAAGATTTTCCTTATCATGACAGGGCTGGTAGATTTCAGTATATTACATTCTGAAATATAAATACAAGACAGCTGCTGCCATAAAAGAAACCTATTGGCTGACCAAACTAGCCCAAGTCAGCTCCAAAACTAAACCACAAGCTTCTGGTACAAGAAAGTACACATTTGTGTAGTTCTATCCCACAGATGTTGACTTTAGTCTGATATTTTCAATCTGTTTCTCTTGATTTTAGGATCTGAAAACGCTTGTGAAAAGACTTCATTTATGTTTCTGCGACAAGAGCTGCCTGTGAGGTTGGCAAACATAATGAAGGAAATCAGCCTTCTTCCAGACAACCTTCTAAGGACACCTTCAGTTCAACTGGTGCAGAGCTGGTAAGGACTTCATTCCTTTTAAAGGTTAAGGAATGACACATTCTCTTCTATAGAAAGAACATTTCATGTGCTCGTTGCATGAACTTTACTTATTTAGACTAAGTAAGTATCCCAAGGGGACATAAATTAGAAGCTAAACTTGCAGATATCGGAAAAACTTCTTGTAGCTATTAGAGAGCCCGGAATGGAATGAAATATCACTGATCAACTAAGCATTGCAGATTGTCATGGTGAGAGTTCATTAACAACCAAAGCTCACCACAGCAATGTTTCAAAAGGACTTACCTAAATGAAGAAGCTAGGGAGGAAACCTTTAGCAGCGGTTAAAGGCACCACATCTGCAAAACAGAACTGGAACCATTTAAAAGACAGGTTGTTGCAGACTCAGGCTAAAGGTAGAGAATGTATTGAAGAAAGTGTAATAGCAACCCCTCAAAGCTAAATCTTTAAAGCAGCAGAAGGTTTTTATCGCAATAGGAGGCTATTCAACAGAAATAATAATAATTAAAAAAGCTTTCAATTAAGGAAGTTAGAAGTAAGCATAAACTTTTGTAGGATAAATGCAAAATAGAGATTGCTTGTCAACTACTGAAGATGCATAGACATTTGTAAAGGCTTTTAAGTAAGCGAATAGACTATCGTAGTCTGCTGAATAGATGAATATAAAAAGAGATTTCAGTGAAGAAGAAAAGTCTCAAAGAAACATGAAAACTGAAATTCTCCTGATACTAAATGATGGTGATAAAATGGGAAATGAATTCCACTTGGACAAATACAAAGTAAAGCACAGAAAGCAACCTCTCAGCTACCTAGTCTGACTGCTTGCTTACAAACAGGAAAGAAATTTTGATGCCAGTGTGGATATTTTTTTCTGAATAAGATAGTAGATGGGCAAGAACGCAAATAGATTGTTAAGAACTAAGTAGGAATGGGGGGGAGGGTGGCAATACAGTGGGGCCACTGTGTTAGTCCATTATTCCTATGAACTGCATGCAGATTTAGTCACCCTATCTTGGTCTTTGTCACATTTCTTTAATTTAAAGGTATGTCCAAAGTCTTCAGGAGATCCTTGACTTTAAGGACAAGAGTTCAGAAGATTCGGATGCTATCCATAGGTAAGGATTTGCTGTCATACTTATTTTATGCAAAAGAGTTGGCAAGTGGCTCAAGAACAGTTTCAACTATCTTAAATTTCTGCAGTTACAGTGCCATCACTCCCTGCCTCCCAAAGAAAAGTACTTTGGAATGTGAGACAAAGCACTTCCTTTTATGTCAAATTATTCTGATCTCCTTTTCTTTTTAATACTGAATGCACTTAAAGCTTTAAGTACATTATTCTTGACATTATTCTTGACTTTTTTTTTATTCTTGACCAATAAAATGAATTCCTTGCTTGCTGCAATGCATGGAACGTTGTAACTGTAGAGTACATTGTGGCATCATTCACTGATAGTAGCTGCTATTTGACAGGCATGGGATGATTTATATGAAAAGGGTTGGCACAATTTTCTCTCTTTTTCTTGTGGCACTATGATTGATTTTTCAGTGTAAGTTGCCTGAAATGACTTGCATGCTATCAAGTCTGACCTGCCTTTTTACTGTGGTAGGTGGATCTGTGATGTTTCTGTACAGTGGTCTTTGTTTTCTGGACCAGATACTTACTCAATGTTCCAGAGTAGTAAAATGACTTGAATGTGAAAATCTTAACATTGCTTTAATTTTAGTTTTACAGATACCGTGATAAAAATCCGGAATCGACACAATGATGTGATTCCTACTATGGCTCAGGGAGTGACAGAGTACAAGGAAAGCTTTGGCATTGATCCAGTGACCTCTCAAAATGTGCAGTATTTTTTAGATCGTTTTTACATGAGTCGCATTTCAATTCGAATGCTCCTTAATCAACATTGTAAGTGCTGTTGTTGTAAGGAGGGAGAATAATACATGTATTGTCAGTATATTTTCATTTTCATGTTCTTAATATGAATTTCAGTGTTTCCAATGAATACAATTTACCTTGCTATTCATAGATTTCTCTAATACAGTTCTTAAAATACTTATTAATAGCCATTTTAAGTATGCTAAAGATTGCAATTATATAATGTTAGTAAATTCCTATTCAACAATATCTAAGACACAATCTAAAAATTACTAAGTTATATTTTAGTTATTACTAAGTTATAAAAAACTTAAAATTACTAAGTTATATTTAAACATCATTATTTTCTTTGTTGGCAGCTTTATTGTTTGGCGGGAAAAGTAATCCAGCTCATCCAAAACACATTGGAAGCATTGATCCTAGCTGCAATGTTGTTGAAGTTATTAGAGGTAAATTCAGCAGATTAAAAAGAATTCTGTAAAGTTGTATGAATATCTGTATTGAGAGCTAATATATTCACATAGTGTTTAGTTCTTTTTTACCTGGAGCAGAAGTTTCATTTCAAATGTAAGACAGTCTTGTTAGTTTTCACAATAAGTCCAGTTTTTGTAAGAAAAAAAATACAAAACTGCCTGCAAGTGTCGAGCGTTTTCAGTTTGTGAATTTCTTTTTGGCAAACTGCAAAAAAATAAGAAAGGGAGGAGGCAGAAGTTAAACCTTCTGTGTTTTATCGTAGATGGCTATGAAAGCGCTAAGAGTCTTTGTGATCTATATTACATGAGCTCTCCAGAGTTCATCCTTGAAGAGCTGAATGGTAAGTGACCATTCAAGTGAACTCTTGAATGGAATAACTTGAAGTATCTGATACTAAAATATTCTCCCTCTACTTCTCATGTATTTAATGTGATCTCTATTTACTCTCTCTATACAGTTCTAACTAAGAATAAGACTTACTTTTTAATTTTTTTTTTGGGGGGGGTGGCGGGTCTGGCAGAAGGCTTCCCCTGCTTTTCCTTTTATTTTTCAATATTAGGAAGTTCAAAGCAGTAGCAAAGGTTGTAGCTGTACAGCTTTTAACAGCTTCCTTCCCTCCCCAGCCCTACACTCTTTGCTGAGATCAGGACTATTACATCTCACACGCTCTGCATTCTTCTGTGAGACTTTTAAAATTGGTAGCAAACATTCTGTTCAATTTCTCTTCCTTACTTAGCTATCATGTAGTTGTTGCAATTGGATACAGTATGCATTTCTGTAAAAAAAAAAAATAATTGCACCCACTGGCTGTAACTTTTGAAAAAGAAAAAAACCTCTTTCTAGCTGGGCTGCTATGAACTTGGAGACCAGCTGTAGTCCACCCAGTCCTCTCGTTATAGCATGGCTTACTGGAGTGCTTTTCAAGTTATTAAAAGCCCAGTCCGGATAGCGATATAAAAACAAGCTCTACAGATAATTGCAAGAGCCAAAACACACCCACAGTAACTTGGCCTGCAAACCTAAGGGCAAAGAAAATGTGGCCTTAACTGCACATGCCGCCTTCTTGTTTTTTTTTTTCTTTTTTTTCCTCCTTCCTGTCTTATAAAACATGTCAATTTTGTCCAGATTAAAGGTTTGTTTCTCCATCTTTGAGCCTTATTACTAAAATAACCCCTAGGGCCCTCTCAGTCGTGCTAATTCTCTGTCCCAAGGGGTCTGCTAACGCTGCGTGCGCTCCGGAAGCCAAAGCAGATCCGGTAGTTTATAAAGAGCCTTTTGCTCAGTGAGTTGTGAAGGGGAGTTAAACCTGAGCGGGCCAAATGCACATTCCTCCTCTGTTGTGAATGGAGGCCTTTAAATAAAACTGAGGCACGTGGCTGGGGGCAGGGTGATGGAAAATAGTTAACTTGAGGGTAGGAATCAGATTTCCAGGTGCGATTTTTTTTTCTTTTATTTTTGACCACTATGTAATTCGATTTAGATTTTTTTGATACGTCTTTTATCATTGATAGTTGATAAACGTTTCTTGCTAACACAGTCTGGTTATTAATTTGTGGAACTGGAAGGACTTTCATGGACAGTAGAACGTTCAGAGCCACTCTTTTTCTTGATTTGCATGTAATGAATGTAATTTCCATGATTTACTCTTTAAATTTACTCTTTAAAAAGTATTTTGAAAGTTATACCAGTTTATAGACAGAATTATCTAAATAGTCTTTAAGGTTTCATGTTATATGAGCTGATTTCTAAAGTAATCCAAGCAGAGGCTGTGCTGTAGTTACTGTTTGGTGCATTAGAGTATCACAGAATAATTTGGGTAGGAAGGGATTTCCGAAAGTTTCTAGCCTGACCAGGTGCTCAGGACGTCTTAGTCTGGTTTTAAAAAGCCTCCAAGGGTGGCAGCCTGTTCCAATGCTCCGTTGTCCTCATGGTGCAAAAGTTTTCTTTATATGCAGCCTGAACAGCTGTTAGCTCATCCTACACTCGCTGTCCCCTGTCCTTTCATGGTCCTAAGAGCCTGTCTCCACCTTAACAACCTCCATGTAGGTACTGCAGGCTGCTATTGTATGCTGCAGTCAGTGTTATCACAGTTTGTTTAAGATTAGTTTCTAAAAAAAGCAAGCACGCTTAATCTTGAACATGAATTTGAACAAAACATTTTAGGAAGGCTTCTGCTCAAATTTTCCTTCTCTTGTAAATTCCTTCAGGTAACACAAACATACATTTTTTTTTAGTTACTGCTGGAATGAATAAAGGGTATCTAGTTGCTATTTAACTATTTAGGCTTTCTTTTCTCCAGCTAAATCACCAGGACAGCCCATGCAAGTGGTATATGTGCCATCACATCTCTATCACATGGTTTTTGAACTTTTCAAGGTCTGTGCAATTACCATTACACTTTTTTTTTTAATACATACTTTTTAGTGAAATTGTAATTGTTTAATTTTTGAATGAGCTGCAGCTAGTAACCTGCTTTCAGCAAGCGCAATCCTCTAGCTATTTGACTGCAGCAGTATACTTCAATATTGTCCATAGAAAATGAACATGCATGTCTTTTATGTAATGACTGAATACATCTGACAACGTCAGCAATGGGCAGCATTGTCAAAATCTTCAAATGTATGAAGACCCTCGTTAAAAAGCAATGGCAAATATGATAAATGATTTGGCCACCTTTAAATCTGATATTATATGAGAGGAGCGTTATAGAGCTTTCCCCTTGCAATTTCTTCAGTCTTCCAATTTTCTTCAGCTTCGTATCATATTGCATGTACAATGCATTATAGAGAATTCTACAAATAAAGCTAAAGTAAAATTAGATGTCTATTCTAAAAATATTTTAAATAGTTCAAGTCCGTGTAGTTACCTTCTAATAAATAATACAAATACTGAACAAACCAGAAATACATAAAAGATTTTTCTAAGGTTGTTGTCCTGATTCTGAAATAAGCTGATAGAAATATCTTATTTTCCTGAAGTGGTGTCTTAAGATAATACAGAAAATGGTAACAGTAGGATTTAAGTTCTTGTACTTCAATTTGGAAACTGCAGAATGCAATGAGAGCCACCATGGAACATAATGCTGACCGATGCATTTATCCTCCAATTCATGTACATGTCACATTGGGAAATGAGGATTTAACTGTGAAGGTAACACTTTTTTGATTATTTAAAAAATATTTTTGTCTTTTTTTTTTCCTTGACAGAGGCAGCATGTTTTTAGGTTTACTTAGTGATTCTGATTTCAACAGTACCTCCTATCTGATTGTGTAGCATGCAAGCATGAAGCAGTTAGTTACATATTCATGCGGCAGGGTCCATAAGGAAGTTTTATGCTTTTGTCTTGGTCATTTTGTGCTTAACTTAAAGGCCAGCATGACTGAAAATGAAGCTGGCAGTTTTGTACAATTGTAATGTTAGCATTTTGTAATTAAAAATGATAGTGATGTGTAAGCTGGGAAAGAAAATGCGTGTTCCGTGTAGATCAGATCTGCATGAAAGTTGGTTTCCAGCAAAATTTCTTTTTATTTTGTACAATATCCTGCTTGAATTTCAAATACCAGCTGCAAGTAACTGTCTTTTTCATAGGTCTCACTAAAGTCTAGTAAAACAACTCCTAGTAATGGGTTTAATCACATTGTGTTTAATTGATACTATTCCTGAGAAGTAAAGTTGAGAAGATATAGAACTTTGCATTTGTTTAAATTAGTAGATTGAGATGCTAACTTCCAACAAAATTAGTTAGAAATAAAATAAAAGCAATTCAAAATTGAGATTCTTCTTGCTTCTAAGGGATTATTAATGCTTGCCATTGTAGTGTTGTTTAAATGATTTGAGTGAGGGATGGAAGGGAAGGATTCATCTCTCTTGCGTCATTGCTGTAGCTGAGAGATCAGAATTTAAGAAAAATGTATGATTTAATAAGGACAGCTTTATATTATTCTGAACTTTTTCTGGACTTCTTTTTTTTTAATAAAAAATATTAACATACATGATCTTTCTTGTTGAAGATGAGTGATCGTGGTGGAGGTGTTCCTATGAGGAAAATTGACAGATTATTCAACTATATGTATTCAACAGCACCACGTCCCCGTGTTGAGACATCACGAGCTACACCACTGGTATGCAAGTCTTTTATACTTTACTCATCGTATCTAAGATGACAATCACAAAACCAAACAAAACCCCACATAGAGCCAAAGACCCTGGATTAATAATTTTACAGATATGAGTATGACTATTTGGATGTTAGAGCTTAACTCAAATACTTCTCTGAAAATAACTGGGAAATTGCATAAAAAATTAAAATACTCACAATTACTTAAGCTTTGAGATTCCCATCTTTTTGGTCAAATGTAATCAGCTACCTCAAGTAGAACACTTCGCTATACAGCACATGTTGCCATAAGCAGAGGACTCTAAACTCCTGTTGTGGCCACTGAATGAAAGGAAAGATAAATATAGCTGTAGTTCTGGATGGGGTCTGTGCTTTATTTCAGTTGTAGAGGATGGTACAACTGACTACACAGTACAAGAACAAAGGTGCACAGTTTTAACGAGGCACATGAAAAATCTGCTTCTGTCTCAAGTGAATTTAATGGGGCGAGCTCAGGCCTTTCTGAAATTTTATAGCTGTACAAGAAATCGAATCTTACTGTCTCAGTTAAAACCACCAAACAGCTCTCCTTAAGTTTGTTATGCCTAACATTTGAACTCATCTTACTGCCAAGCATCATGCATAGTTTTGTCTCTACCTCGTAAGTCAAAAAAGAAAAAAAAAGCTGTTTCAAACTGATGCAATTAATGGATTTTTTTTTTCCTTTCTTGCTTGCTCTCCTTCTGAATCAGGCTGGATTTGGTTATGGCTTGCCCATATCACGTCTGTATGCACAGTACTTCCAAGGAGACCTGAAACTGTACTCTTTAGAAGGTTACGGTACAGATGCAGTTATTTACATAAAGGTACAGCTTCTTAATACTTTACCATTTTAAGTTCATAATAAACTCTTTACTATTAATGGACACCTTTGTTCTGTTAGTCTAACTAACTTTGATTCAAAAATTAGTCAGCTAATGTCTTCTCTTTTTGCAGGCCTTATCAACAGAATCTATTGAGAGACTCCCTGTATACAACAAAGCAGCTTGGAAACATTACAAGGCAAACCATGAAGCAGATGACTGGTGTGTGCCGAGCAGTGAACCCAAGGACATGACCACTTTTCGCAGTATATAATTTTTTTTTTTTCCTCAGAAGTGCATAAGTAGACATATGTTTTTAAAGGGAATGTAAAGAAACAAACTGTTACAACAAGTAGCTAAGCCATGTTTGAAATGTGAAAAAAAACAATTTAAGTGAAGTAAGAAGCAGCTTAGTTCAAATTACTGTCTTCTGCCAGTACTCAGAAGAATTAAGAACTTTGCATACTTTCAGTTTTTCAATAAAGGTGGTCACACTTAATTTGTTCCACCTTCTATTTATGACTTCTTTCAGTAGCTAAATCTAGGGAACACTATTTTCAGGTGTTATAGGGACCAATTCATACATTTTCAAAACTATTTTAAAATATGAACTCTTGACAGTTCACCAGAGGAAATTGGTCAGTACAGAGTGCACCAGATTAATGAAAAAATCTTTATAAGAACTATTAGGCTTAACACTATACCATTGCAGCTGGATGGCACTTTGAACTATTAGGCTTAACGCTATACCATTGCAGCTGGATGGCACTTTTTATTCCTTGATTCTTAAGCACATTGATGTCTAATTTTCTGAAGTCAGAAATTCTGCCTAAACTTTATACTTCCAATTTTTTGCAGCTGTAGAAATAACCACTTTTGGATCTGTAGAATTAAAATAAAAACAAAGTTAAAGAAGTTTTAGCTGCTATCACTGGTATAATGTATCTCAGGTATGTGGTGTTAGTTGTATTTCTTTATAGTACTTGGTTGTAACGTGAATAATATGTGTGATAAGCTTATCTTGGTGTGATCATTGTGACCTAGCAAATAGTGTTGGCTTGTACACAGGAAATACGTCTTACAATATTTGATTATATTTCTGTAGGTAATACCAAAACACAGTATCAATGGTATAGCACCAATAAGATTTCTGGGGGAATGTCAGGTTACATGTGTAAAGGAGAACTATTTTTAATAAACAGATTTTTAATGTTTGCCCTTACTAGGGCATCTGTGTTACTTTGACACTAGATACCAGCTTCTCAGGAGTATTTTAAAAATGGGGAATTACTAACAACTTTTGAAAATAGCTTTGTATTTGCGATGTGATTCTGACTGTTTAAGTAATAACTCAGACTATAACCTAAATAAGGTAAGCAGGACATGTCCATCAGTCAAAGACATTGTCAAAACAACACACTGGGGAGGAGAATGAGTATTACATTTCAGATACACAGTTCTTCCTTAATAAAGGACACAATTTCTCTTGCTGCCTACTGTGCCAATTGTGTTCAATTCATACACATTCATGTTGCACCTTTAACTCCTATCATGAGTGAACATTTTGGCAATGATGCAAAGATGTGTAAAATATCAGCTTTTTCCTCAGATAACCAATACAGTACCAATGGTTCTGAGCTTCAGCAGTAGTAGACACACAGGATCCCTCTCAGAAAGAATAAATTTTTGCATAAATTTTGCTAGTTTACAAGATCAGCTCAGAGAAGAGGGCAACAGCGATACTACCCAAAGCGATGAGAATAACTGCTAATTCAAGCTTAATTCTTGTTATTCTACTTGTAGCTGAGTCAGATTAAAGGTTATCACCAACTTTTTCCTGTGGCTTTCCTAGCCCAGTTCTGCAATGCAAAAATCCCTTTATACCCCGTTCAAGCTAACATGGGACAGTTCAACAGGAACGAACTGCAGAATAACAGCAATGGCAGCTGCACTGGCCCTCTGCGGAAGGGTTAATCCATCTGTGGCAACCTGAACAGCAGAGTTAACTGTTCCACGCAAGCTTGTGCACAGAGGTGGGGGGAGTTCCCTTGTTTGCATACAAGAAGGCAACCTGGTGACTGAGGTACCTTTCAAACAGCAGGGCTACAAGGGAGAAGGAGCTGCAGCCGTTTCCGTCTTCCAATTGCACTCCCTGTAAAGCGTGGCAGCAGGAAAGCTGGAGGAAACGTTTGCAGCTATTGTTTTTGCTAAGGCAAAGCTGCACATCATAACAAGGGATTTCAACAATGCAACTCTGAAGCTGAACTTCATTCTGGCTCTTGTGCTACGTTTTAAATGTTAAGCTCTTTAAATAACATCAACTGATTTTAGTAATATATGAGAAGAAATGTTTCTGAAAAAAAACAATTTGTTTCTTAGGAAAATCTATCACAAGATACCATATGGTATTACTGAAATAAAAATCTTTTCCTGTTCTGTCAGCCTTATACAACTTTAACTCTGATTATTAGAGTAACTTACCTGTAAGTATACTCTATTTTTCCCCTACAACTAATTATAAAAATGGTGTAGTATATTTTGGTTATCCTGCCCATAGAAATTTAATCAATTTATCTTGATTTACATAGCTTTGGTTCGGAACATTTTTCATTGCATTGAAGTCAGTGCTAGAACACCGATTAAAGTGAATCATGGTATAAAAACAGTATAATAGCCCAGCTATCAAAATGCTGAGATTAAGAGTTTTGAATGAAAATGACTTCAGTCTTGCACTTTGAAATTAATTTTGGTTTATCTTTTTTTTTTTTTTTTTTGAAAGATCCACTACATTTATTCAATAAAATTTATTTAAAAATCAGACTTCCAGCTGAGTGATTCTTTGTGAGCTTGTTCTTCCACCTCTGGCAGCTGCTGAGTGCTGCGGTCTGTGTTAATCATTGCTCTACCCCCCTCCCTCTTACACTTACATGGGAGTTTATTGGTGCTGCTCCGGCCACAGCCCTGCACACAAGCAAGCCTGGGAAGCTGTTACTTACCCCGTCTTTTTCCTGAAAAACACACACTCTACAAGCTGCAACATGGAGCTCAGTTGGCTTAAAAGAATAAAACAACAGAGGCTGTACCAGCATTCCCAGTTCTAACTGCAAGTGCTTCACTGAAAACTTAGCTCTCTCAGCTAAGCTAGCAAAGGTGCAGGTTTAAGCATGTGAGTCCATTTTTTCCCTAATTCTCTTCTCTCAGCAGTAGGGCAGCTCTTCCTGCCTGGCTCAAAGTCTGTAAGTTTTGAACACAAATTCAAATCTACAGGAAACAAAGCAAATAAGAGTTAAATCTTGACAAAATGATTGTTTGTTAATGCTCAAAACTGAAAATATAACTGTTTAAAAGTCATGACCACTAAGATTTTTAACCTTTATTTTGAAAATGCATCGTGTTCAGGAGTCTTTTTGCTGACATTCAAAAAAGACAAGATCTTTACCAAAGGAAAAAAAAAAAAAAAAAAAAAAAGTGAAACACCAATGAGGAAGTCCATTCATTTAATTAAAATGAAAAACAGTCCATAGATTTAAAGGAGAACTTGGTCCACATTAATTAATTTTGTTCTAGTCCACTCTATGATGGAAATTACACTTTTATGCAACGTTTCTGTAATAATCTAATTAAAGAAGTGCTGTTGTAGTATCCATCTAAGACAGTATGTAAATATACAAACACCAATTCATTTTCTAAACTATTTTGGGAATCAAATCCTCCTTTAAAGAGAAATAACCTGTAGTCTACAATCAAACACTTAAATACAATGCAGATAACCCAGTGCTTCAGTGATATTTTTTCCTACAATTTTTCCCTCAGTATTTTAAGTTTGAAAAACAGCATAGTTTAAAATTAGCAAATATATAAATTTGGTCCGCAAAAATCTTGTAGCAAGTAGAAAAGAGAAATACATGTATTGCAAATTGATCTTATTCATAGCATAAATGTATAAAACTATGTATTGTTTAGGAAAAATATGTTAAAAAAGATCTTATTTATATGTCTAAACCTTGTCCCAACACCATACAGGGTAGTGTGCAGAAAATTTAATGTTGTAATTAGTGTATGCAGTTTATAAAAACTACTAAATATTTCTGGTTATTTTCTCAAGAAATTGCAACACATGGAATTCAAAAACAAATGTGTTACTACAGTGAATTTAGATTTTTTTTAAAAAAGGACCATCACTGAAAAATAAAATAATTCAAAGAAAATACTTCATAAATTTGAAATACATGTTTTCTTTTTAAATTAATTTGACATTACTGTTTTCTTAAGCTTAATTTTTACTATACAACTTCAGTGGCAACATATAAACAAACTGTCACAGACTAAATTTGGCAGGATTTTTCTATTGTCCCTCTATCAGATTCAACTCTATATCAAATACTAGCTAACTAATATTGGAATGATTTTTAATACAACAGTCTATTCTCCACAAATATTTTTCAAGTTCAATGAGAAGGGCTTTTTTTTTTTTTAAACCAGTCTTAGAAGCACAAATAGTACTTAAGGCAGAAAGTTAAATTATTGTCTATTAGTACAGGCAGAGTCAACTAGGAATAAAAATACTGAAAATATTTATTTCAATTTAATGGATTGTAATGGGAAGGGACTATTATTAAAAAGTAAAAAAAACCCCAAACCCTACCATGTTAGACTGCTGCACTTTCCCTCCTCCCTCAATTGTACAATTATATACAAAAATGATGAACTTCAAGATGAAGCAAGCCTGTGCTAAGAGAAAAAACAGCCTCGTTTTAGCAGCTTGATTCAAGCGTGGCTACCACTCTGCCACTCTTCCGAACTTCTCGCTCCTTCTTTTGAACTTTTTCCTTCTGTTTTTCCAGTTTTTCTTGTGTCTTTTTAATATCCTTAATTTTTTTCTTTATTGTTGATCGGTCATTTTGACTGGAAACTCCTAAAGCCTTTGGGGATGGGGAGGGAAAGAAAAGGACCTTGTTATTAATTTTTTTTAACGGCAAAGCATATCACTTAAGCACCAACAGTTCAAGAAAGGGTTATTCACTTTGCTGCAAGACAGTCTGTTTATCTGAATGCAGACCTAAGTCCTCAAGGGCACCATAAAGGGTCATCTCAGTAACAGAAGCTGCCAAGAAAAGGCAGCCTATTCTTGTTTGGTTGTGAAATAACAGCTTCTTATTGCATTTCATATGCAGAGACACAGCTGAAAATTTCTAATAATTTTCTAACTTATAATAATTTTTAAAATATTTTCCTATTTTTCTACATAGCAGCAATTTATCTTCATTTCTGTTTAACTTCTCTTAACTAGTCTTCTCTCTCTCTTTTTTTTTTTTTCTCTCTCTTTTTCCTCCTTTTGGTAACCTAGGAATGCTGCTGAACTCAGATCAATCAACTGTGGTTTTTAAACTGCTTGGGAAAAATCCGGTCCATGAGAACTGATTGCAAAAAGCTCATGTTTCTTTTAAAGTTGCACAGCAAATAAAAGTCATTGAAGGAAAAAACTCCAATAATCACTCCCCAAAAAGTAACATTAATAATAATAATAAATAAATAAATAAATAAAGCTTGTGGCTTTTTTTTTTTCGTTCGTTCTATCACTTTTTAGAAAACAATGCTATTTAAAGGAAAAGAGAAAATCCTCCCCACACTACAACAGTAGTTCAAAATATTTTCTGCCACATAACTCATTGACATATGTCAACAGCAAGCAAACACAGTTTCTTGGTAACAAGACCTAAGCAAAAGACCAAATATCAGAACGATTTCTTGCTTTGATGATGCACTATTAAAAATGTGACTACTAACAGTTACTTTCTTTTTCAAGATTAATCTTTCTTTTAATCGATATGTGATATGCTAGCTTGGTATGCCTGTCACTGCTTGTCTTTAACATCTCCTATGCAGGGGCTGTTGTTCCCTTTATCTTATCTTTTGCATAGTGTATTTTCTATCTATATTTTGCACTAACTGGACCTACATTCACTTTAAAACAATAAAGTATTCAATGAGTAGTCAGTGCACCTTGGATTTTGATCAGCAGATGGCAGTATCTGATTTCCAGTTAAAGCACTGCAACCGAAGTACACTACAGAACTACTAGTGGCATTAGGTATAAACTAAATTTTAAGCATCAACATCCGAAGTTTCTCAAGTATAGACGTTCACTTGATATACTTCTGTCAAGTATTTTCTTTGCATCCAAGGACACATTTATTTATCAATATACAGGAAATTTAGTGAACACGTCCACTGCAGTGGATAAAAACCTTCTGATAAGATCTTATGAGATGTTGAGATGCATCATAAACATATCAACCCCCCTCATGAAAATTATGCTTTTTTGACTTCCTGGGGCTGCCAGTAAGGACAAAATATGTTTTCGTAATGCAAAACCAGCTCATTTTTAATTTGATATCAATTATTACATTCTCAATCTGTATATTTTAAGTGTTTTAAAACCAGAATTCTATCCCTAAGAACACAGCTAAAAAAAAATCTGAGTAAGCAGAGAAATGTATACAATTACAGATGTATACTGAGGAGGCCACATACCTTTAACTTATCACTATCAAGCTGCATCAACTGCTGTCCATCTATGTTCATGGCTGTGAACTCTGCAATATACTGCTCCATGTTCATTCCCATTAACCAGTGGCATACTTGCTGGGTTGTCCATTCAGAAATAGGTCTACTGTGCCATTGATTTTGTTTTCCCGTTGTTGCAAATTCATCATCTAATGCCTAACCAATCGAGAAAAGTCAACGTAAGTAAAAACAAAAAATCTCTGTTTTACTTTACTATGTGTTGCATTTAGGTTGCAGGCTGAGTCGGGGTAACAAATGAATGTTTAAACATATTGCAGCACTTCCATAGCGCAAAGCTCAAAAATTACTTTTAAAATCATGGCTTTACAGTGAGTTTGTCTGGAGTTTTATAATAAAAAAAGTGAACACTACAACAACACTTGACACAAATTAAGGCAGAAATACAGAACATAAGTGATTTTACGGTTTTCTCTAGGAAATATGATCTTCACGAAACCTGTTCTCACAAAATGGCAGAAGTTTTGCTTGCACCTGGCTTAATATATCCAAAACAATAAACAAGCTCAATCCCCATAGTACCCCAGCTAATCTCATCACACCAATGTTTTAAAGGGTCTATCTAGTAAAAGTGCTTTTGAGAAGCCTCAGAGCTTGTAACAATCCACTAAAAATATACTTCCTAGTTCACAGAGCTTTTGAAGTTTTCTGCTTCAGTTTCAGTTGGCCTCCAAGGGGAAGAGGACTACCTGCTGTTAGTCCTAAATCACTTCATTACTTCATCATAAAAGAAAAATCTTACTTAAAAACAGAGTTTAATGTCTGAAAAGAAGAAATTCGGGTGCGAGAGTTGAATCAGAGTAACATTAGATTTGCTTGAACCTTTATTTGCTGTCCAAAATGACCCCTCATTAGTTCATGGTCCAGTACATGCTGCATTGGATTTAAAGGCTCTTAAGGCAGCTTCTCCTATACATCAAATATATTTGCAAAACATATACTAACCCAGAAGTATCCTACTGCTCCCAGTGAGCTTAATGCATATCATTTGTATAGAGGAAAACATAAGAGTCAATTTACTGATGGAGTTGAGAAGTAACCTTGCAAGTTTCAAGTGAGCAATTAAAGCTCCAAAATCCAAGTATCTCTCAAAATCCATCTCCCCTGCCAGAAAACATGGGAGAATTCTTTGAGTACACCTCATTAATTCCAGTGATTACATGTAAAAGATTGAGACTTGTCCAATGTTACATGACTGCATGATTAACTAGTTTTGAGGGCAAAATGGAACAGTAAAGCATCTGAGTTGAAATGAACATCAAATTTCAAATGTCAGTAGACCACACAATTAGAATCCATTTTTGCTTTTCCTAGTCCATGAAGCAGAGGACAACAGTTACATTATGAGCTAGTACAGATGAATACAAACAGATTTGTACAACAGATACAACAGTTTGTGCTGAGGTCCTGAAATCCATACCATATGCCTTCCAAGTAAGCTTTTCCTTCAGAAGTGCCATGGACTAGTCCAACAGATTCAATGCCTATTAGCAGCTGAAACGTATTATGTGTATTTTCAGAGCACCTCGGTCCGATTTCCAAGATAAAATCAAACTCAGGTTAAGGGGGGGGACAATGAGGAGATTCTGAAGTGAACTCCTAATACAAATTAGAATTTCAGTGTGGACAAGCGTGAACACACCCAAATTGCTGATGCATTAAAGAACAGAAAAATCCACAAAATATCAAAGAGGGTTCCCAGAATTACACCGAATCACAGAATGGCTGAGGTTGGAAGAGATCTTTAAGGATCATCTAGTCCAGCTCTGCTCAAGCAGGCTCATCCGGCTACTGGGCATATTCCAGAATAGCCAAGCCCTGGGTGCTACCGACTTCTAGCTGACACCTCCCCAATCATCCAAGATTCTCCACTAACGAGATACAGCTTCTTTCCAGCCTCCAAAGTATGACAAGAAGCCAGGAGGCCTTTAACACTGCCTGGTGGACCTTTAACACTAAAAAGGGCTTGTTAGCATTATATCCACTGCTTGGTGGTATTTCTTTTAAGTAAACAGTAATATTTTTAAAAGACAACCTAACCCATTCATTGTTTAAAGTTAATACCAGAAAAAATAGTACCAAAAACTGAATCTGCATTAAAAGACTTAAGCACCATCTCCTCACAAAAGTGAAGAAAAAGACTTAATCCCACATGATTTGAATTTCACACTATTGTGCAAAGAGAAAAATAATGTAGTTTTAACTATTTTTAGGAATAAGCCATTTTTCTAATCTAATAAAGATGAAAGTGTGAGAAATGTCATTAAGAGACTATAACCAGAATTTACTTCCTAGGCTTTCTCACACTTCTTCATTGATTTAGCATAATATCAAACTCAAGAAAGTTAATGTAACATCATTCCCACTTCAATTCACAACTGCTATGAAAAATTGAGACAGATATTTAGCATTTCTCTCTCAGAACAATCGAATTTAGTAGATTCAATGCTGGAAAAGGATGCAGTTTCAAAATAATACCATTTATTCAAGTGCTATTTCTGGAAAACTACATTATTGTTAGAAGATTCACAAATAACTATACCAATCGGTGCCAACCTTATCTCCACTAAGTAGAAAACAGCTTACAGGGTAGACAGACTTTTACTTTATGAAAAATGCATACAAGTGAGATGAACATGGATTTTTAAGTGATTCTTATTGATCATAACACCCAGACATCCTTTTTTTTTTTTCCAAGCTTCCTTCCAGAATCAAAAAGGTGTCCCATGATGTTTGCACCAAGTCCCTGAATAGTCTCCAAAGCACCCACCACATGCACAAACAAGAAATCAATCCTGAATTTAGAAAGCAGAACTAAAACCACCTAGGAAGAACGGAAACATGAGGCAATAATGTACTCCCACATAGAAATGCTGGCACTTCAGAGAGCAAGTAAGGACAGAGATACTGAAGGCTCTAAATACACAATCAAAAAACCACCACCATCAGCACCAAATGCTCCTGTACCAGTAACAGATTCCAACACTTGGAAAGGATTGCCCGGAGGCAGCAGAGCACAGCCTGCTCCGCTCCCCGGATGCGCTGCCATCCCCAGGACTCGCAGGGCAGCTCTGGGCTGTGCACAAGCACCTTCCTCCTGCAGCAGCTGCTCTAACCCGGAGGAATGGGGGTTGTTACACTGGCTAGCTGGACCCTGAGGCGTATTTTTGAAACTATGCAAATAATAAATATGGGGTAGAAATTCTGCCTGTGAAGGGGTCATTAAATTAGGAATTTTAAATATCCAAAAATGACCCTAGGAACGTTCCAAAACTGTATAATTGAAGCTTAGAGAAAAAAGGTAATCAAATAGCATCACAAGAATTTTAAGAGTCAGTTAGGAATAATTCAGAAGTAATTACTTCACCTTAGCCCACCTCCATAGCTCCCGAATGCACAAGCAGAGAACAAGTTAATACCACTTCCTCACAAAATGCTTCACCATCTCCACTCACAGCTTTAAAAACTGCCAAGTACAAGCAAACATGCTCTAAAACAACCTACCTTCCTCTCCTCCAAGGACAACCTGGCTTTAGCCAAACACACTTCCCTCCCAGAAAGAAGAACAAGCTCAGCCTTTATTATCACCCCAAACAGATGCAGATAATCACCATAATTACTAAAAAGCTGCAAACAATTTTCATTGCTCATATATACAACCAATAAAAAGGCAAGCTAGAGACAACACTAAAGTCAAACTAGTCTATGACAAACTAGGCTGGACCATGACTTCACACACACACACGCACAGTTAGTAACAGACATGGCTTTTCCTGGAATTCTAGAACTAGTGGGTGAGTGGAAGCTGCAATACTTGGGAAAGAGGGGCATTAGAGGGAATATTTAGCTTTGTTAGTACCTTATGATTTATACTGCTTGGAAGTTTTAGCAATACAAATACCCTTCAGAGCTTGATTTAAGATACCTGATAATAAACATAACTCATTCATGAACCACCTTTTTTTTTTCCCCCCCCCAAAACATTATCACTACCAGCTTGACCAGTTCCTTGTTACCTCATTTCTGGAATGACAGTGCTCAGCTCTTAATGACCCCTCCTAGGCAATAAAGCATTTCATTTATAAAGATGCCTACCTGACAGATTGTCAGATTGCCTGAGACAATGATCTGAGAATGTCATAAAAATATGGATTTCAGGTTTCAGCTGAGGGCAAGGAAGATGGTTCTGCCAGGAGAACAAACCCTGATTTTTCAAATATCTATTCTATGTCAGAACAACTTTCTGCTGACAGTGATTTTTTTTAAGACAAATAACACATACTTAGGTTAACACAAACATGCACCTATGTGAAGGCAAGGTGAAAAACACTGTAGCATTCATTCACACAGTAAGTTACTTCAGTAACAAAAGCATCTTACATTAAGCATTGCAATTTGATCGCACCGAATTTATTCTGATTTTTAAGATATAACTAAAGCAGAACACAAAAGCTCATATGGCATCTTTTATTCCATGTGCTTAATTCAGAGTGACAGCCTTGGATTTTTGACCATGTTCTTCAACACAAAAATATGGTAATGCCCATCCAGTTTCACATTAAACAACGTGTGCTCTACCAATCAAATGCAATGTGAACAACACCACCAACAAGACACATATACACACTTTGAAACTCACCTCATTTGAAGAGAAGGTTAAAGTGTGTGAACGACCTGACAGGTTTGGTTCTGTCACTAACCCTGAAAGTTCACAACTTGGCTTGCTATGGTATGTATCATCTATGACAATTCTACTCTGCAAACAAGTGGAAATAACGTTGTATTAACTCACCCCCTTGCAAAAGCAGACCATCAGGTGACATTCCAGTTCACTTTTGGTAAAAATAAATAAATAAAATAATAATACTATTCATTCTTCTTTAGATCACACACGAAACAATCTTTATATGAAGTCTGTTTTTTTTTTCCTTTTTTAATTTTTCTCAATTTACAAATATGACAACAAATTTGAAGCAATATCCCCAATGGCACCTTGTGTGGAGCATCAGTATTAACCTGAAGTTGTGCAAAAGTAAATAAACAAATACAGCGGGTTAGGCTTTCAACAGGCTTACCACACGCACAGTGAAGCAACTTAAGGTTCAGCTGGTGGAATCATTCATGTGGAGTTTGTGTTCAACTGAAACTAGCACACAAGCACTTCAAAACATGCTTCAAAGGAGCTGTTCTGGCAGTGCGATAAAAATCCAGTTCTGGATCTTTTATGGTCATTAACATTCTCTTGACACAGATACTACTTTGAGAAATTTCTCAAAGTTGGAACGAGGGTTAGACTTTGCATTCGTCCACAACTCCAGTGACTGCAATGGCCTGTGCAGCCAACGGGCTGACAGGTATTGAAAACTGGAAGAGCAAGGAGCTTTAAGCAGCTTGCAGCTCAGGGCTTAAATTAATTAGTTCAGGTGCAGAAGAGTTTGCCTACACACAGAAGCCAAGAGCTCCCTCTGAAATTTAAATTCTGATTTAAGATACTGTACTGCATTGCTATATAGATTCAAGACATAAGAGTCATGCTTACCAGAAACTATGTTAATAGGAGAAATGGATGTATTTGACATTTAAATAGTATTTTTTTTTAAAAAAATATACATTTAACATTTAACTGTCTAAAACGTGCATGTAACGTAAATTTCGGGTGAGAAATACAACTAATATAAATACTATCTACCACATTGGAAAAATGTTAAAATCTTCATAGAATTTACTGTTTATAATTAGTTATACACTCAGTTTGTGTTTTAAGGAAGCAACCAGATCCGTGTGCCTTGGCATCTAAAAGGAGAAGCATCTGGGTTCTAACTTAGCCAGCTGCCACTAATCCTATGACCTCAGGCAAATCATCAGAGCAGCCTGTGACTCATTTACTCTTAGCTGTGAAAGCTCATGAACCCTCCCTATTTTCCTCCTCCCCCCTGCAATAAAACAGAAGCTGCACCTGAAAGCATCAGGTTAAGTCTGATAAGAAAACAGAAACTGCCTGAGAAACACAGCACCTTCGAGAAACAGCAGGTGAACTGGCTTTAAAGAGAGCAAAATGTCTCTTCACAATTCTCTTTTTTATTAAAATATCAATCAAACAACAACACAACAAAAACCCCACAGGAATTCCCTGAAGTATACAACCAAATGCAATCATTGCACTTTGCATTCTTTTGACTTAAAAGGTAAAGTAGTTGCATATCTGCTAATCTATGTTGCAAGAGAAAATGCTTCAGATAAATGCTACCATATCTATATTTGATGGCATATTTTCTAATCTGGCTACCTCAGCCTCCAGCTCAGACCCTGGCCTCCATGCTATTTATCTTCAATCATGAAAAACACTTCTGTCAGAAGCTTGTCTTGTACTTTTTTTTCTTCCAGTCACTCTCCATTGGCTCTTCTTACCCTTAAGAGTAATTGGGAACAATAAAAGAAGCAAAACCATATAGGACAAGTGGAACTATTTAGTAAAATCCGAGAAAAACTATTAAGAACATCCAAACAAAATAAAGCTTCTCAACCCAAGTTGCAACTCACATTGTGTATGTAACATGTGGTCAATGTATTACATCACAGTATATTTCATTGCAACATGATGTTGATAGAAATGTGTGTGAAATATGCGTGTGGTGGGCAAAAGTCGAAGAGCTCCCTTCAAATACAGAATATAATCTTATAAAAGACAACTAATGCTCTGGAAAACAATGAATGTGAACAGTATATGCACATTTGTACTGTACCAGAGAAAAGGGCAGATTAAGTTAGGGGACCTATTTAAGGACTGTAATTTACCAATCCCATAAGACTTAACAGTTGCAAACCCTCAGGTCAGGTCTTCTTCTGTTTCTACTTTTCTCAAGCAACAAGAAGTTGATTCATTACTTCACAAATTTTTAAATTCACAAATTCACTTTCAATTTTTGAAAACTAACTTCAGTAGAATTTTAAGAAAACAAAATTGTCATGGATACAGGCTTTTTGAGAGGTAAATTTTGTAGGTACAGAAAATAATATAATTAAAGTCCTCACACCATCAGTATTAGAGCATAGCTCAGAAGTTACACACAATGCCTCAGTGCAAAGGAGATTTTTACATGAAAAAAGGTCTTGTTTCAGGGCTTCTACTTACATTCACTCTTTAAAGCTTTCACCTGATCATATGGGATACTACAGTCACAAGTGCAATAAGTATTATTGAACTACCATTGGCTAAAATAAATAAGTTTCCCTTAAATTCTGGAAATATGATTTTGTCCCATTACGCTGTTTTAGTAATAGTGCTCATTGCTGGACAGTCAGCCTCTTTTCTTTTGCATTTTTAGTGTTCTATCACAGTGAGTTTACCTGCAAAAGCCTTGTTACTATAATGCAAACTTACTGATCAGCTAAGTACAAAGATTAGTCACTGACTGGAGCAGTAACAGCTGTTGCATTCCCAGCTATAACAAAAGCCCCAAACGTTGCAGTAACAACAGTCTGACCTTGGAGAGGAGGAGAGAGGCAGAGTGTGAGTTTGTGATCAAGTAGTGTGTGAGAACCTGTTAAAGATTCAGGGTCAGCTTTCTACCACTTTGCAAAGCAGCCAGATACCTGAAGACTACTGTATCCTTCCAGCTGCTAGTTTGCAACTGGCACTAAAGCAAAGAAAAGAACAGCAAGCAGCAATTACATACAGAAGCATGAGAGGGAAGCAAGAAATAAAAGTGGGCAAGAAACCAGCTGGAAGGTTAAAGTGATGATCAGCTTGGATAAAACATACAAAGAGGACAGAGAAAAGAGTATTATTTCAGGATAACATGGAAAGGCAAAGAGAGGACACAAACATGTAAGAATTTCTTTTTTAAATGGCTGACAAAAGCATCTATATAAACACAGAAAGGATGCTTGTGCACATTGCAGGTGTTTATAGTAGTAATGTAGCAGTGGGACTTCCACTATCCTCTAAACAATTATTTTAACCGGACAGACAGAGGAACGAAGAAGATAACAACAGGTTCTCCTGAACCAGCAGCTTTTTGAAAACTAAGCCACCAAATGTCTTATCTACACAACAAGCATTTCTCAATGGCTTTGCTACAGCCTCTAAAGGGATCAGCTACTCACTCCTATTTCATTAGAAATATGTCCCCAAATATATGCATATTCCCTTCACCATGGGTCATGCAATCTTCAAATCACTGGCCCATTTAGGGATGCCTCTTTTGGCCACTACATGCTTGGACACGGAAGATGGAGAAACTAAATGCACAAAAGTCACACAGACTTAACAGTATTTTGTAGAGTAGAGTTCTTCGTAAGGGATTAAGTTTTTTCTACATTTCTGAAGCTGTTATAGTAAGTTATTGGATAGTTCTAACACCACTTAAGAGTATTTTTTGTAAATTTTCAAAGCACTATGTATACAGCCATCTTAATTCTGTAACAACCATCGTAAATGCACGTTAAGAAAACAGAAAGCAATTTTTTTAAACAGCATTTTAGTACAACCAGCATCTGGAAGCATGGAAAACCAGCTCACTTATCTACTAGCTTTGTAAAATATCAGCCAACGGTGCCTGGCAAAATCTCCCTTCTAGATAAGCTTCATAGCTCTTTCTAATAATACAAAGCAAGATTAATTTAAAAAAAAAAGTATTTCAGAAAAAGAACAAAAAGTGAAAATTAAGTGAAAATTAACAAACTTAGTTTGGGAGGTTTCTAAGACTGACTTAATTTTCATTCTAACAAAATCCAAAGAAAACAAGAGTGACAAAAACAGTTTTAAGTGGAACTAGTTTTTAACAAATTATTTAGCCAGCCCAAGCATTGTTTGATGGCACTTTTACTTAAACTTTAATCTTAGATCTGTCAACAGGTAAATGAAACATCATATATGGTTTCATTAAACTTGTTACCTCTCACAGACACTTTTTCCGAATACTTTGAACTGTTAAGATGGCAAACTTATGGTTGTATATTGAATTGTTTAGCATTGCTTTTAAAAAATTAGTTAAAAAGTCTTCAGCCTATTAAAACATTAGCAGATACTCAAAAACAATTTTTAGTAGAGTTCTAACCATGCTCCTCTCAGTTTTCAATACCAGTTCCTCTAAGGAAAAACCAGGATGCTTTCTTCATCCACATAGCTGGTACTCCAGCCTAGGACCACTACAGTAAGAACTGGTTGGCCAACTGCCTGGGGAGCTGATCTCTATCCAAGCATAGTCTAAGTATAAGACATTGCTATAATGTTCACAAGGCAAAATGATTTGGATTTTAAAAATTATATTTCCTAAAGCTAGCATTGCTTTTAGAAACCAAAATCACCACCCTCCCCAAACCCACAGTGTGATCGTTGCACTGATGCCTAAACTAAGTGGGAGAGAATGGAGCACTCTCATAACCTCTAGTTCTGAGGTGGTAACTCCTGCCAGAAGGGTGGTAAAGACACGAAATTCTGCAGCCATGTTTGTAAAAGGTGATGTGATCAGGGATCAAGTCGTCAGTTACAAGTGCAAGATGCCACACATTTAAAAAGTCAAAACAGAAGTTATTCATCTTACCTTGCTTTTGTTCTTCTCTTGACCCTGTTCAAATATGCTGTCCTGCCCACTTTGAGTAAAATGCAGGCTGCTACTAGACACATGTGGCTCTTTGTGACTGTCTCCAAACCAAGAAAAAGGCATGCAGGTGGGTACAGGAGAATCCGAATCGGATGCAGATAAATTGTTGCCAGAGTCATCTAACAGTTCTCTGGAACCTCTGAAATAAACAGATTTATCTATTATGAGGATTAAATCTATTATGAGGATTAAAAAATCCTCATTGTACATATTTCAGGGCACAGGTGATTTTTAAAATGAAAATTGATATTTGCTTTCAAATACACAAAAGATATTTTAGAACTTTGCTGCCGTTATACTTAGATGTACTTTAAGGTCATGAAGCAATTTTAATTTCAAAGAAGCTTTATGGTTTAAAATTACAACAATGCAATATGTATTTATTAAAAAACAACAACAAAAAAACCTACCTGCTATCCAGAGAACCTCTGAGATTTTCTTTTTCTTGTTTCTTGCCCTTGCCCCCAGATTTCCGTAATCCTCTAAAGTGGAAAAACACCATTTACATTTAGAGTGACATTTTTGTCAGCAAAATAAACATACCTTTTTTAAAAAATCAGTTTCAATACTTACAAAATGCCCTGTTCTTTTATGGATAAATTACAGATTATGCATGTAATTGAAGGTGTATCATTATTCATATTTCACTTAAAAATTACGGAAGAATTATGAAAATACCCTTGAAAAAGCACATATAATCAAAATAAATACAAAAAGCATCCATATAAGACTAATATCCAGTGGATATTTCAAAAGAAAGAATGCAGTCTTACTGCTATATAAATGGGTGTATATAGAATGACTTGAACTAAAAGAAAAGAAGAATAACAACTTCTTTATACATTAAATAAGTTAATTATCCTCTTTGCACTATATGATTTATTATCGCATCAGCGATAATAAATTGCAGCAGGGTAGATTCAGTTAGATATTAGGAACAATTTCCACACAGAAGGAATAGTCAAGAATTGGAATAGAGTACCCAGGGAGGTGGTGGCACCACCCTCCTTGCCGGCTTTGATGAGACCTGTAGATGAGGCACTCGCTGACGTGGTTTGCCAGGCACGCTGCTTCATGGTTCATGGTTGAACTCCATCTTTAATGTCTTTTCCAACCATAATGATTTATGCTTCTATGATTAGGAACCCAAGAAAGAACTCTGTGATGCGGTATTGCTATCAAGTAGGCTAACGGGACTTCCTCAACAGTTTTCATTCAGAGCACATGTGAATCTCCAACAAGTAAAACTGAAAGCCCTGTATTTTTCAACAAACAAACAGTATCTTACCCAAAATCTGGAAATCGCCTTTTAGACTTCCCTGATGAAGTTCCTTCATTTGTTTCCATAGTCTTGTCTTCATTTTTCTTATCTTCTGCTTTTTCTAGATGGGTGGAAAGAAATTGTTAAACGGAAATAACTGAAAGTTCCAAGTATTCTCAAAGAAGTACAGATGCTTCGAAGCGAATAAGAGAACTTGAGTTTACATTCACATTCACGCTTGCTGATGCTGACTGATAATACTACAGCTGCATATATCTAAGTGATTCTCTCTGACATCTTCCCCTCTATGTAACATTTTACTTGAATGGGTTACACTAAAACATGGCTTAAGCTGGTTTTTGATTTAAGCATCTTTCTTCTGCAAAAAGTAAGCTTTAAAATACATTATCTAGCACAAGATCAATAAAAGAAGTTCATTTTTAAAGCAACTTTCAAAAATACAGCATTTAGTATCAAGGTATATTAAGCTTTTCCCTGTTGCCTTTCCCTCAGTCTGGTCCAAAGCTAGTCTATGCTACTTAGTTGGAATATGCCTTACACACGTGCACTGTCAGTTACTGCCTGAGTGCCTGAGCAACACGACAGTGGTGCCTGGATAGCAGACAGTAAGTTTAACAGGCCGAGTTTCTTTGGAAGTAGCATACGAACTTTGAGTATTCCAAAGGAACAGAAATCTACACGCCAGGTCCCAATTATTAGACCTTTTAGTCTTAAGTTGACAGAAACATTCATTCCAAGGTGCTGCAAATTTCCGACATGTCTGAGATTTCTCCAAGATTGCTGTATTCACAAAACTGGAAAACCACCTGCTAGGATCCAGCTATTCACCAGGGGGAGTGTGTTCAACTCCAACTGTTCAATAATTAAGTGGCCAACTGGAATTGCCTGGAATTAGGTGTTTCAGGTGACATCTAAGGAAAAGCATACTGCAGAGCTCTTTCATAGGCAAAGCACATTTTAGGCTTAGTCTTCAAGAAAAGAGAACATTTCTGAAATGAGGGAAGTTGCATGCATACACTGCCTTCAGGGATCTTAAAAACTGCAAATCAGGGTCTACCACACAAGACTCCACCCTACCTGCCACGTGGCTTCTTGAAGCACACAATGATTACCTCAATGTTTACATGCTAAATATTCGGGATTTTTTCCTCACCTTTTGTTTTCTTTCTTCTCCCATCAGTAGTGGGACAATAGAACTAACAGCAGAACTTCATTCAAATACTTAATTTTGCCAAGTACTTAACATTTAAAAAAACAGATCTACCAGTTAAACAGGCTATTCTTCCTGTAAGCTTACATGCAGGACACAAGTGTTAATATTGACTTTTGCTTCCTCCTCTGTCTCCAGAGGTAAAACTTTAAAAATATCTACTTAGAAGTGGGTCTAGTTTTAACATACTTCAGAAATGTTCAAAAATCATTCAAATCATAGTCTCAAGGTCTGACTAATTATTGCCATTATCATTTTCTCTTCTAAACCATTTTAAACGCCTTGCTCCTTTTACTACAGCTAACGCAAACTCACCTAATTACAAAGTATTGAATTAATCATCATGACCAACTAAAAGAATGAGCAAAAGTAGGAGGAATAAGTATCTTTTTGGCGCTTGGATGACAGTTTTATCTCACTGTATGCCTGCATGCAGTCACACACAAGCTGGGGTGCTGCAATCTAGAGTCAGCCATTGCAGACTCTTCAGTCATCTGTCTGCTGTGCCAATGCTGGAAAACATGTAGCTGCTTCTATTCCTTTATTTGACACACTGTCAACATACATGTGTGCCTCTCTGTGAAAGGCTGAGTTTGAGACAGTATCACTACTTTTCTTTGAGAAGTTGCCTGTACCTGGTCATTTGTTTCTAAATTACAAAATAAAAACTGTTGTTGTGGGTTATAAGTCTTTTCTAAGCATTTTGTATCATATTAGGAACAAACAAGTTTATTTCCCGAAGAGTTTACAAATGGTCTTAAAACAGATAACTAATTTTGTAACCAATTCGTTTTCCTGCTTCCTAAGGAGTTTATTGTTTAATAATCCCTTATATCTAAACTCAGCAATAATTGGACTGTGAAGGATTAAAAATAAAAAACAAAAACCACAAACAAAAGCAAAAACCCTTTAAGTCTTACCCTTGGCCTCTTTTCCTTTCCCCTTTGCTTCTCTTTGCTTAACATTCACGGGAAAGCCTTGAGGAGAACTTGGGACAATCTCTTCTGAAGGAGGTGACTGTGTGCTGCTTGTGCCACTTCCGTTGTTTGCTTTGTGTACTGGGGACGACTGGGTGGAAGCAGAAGGGCTTGACTCTAAAGGACTTTCTGTGCTTTCTGCTGGCTCGGGCTTTTCACTCTTTTGATCTAGGTCATCCACCCGGGAGAGAGTTAACTTTTCAGTTATCTCTAAGGTCTTGCCTAGGTACATGGCAGAAGGCTCTCTGTTGTGAACAGTATCTTCTGAATCCTCATCCTTGAAAAAATTATGCAAACACAACATGTAATCACTGACTTTACTATCTGATCTTTATGTTATACCAGACACAAACTCCCTCAATTCAAAACCAAAGCAAATAGACTGAAGTTTAAGCATGCACTGTTATCATCTAAATAACACGGACTCGTTTTTATTTCCTTTATCCACCCCCTATTCCAGATCTTTTTGTACATCCCAAATATTATTTCTTTAACTGATCAAGAAACATTCTGTTACTCCGTGGTCATCCCAATTCAATGAAGCCACTTTTAAAAATCCTTTCAGTCCAACTAAAGTAGTTCAATCTTTTCACTCTGACACAGTCTTTCTTATACACTGGTTATACACATCAGTTCCTCACTTTCTGCACCAAAGATCTTACTCTCACCTTAAAAACTCTGCAAGACTGCATATGACCATTAAATCAGTTAAATTTTTATTTCTCTCTTACTTGCTTCACTAAAGAAACCTAATATCTCAAGTCCAGAACCTGCTTCTATTAAGAATTTCATGGGCTGCAAGACCATACTTTGCATAAAGACTTCATCAAGCTGGTAATATATTGTTGACAAAGCAATAATTTGTTATGGAGGACTGCCACTTTAATGGAGAATACAGACATGAATCTTAACATCATCTTACACTAGTGAAAATTAGGAGTAGCCACAAGCTAACTTACTAACTTCTAGATTTTTCAACCAGGGAGAGATTGTTGCAATGCATTTCTATGAAAATAAAGGCAGGATCAACAACTCATAATGTGGCACAATGTAAACAATGTTGCCAATTTAATTTTAAAAAAGGAGTAAAAAAAAAAGGCAAGGACCTGAAAGATAAGTTAGGAATAAAATTCCAGGTAAATTAATTTTAAGGGAATTCAGCCTCTAGAGCAGGAGTCTAGAGCAAAAAGTGGACTCAGACACATGGAAAGGAATGCGGCCACAGTGAAAAATAAAGCAGTGGTTGGTACTGACTCTTGCTTCGATATCTTTTGCTTCACGCTGCTAACAAAGGTCTGAGTGCTTTGGAACTTATGCTCGTTTCAAGAAAGGCTAATTATGGTTCGGCAGCCTCCTCTCTGAAGTAATATTTAGAGATTTTTTTCTCTGCTACTACATGCAGAGATACAAGAAGATTTTCATCAGTAGAAAAAAGATGCTTAGAATAGTCAACCAACATATGAATAAATATGAAAAAATTTACCACAGTTAGATTTTATCAGTGAAAACATAAACGTAGAAAAAAAGACAAAGATTCTTTCAATCAGTAGGAAGAATACAGCAAACACATACTTTTTTGGTCACTTCAAGTTAACCATTTCATTCACAAAGACCGTGTCAGAAAACATATAAGTGGTATGTACCCGAATAGCTTTTCGCTTGACAAAGCATAAAATCTGAAACCTTCTCACAATCTAAACAAAGCATAGGCAACACTTAAAATTGTGAATATAAATAAAAATGAATATATAGTCAGGCTCCTAGATGTACAGTTATCTACTGTTACCTGTAAGTTTAAAATCTGTTGTCCAGCCCCAAGAGTCTCCTTCAGCTTTGATCGAGACGGTGGCTGGCGTTTGACTTTCAAAGCAAGCTGAGCTTTTGCTTTGTGGGCACTGGTGTCTAATCTGGGAATATCTCCAACAAAAGCATCAAAATCTGTAACAAATATATACTCCTTAAAAAAACCAGATAACTCATTGCCTGGAAATATCTTCAAAATTTAAAGCAGAATCACTTCAGCTCTTATTATATGGTCTTATGTTAAAATTTTATATACTAAAGTGATAAAAACTTTCCAATTAGAATTAAATTTCCAACCATTTTCTTCAAATTTAAGAATATAAATCCTTCAGGATATAATTGCATTGTGACTTAAAAACTGAAATCTCACATAGATGAGAATGTGTACCTAGAATATGCTTTCCTATCCTTGTTCCTTAAGCAAATCAACTCTCTTGAAAAAGTACTTAAGCACCTACTGAATCTTTTTAGAGAATGCTTATTTGATCTACCAGTTGAGAACATTCCGAGCATAAAATTGCCATAATACTTAAAGTCCACAGTGGCTCAGGCTGCCATTTATCTAGTCAGCAAGAAACAGTAGGCACCTACTTTTTCTTTTTTTTCAATCTTTTTCTTCTTTTAACACCACACACAGACTCCTATTATTTTTTTTTTAATCAAATGTAAATCAAATATACTATACCTATTGTCAACTTACCAGAAATTAACATATCTGTGGAATCTAACCTTTCCTCTACTGCATTTGTTTCTTGTTCTTCTCTTATCTTTGAGGAGTCATTCAGTTGGCCTGTGTTTTGACAGGCATCTGCCAATTCACTGCCACTTCCAAACATATACGGCACTTTTTCATATATTTTTAGTTTGTTTTCAAGCTCCGAAATCTACAACAGATAAAATTCAAAAGTCAGATACCACTTTCCAAGAACACAGAAGTTGATTTAAAAAAAATAATATAGCCTTACTTTTTCCTGATACATTTTCAGCTGTTCCGCATATTTCTGGTCTCTCTCTTCAAGCATCCTTGAATGATCCTCCTCTTTTTTCATAAATTCTACTTCTCTGGTGAGAGAAATATATGCAGCTGAATTTCAGTAATAAAATGCTCTTTACTAGTAAGGATATTGAAAAAAAATATTTGAGCTATAACAAGTATGATTTCTTAAGATTATAACTTTACCATATGATCAATGTGTTTTTATGTTTTTACTCCCTTATAAAAATACAATTAAGATGCTATAATTTACTGAAAAAAAACGTGTTGCAACACTTTTCTACAAAATTACATCTATCCATACTTCTACATCAGATGTACACTGGATGCTAAATATTAGATCTTACTCACTTCTACAAAGATAAACACAGACACAATGTGCTACTGGCAAAAATAGTGTTTTCATTCCAAAAGCTATGGCCAAATTCTTAGTAGAAAACTAATAGGACGCTACTGAACTATTTGCCTTACTAAGGAGGAACTGAGGTAAAGATGTTAGAGCTGAAATCTCAACAAAACCATGCGTAATCCTGACTCTCAACCTCTGATGGTTTGAGAAGGATATTCAGTCTCTCTATCGTAACTCTAGGATTGATGTTAGTTCTTCTCATTATATAAAAAAAATCCAAGCAAGAAATGGAGACTTACAATTTTGGGATACTTACTTTTGCTGGTAATCTTTGAGCAGTTTTTTGGCCTTGCAGTACTTTTTTTCAAGGGAATCACACTGCTCCTGGGTTTCTTTAAGATGCTCATTTACTGTTTTACATAAACTCTGTGCCTCTAACCAGTAGGTTTCCAACTTCTTAATTTTCTCTTTGTTTTCTTCTATGTTTTGCTGAAGTTGCGCTCGACTTGATTCCCATTCATTTTTTTCTGATTCAACAACTTTTAACTGAAAAGAAAACATTAATACTTAAGGAATTAATCTAAACTAAAGACTGTAATCCAATTAGTTATTTATACATGTTTATGTAGAAAATAGTTAATAAGTTAATAATAATTAAATACTTTATCAGTAATATTAAAGCTGAAGTTTTATCTGTGGAGACAGATGATACCAATCCCGTAGAAAAACTAACCAGGAATCATTGCTCCCCTCTTCTTCCAACTAATGAAATAGGTAATGAATTAGATTGTTGCTTAAGAATACAGCCTTTTCTTCCTCTTTACCATTTGCTGTTATCAGATATACTATTACGATATTATGTTGTCTCAATGCCCAGTAACACAAAACCAAGGTCACAGCAAGACTGAAATTCAGGTGCATGTTTCTTTCCACTAACATCAGCAGGTATGCAACTGGAACATTCTGTTCTTCATTAAAATATTATAAGCAGTTTTGTCTCTGATTAAAAACACAAACTCTTCCCAGTTTTTCTTCAGCCATGTTAAAATTTTAAAATTTAATAAAAGCAGAAGCATCTCCCACCTCGAAAACCATGTGCTTACTAGATTAGCTAAGGCTGTCCAATTGCCAGGTAAGGCTCTTGACCTTGTAGCAGTGTCATCTGCACACGTGACATTCATTTCCCAGCTATAGTTGGGCTGTTCTGCAGAGAAAAACCAAGTGGCCCAAACTCTCCAGAACAGCTTCTTCCACATATTGTTACTATATTTCTCCATGATGTGGTTTCTTTAAGTATCTCTTCAGTATTTACTTCCTCTAATGCACATGTACTCTGTGCATGTGTATATATATATATTAAAAAAAGGAAAGAAAAAAAGTTCTGTCACAAAGGATGCAAAGTGGGTGGGGGGCCCTCAATTCCTTTTCCAAACAACATCTGAGTCAACAAGCACAAAAAGGCAGCTAAGCAGCAAATACCTGTGGATAATTAGAGTAAATAACAAAGCCTTTAAAATATTTGATTTTAGAGGAAATAGAGGCATTGAACTTGCGGTGAATGTGTGTTGAAAGACTGCAGATGGAAGTAATCTAGTTGTCTCAGTCCAATGGATGAAACTTCTGAGAACACCCACCTGAAGAATCTATTTCATCTAATAGATTCTTTGACTAATCATTCAGTTATCCAGATCATTTTATTAGCCGTGTTAGTACAGTATTTTACAGATTACAACATGATGTGATGACCAATATGTCAATCACAACAATGGGATTTGGGGTTTTCCAAAAACTGCTTTGTGGAAGCACGTTCTTCCACACATTAGAATGTTATTTTTCACATTATATTGGACACAATATGACCGAACATCTCAGCTTGCAGACAGTAAGTTCTACTTTCAAAAGCGACTGGAGATACGGAGATTTAACTTGCACCAGATGATTTTCCTGTCCTACTACTCTGCTACCAACAGCTTGCTGAGTAAAACAAAAGAGAACAGTTAGTCTTCCACAGTAGTCTCCCAGAGTAGTCTAATAAGACAAGAGCTTCCTCAAAATTTTATGACACACTTTGGTTTGCCTTCCTGGTGCTCATGAATGAAACATGAGCATTTCCTCACAACGGAAAGGGATGGGCCCCTTCGGTTTCTCAGCAAGCAGCATCATTATAAATGAGAATGTTAATGTATGTACAGTTCTCCTGGCCTCGGAGTGTGCAGACAGGATGCTGCTTAGTTAATCTATGCATCCTCCTTTGGGGACACTATTTACAAGGAGGAAATCATTGCTTCTGAAGCCAGACAAGATCATTTGCTGATGAAGCTAAAGTGTTGAGATTCAAGAATTTCTTGAATTAAAAGTGGGGCAATAAGTCGTACCAAAGTCATTAGTTTTAACAGTTTGTTACTTATCCAGCAGATCAAATTTCAAGAACACTGCAAGGAGAAGCACTATCAGAAGGCACGATCAGAAATATCATAGGAATGCAAAAAGGTTGTGGCTGCTTTGCCTGTCTACACCTGGAGGTGTGAAGCACCAGTTTGCAGAGTGCAGGAAAAACCCCAGCAGATACTGCTACTCTAAATGACTGCAATCTGAAGGACGAGGGGGCACACCCACCCACCCATGAAGAATCTGCTGCAACTTGTCTTAGGGTACAGATTGCTCAGCAAGGTAAAATGGAAGGGCAATAGAACAAAAGAAGCTGCTCACCTACAGCAAATAGTTCCAGAAAAATGCCATGCACAGATCTCCGTTAGTGGAAATGGCAACAAAAAGAACAATAAAGTCTTTCTCAGAGAAAACAGAAGTGAATAACTCACTTCAAAAGAAGCTGGAAAACATCTCTCCCTCCCCAAGAAGGTTAAAAACTAAGCGAGGAAAAGGGGGTGGGGAAAGGTGCTTTGATAGCAAAAAAATTATCTCAGGCACAAACCATTGCTTTTAAGTACAAAATCTATATTCAGATAAGGGGACCGACCTTCTGGAAAGCAGCTCTGCAGAGAAAGACCTGGGTGTCATGGTGGACGACAAGCTGACCATGAGGCAGCAGTGTGCCCTCGTGGCCAAGAAGGCCAATGGAATCCTGGGGTGCATTAAGAAGAGCATCTCCAGCAGGTCGAGGGAGGTGATCCTGCCCCTCTACTCAGCCCTGGTGAGGCCACATCTGAGGCCAGGATGGTGTTGGCCTCTTTTCAGTGGTGGCCACCGACAGAACTAGAGGAAATGGCCAGAAACTGAAGCATCAAAAGTTCCACAGGAACTTAAGAAAAAGTTTCTTAACAGTGAGGGTGACAGAGCCCTGGAACAGGCTGCCCAGAGAGGTTGTGGAGTCTCCTTCTCTGGAGATCTTCAAAACCCGCTTGGACGCAGTCCTGTGCCACGTGCTCTAGGTGACCCTGCGTGTGCAGGGGGTTGGACTAGATGATCTCTAGAGGTTCCTTCCAACCTTAAGCATTCTATGATTCTATGATAAGACAAGTTCTATCCATTGAAAATGTTATCATGTTTCTTCAGGATTTTGCTTCATACAATACTCAGCTCAGTTCTGCTCAATTCTGCTCTAAGCAGCAATATAGAAGCATTCATTTTGTATTACCACAGTGGGTTTTTTTCCTTCTATTCGATAAGTTTTCATAAATTGAAGAGCTGCAGTCTAGCATAACACGGTACATAGGGCCTGAAGCCTAAAGCAGATTGCTGTCAGTTTTCTGGTTCAACTTACACATGGCAAAATTCACAGAAATGAAAAATTCAGTAAATAAGATTTTTGGAAAACTAACCTTCTCCTTCAGTTGATTAACTTCAGCTGTTGTTACTGCATGCTTTAATTGTAGCTGAAACAAAAAAAGACTTTTGTGAAACACACCAACAAATGAATTGTTAAAGTACTTTGAATGCAATTCCTTTCTTTCTCAAGCCATTTTTACAGTAGCATAAAATCAATTCAATTATTTGTTAATTACAAAAGTGATAGAGACTTTACTAAAAGAACTAAATGACAGTTTAAGAAAGTCCACAGTATTTGATTTGCTACAGAAATCAATATGTGATCATCTAGAGTAAGAAAAACTGCACTCTTTTCTATATATTGAGAGGTTAAAATAAGGTTATAATGTGCAGGAGAACATAAAGGCAGTAATGCAGTTATGACAAAAAAGGTCCATAAAAGGGAGTAAAAGTTTAACAATATTGAATATTTTTGGTTTTTAAATTAGATGATATTTTGCACTACACTTCTAGAATTATTAGAGATGGATAAAGGCTACATCTAAGCCAAAGGTAAAGATGATTATTAACATGCCTTAAGAAAAACAGCACACATACAAGTGTTAAGCACGCTCCTTGACAACTGTTATTTCTTATGTTTGACTTTGTATCTGTAATTCTGGAAAAACAGGGTTTTTTGTTTTGTTTTGCTCAATGCATTGTGTACCAAATATACATTAAAACAAATGCGTTCATAAGTTAGAATGCTTCAGCTCCGGGTGCTGGAAGTCTAGGTGCCACATGACTTTTGGTCTGGCAGGATTTAGACACGTATTTCTTGTGTTCCTGAAGAAAGCAGGGCCATAGAGCTAGGGACCATTCAGAATGGGGATACTCACCTTCCTCCTCTATCTGCACCTAAAGCTATTTCACTTTGCTGCAAAAAGTGCAAGGTCCTATAGGCCAGCACAGAAATAAGAGAGACATCATGAACTATGGCATGCCATGTTCACAGATAGCAACACGGAGGAAGGTGGTCTTGAGTTCTAATGGCTCCTCCAAGCTTTTTTTAATTAAATCAAATGACCATTTCACATAAATTTGCATAGTGAAGCACGATTGAGAAAGTTAAAGAATATTTCAAAAGACATAAGAGTCCTTGCTGGTGATAATGCAAAAATAAGCCCCCAAAACACAAGAAGATGGACATGAAGGAGATTATACCAAATCTTGTAAGATTCAGATGATCTCCAAAACACCTCAAAGAATGTTTAAGAAAGTGTAACTGCACCTCTTTAAATTTAAGAAGAAACTGTGCCGAATCCATATCCAATGGTAAATTGATATCTTCATTTTCAGGAAGATCGAAAACTTCTACAGATTTTCCATGCAAATGTGACTCAAATGCATCTTCATCATCATCATAGTCATCATCCTGACAAAATGTAAAAACCATGACATCCTGTAACACACATGCTTCTCATCATGGTAGCAACAATGAAACAGCACACAACCAAGTAATCCAAACAGTTGCCAAGTTTTTTCTGGACTAGTTACTATTCCTTTTAGTTTCTTATACCTATAATGTATTTTAAAGTTGACTTGCAAACATTTTTCAGGCAGATTTCAAAAAAGACTCTTAAGTAAGCAATCGACAAAACAAGCTGACTGATTCTTAGAAATAACTTTTGAATTATTGAGAAGTCAGAAGCACAGCAAGAAGTGCCAATTATGTGCCTTGATAATGGTGACTTATAAAATTGTTATTTTCTGTTTTAATCAGGTTGTCTTATTCTTTTTCCAGAGGATCATATAATGGTTAATTTGGAAGAGACCTTTAAGATTATCTAGTCCTGCTCTCCCGTCTAGACTACTTTTGAGTATCTTCAAGGAGGGAGTCTCCACAACCTCTCTGAGCAACCTGTTTCAGTGTTCAGTCACCCTCACTGTATGAGTTTCTCCTCAGAGCTTTCTGTGTTTCTGTTTGTGTCCACTGCCCCTCAGCCTGTCACTGAGCACCACTGACAAGAGCCTGGCTCCATCTTCCTTACACCCTCCCTTCAGATACTTGAGTGCATTAGTGAGATCCCTGCTCAATCTTCTCTTCTCCAGGCTTAACTCTCAGCTGTCTCAGACTTTCCTCGTAAGAAAGATGTCCCAGTCCTTTAGCCATCTTATTGGGCCTTTGCTGCTCTCATTCCAGTAGCTCCATGTTTCTCTTGTCCTGGGGAGCCCAGCACTGGATATCGCACTCCAAGGGTGGCTCACCAGGGCTGACTAGGGGGAAAGATCAAGGACTATGTCCATCCACCTACTGGCAATGTTCTTCCTGATGCCGTCCAGGATATCACTGTCCCTCTTGGCCACAAGGGCACATTGCTGCTCACAGTCAACTTGTCCACCAGGACCCCCAAGTCCTTCTACACAAAGCTGCTTTCCAGCGTGTCAGCCCCCTGCAGGTATTGGTGCATGGAGTTATTCCTCCCTCAATGTCGGACACTGTACGTGCATTTATTGAACTTCATGATGTTCCTCTCTGCCCATTTCTCCAGCTTGTCGGAGTTTTCTCCCTGAACGGCAGTATAGTCCTCTGACCTATCAGCCACTCTTCCCAGTTTTGCATCATCAGCAGACTTGCTGATGCTTCAGACGGTTCCATCATCCAAGTCACGGACAAGTAAGTTAAACAGAATTGGATACAGTACCGACCCTGGGTTATACCACTGGTTACTGGCCTCCAGCTAGACCTTGCATCTTTTTACTCCAATTTGATTCAAAAAGCATTTATTCCATTTATAGAAGTTACTGCATACAGAGATGATCATCTACTTTATACAATATATAGGTAGTTTTGGCATTTTACCTGCTCTGTATCATCAGGAGCATAGTGTTGCTCATATAGACATCTCTCTTGCTCTAAAGTCTCACTAATGAGACGGGCTACTTCACTCTGAGTCCCTGGTTTCTCTCTTCCAATCAGAAACCTACAAAGAAAAAGTAAAATAAAAGTTATCTTGCAGCAAAAAGCTTAAGCCATACTTAAAAGATTATATCTCGCTACATCTTATCATCTTGCTACATCTCCATCTTACACCTTTGTAAAACTTTCAAATTATGTTTTCTTCATTAATGATAAATTATAATTTTTAAAAGGTAGCATTTGATAGAAGACATACATACCTTACTGTGCCTTTAGTGTTTTTTAGTACCGTGGCTGCGAAGAACTGAGTAACTCCCACTAGACTTATACCATCAACCTCAACAATTTGATCATTGACTTGAATTCTGCAAAATAAATAAATGTTTAGCCAGCAGTTCAACAAAAATATTTCAGCTTGACAGACTATTTCATATGGCAAACACCACCTGAAACTCTCTAGTATTTACAAGAAGGAAGCTTGGTTTTAAGCAATGAATTTTTGGAGACTCAGTCTTCTGATTTTCAGTTATGATCGCATATCACCTATAAGAATTTATATAGCATTTTTATGCCATTTACATATTGATTGGTGTCCTTGGCTGTCAGTAGGAACCTGTGGCAGCACTACAAATAGGCACATACTGAGCTTTTACTCCGCACATACATAGTATACCTACAGATCCAGTAGATCTATATTTATTTTACAAAAATGCCCACACTAAAACAAATATTTTTTAAAAAAAACTTCACATAAGACAGTAAAGTAATATTTATTCAGTTGCGTTCTTCTTCTGCCTTTTTATTCACTGTATTTAGCATATGCAATCAAAAAAGTAGGATTAGTTGAAAGTTAACAAAAAGCACAGTCAATGCAATAGAAAACTCACCGCCCATCTCGCTGAGCAGCTCCACCATCTGTTATTGTTTTTACAAAAATACCTAGTTTTTCTAGTCCCTGGTCTGCGCCAACTCCCATTCCAATAATACTGATGCCCAGACCACTGTCACCTAAAGGATTCAAAAAGTCTAACATCAGCCACACGACACAAGATGTAACGCATACAGAGGGGCTTCAAAGTGTTCCAAATCCTTCCATAGATCCCATTCATATTAATGCAGGATATAAAAATTCACACTCACACCCCTTTGTGTGTGTCTGTGTATTAATATTTATACATATATATATGTAAAGAATACCAAAGAAGATATTTTCTACCTACATTCAACACTAAAGCCCTTGCTTATTGTAATTATGACTGCCAGTTAGATTAAAATGTTATCATCATGATACCTGCAAAAAAATCTGCCTCAAAGATATATGAACTACCTGCCACTCATTAATGTAGCCTTCCTAACTTTCAATTAAGTATGACAGTTTGTACATAACAGAGTCCAGTCCTAAAAAAGAAGAAAAAAAAAGAAAATAAAAGTAAAAAAGAGTATATTCAAGAAAACGTGAAAATCCAATTTAAAAATTCTTTATCTTTCATCTGCATATGCCTCTTTCAAGCAAGTATTCAAGGTTTAATTTGCACCTTTTTCTATTTCTACAGGAAACACTTCCATTTTTTCCACCCTTTTCTCAAGCTCATACTCAGCTGAGGCTGCCACAGGATCAACTTCTTCATTACGTCTATCATAGTCTTCATTTGAATAGGTACTGAAAACCTAGGAAAGATAAGAGAAGAATTTTAGTGTTTTTGCCCTTCCACACTGAAATAAAAATCAGTAAGAAAAAATAAAGTAGTACATTTAAAGTTCTTTTCTAAATAATTTTGTAAACAACCATCAATTTCTTTGTAGTAACACTAAACATTGCTGTCGTAAGGCAGCTTCTGACTTGCTCAGAAGCAGTATTTTAGAAGTAATATTTTTTGAGGAAATGTGGCGAATCTTTAAAATAAACCAGTTAAAGAAATCATTTGCCCTCTCTTCGATAAATTTTGTCTCTTATGCTGTTTGGATTACATTTCCCCAAAGCCCTCTTCCTCTCTTCTGCCCTCCCACCACTCCATTTGCCAATTACAATGCTTCAAACAGATGTAGTTTTCTGATTTTGCAGGGAAATCACGCAGTTTGCCAGGAAAAGGAAATGCCTTGTTACATACATTACTATTTTTAGTAATCACTCCAGCTGAACTTCTGAATTGGTAAAAGAATAAACAAACAACACAAATGAGTAACCCATATTAAGATAAAAATCTAGAAAGGAAGAAATAATGAAGTTAATTTAATAATTCGGCATGTTTATTAGTTGTGTTTAAATAGATATAAGTTAGAAGAAAATCTAGGTAAGAAAGTCATATTCCCTTCCTCCTCTTCCTGCCTCAAAAACCTTCAAGAGATGAAAAACAACACTCATCTGAAAAAAACAAGGTTTGCATCCTTAAGTCTTTTGCAGGTGCTGATTATCTTCCTCAGTATCTCCTAAGACAAAAAACACCTAATTGATGATGTCCAGCACTGGTAGAAAGTTAATTTACAGCAGCTACTGCATTTTTGCAAATTCGGTAGTTTCACACAAAGATTACCTAGGCATGTAACTAACTAAGCGCGTAAATAACACAGAATTATATAATGCTAGCTACGTCTAGCAGCAACCTTAAATATAGAAAGTTATTAAAACAGATTATCAAAAAGCGACCAAGATAACACTATGTATTTCACACTATGGGACTAACTGGTGCAACTTCCAGACTACAGCTGGAAAACTGTTTTAGAAACTCCGCCAAATGCTATATTAACCTGTTGAACCCAGGCCATTCCACCAGCATGACACGGCCATATCTTTAATGAAGTAGTCAAGTAAAAAAGGCAAGTCTAGATTTCCTGGGTTGACAGGGAAGAAAAACATCCATGTTTTGGAAGTCTCTCCCTTCCCAACCCCCCCCCCCCCCCCCAAAAAAAAAGTCTTACTATAAGGAGTCCTGAAAAGGATTTGAATTCTTCTCATGTGTTGCACAAAGGCATAAAAATAATAATAAAAAAGACCTTTAGACTGTCACCAGCAGACAAAAATCAGCAACAGAGGGATGACAAAGAATGAATTGGTACCTGTCTCCCGTAACCTTTTTTTAAAAAGCTGCAAAATAGAGCATAAAGCCTAACCAAATGGCCTCAAGAATCCTTACTCTACCACTATCAGAAAAACAACAACAAAAAAGCTCACTAAATTATTTAAATTAATCAAGAACAATTGCAAATAGGATAGAGTAGGAGTATTTTGGTTTCATGAAGCACATGTCTCTGTTTGAAACAAGACCTGCCTAGCTTGGTTCCTTGTCATGCCCTGCAAGAACTGATCTCTACCCAAGGAGACAGCCAGGTTATGCTGCTAAAATGGATTTTCAACTAAGAACAAGAAAGTTCAAAAGTTTAGGAAATTTCAAAAAAATACCTTTTAGCATGTGCACTGAGATGCTGAATACAGAAATCTTGCACCTAGAATACTAGGTGCATGAAGAGAGAAAGAAATCAAGTTTTCTCACTTATAAGTGTACATGGGACCTAGTGTTAATAACTTAGATATGACCAAGATGTTAAAAAACACTAATTATCAAAACCCTGAATGAGCAAGATGTGGAGGATATAGTCTATGTTGGGGTTTATTTTGGAGACAATTATTTATTATCTTGATTCTTTATATCTGTTATATCTGTTCTAATGCACAAAGATGTGTAATAGCCAGTACTGATTGAAAACTTGCATTAAGAAATTTAGTATATTCACCGGACAAGAACTCCAGTTAAGATATGAATCTTTAGGCCACATAAAAATCCTGAGTCAATTTGTTCCTGGGACAACTAAACTACTGTAAAAAACTTGATACATTTTTAATCCCTTTCACTCCATCCCAAAATCTAATGAATTTTTAAGTGAAATGTCAATTATTGTAAGCATTAAACAATCAGTATTTGAAAAATATGTCTGTTAGTCCAGAACTACTTTGCTTCTTGCTATTGGCACTGAAAATAAACATGAAGCCTCATACTTATTTTAATGCAACTGGCTGCATAGTTTCTAATTCTTAAACAACAAGATGATTTAACACCACAAACATTAAAAATTTCTGAAGAACTCCAACATCTGTCAAAACTTGTGGCAAAATATTAAACTCAGTATTACTCAACAACAGTAGCACCATGAGCCCAGTGAAACACATTTGCCAAACTATTGAACAACTTCGGATCTGAACTACTTAAGTAGTAGCGCTGAAAACAAAATAGTCCAGTTAAATTAGTTTTGCTGCTTTGTAACCACAGCAGAGGAAAAACAACAAAATAATCTCCATAGCAGATCAACTCAGCTAAGTAATTTACAGCAATACTGTCCCTAGAAACAACCATCAACACCTCAGTACTGAAAAGGATAGTCTCACTTCAGAGGGTGATGGAGAAAGTATTTGAGAAATAAATCTAAAGACTTTATATGTTGTCTTTCAGAATGTAATATTTTACTCCTCAAGAAAAGCTATAAGAACTCTGTTCAAAAAACAAACTGCGGCCCTATATTTTCACAATCAAGATTTCAAAGTATGCACTCAAACTGGATTTTTTGAGGTGTGCTTCTTTTTGCTGGTGCCTTTTCGAGTACACTTACACATCACAATAATATAAAAAAGGACAGTTCATTTTTTCCCCTATCTCTCAAAAGGTATACTACAAACAAATTTTTGCTACTTTCAGACGTTTTTCTGGATCTAGGTTAAGTATCCTCAAGTAGTAGTAGCAACTATCATCATTAAAAAGCAGCTTCCAGCTCCTTAACTAAACATTTGAGCTAACGAACTTTTCTCCTTTATAAATCCCTTTGCCTGCATTCTCCTCTCCATAACAATCTCAGCTCTTCTGTTTGCTCTCTATCACCATCTTCTTGATGTATTTGAGTACATCTCTCATGAAACCTTAGGTGCCTTCTGTTTAACCCTTTTCCTCCCTCCTCTTCCCCTCAATTCTCCTCCACACAAGCACAGCCCATTCCATACTGATCAGCTAGCACTGGGTCAAGAAGTAACAAACATGAGCTATGTCAATACGGGAACTTATCTGCACCTTTCTTTGTCACACTTGACAATTTTCTCCAAACTGAGTGATTGATGGCTACCTACCTACCTAAATACACACAGACATATATGTATATTTAAAAGAAAAAGAAGGAAAAAAGGAAAGAAAAAAAAAAGCACTCTTTCTCTTCCCTGGCTAATCCAAATGGACCTTCAAGGAAGTAAAAAGTTAGCAGGACTGTAAGGAGTGAGGTCTGATAGGTGACCACAATGGTAATGGACCACATTATTTCCTTACATAACCAGACTAAGAGTAGGAAGAACCACCTCACTGTGCTCCTATTCGTCTACAGTTCAACAGAATTAACATACACAAAACAGCAATCTTTAAAATTTGCATAACAAATTGTAAGTGCAAAAGACCCCAAACAATGCATGCTGCCCATCTCAACCACAACAACAAAAAAACCCAAAAAAACAGATGACTTGTCAATTACAAGGAAACTTTGCTTAAATCTACTTTCAAATGTCTTAACACCATAGAAGTATCTCACTGAACTGCTCGACCAACAGTTGACATAATCATTTACACAGTCATCAGTTCTCCAGCTATTGAAAAATCCCATGGTGTGGTAGTCTTCTAGCATTTAGTGTGTTTTGCATCCACTGCTGTATATGAAATCTGGACATCTACAAATTACAGCTCTAAAAATCACAGGATGCATGAAAGTGAAGTGTTTTGTGAAGAAGAGTTCAACAAGCATACACTTTGGCCTAGGAAAACTATGCATTGCCTGTGAGAGTGGCAAGCTTTTAGAAATAATGCCACTGGACAGAAAAATCTTCATTCATTTCTTCACTAACTTCCAGAATAAACAGTTTTGCATTAAAGACTGAAGAATATATCAACCTGAACAAAATTACTGTTTATGTCCCAGTTATACATACAACAGTTACACATTTTGGAAAAATAGCAAAATTATGAAGGACTTGTATATCCTCCCCGAAACTTGGATAGAATCAGAACACACAAGCTACAAAAAACCTTTCAGTTCCTTTATTCAGAAGAATTAAGACGTTTAGACTACCGCTCAGTTATGACAAATACCATAGCAAAGCCTTTAGAAAGTTTTTTTTTCCCCACTTGACTTTCCAATCTTGAAAGAAAGTCCTATCCACAAATAGCTGGGGACAGACACTCCCATGCAGCATAAACTGCATGACACTAACCTAAACAGATCCATGAATGCAAATAATAGCAGAACAGTCTTTTAAGTTTACCTGAACACAGATTTTGTAGGGATCACAAATCATTATAGAACGTAGTAACCGTGCTCTTAAAAGTTTGGAAGGAAGTTTGACACAATCTGAGGAAAAAACATCCCAAGAAGTCAATCTGGAAACTGGCATTCATTTTGCCAATGGAAAGTGTCAGACCTGCAAGTGCCAAATAGCACTTTTGTCATTACGTTCATGTTAACCAGGAACTGTCAAGGTAACCACATAATTGAAAGTCAGTTTAATCTCTGCAAAAGCATATTGAAATATAAAGGGATGGCTGCACAGTTACCTGACATTATTTGCACTATCTGCAGTGCTGACTGTATTTACAGTTTATTTAGAAAACTTCAGAACAAATTCAGCTCCCATGTGAATACCTTGGACAGCCGAGTGTGCTTTTCATTTCTTACTGGCTTCATCAGTGGCAACAAGAGACTAAAAATAGCCCATGCCCCATAACACGAACCCTGTGTGCTAGTGGAGACCTGCTACTAAGTGTACAGTATTACTCTTTTCATCACCGCAGGAAAAAGGAACCATGACATAATGCTCCTTAAGGTCTGCAGAGATCAAACAGCAGCAGGACTTAAGAGTCGGGTCACCCAAGGCAAGAAAGCTTCCCAAGGCACAATACAATGAGCTTCTGAACAGCAACAGAACTAAAACATTTATTTTAGAAAACCACATCTATGTTTATTTTCAAAGGCACAGAGCTTCTTAGATTAATGTAGCATTTACATCATTATGTTCCATCTTCCTAGAAATCATCAAATCAAATTAGGCTCTCAAGCCATGCTCCAGATGTCAATATTTACACAAACCTGGCATGGTTCACATATAGCTTTACCTGTGGCTTCATCCTATGCCCCCTCACAGCTCCCAGATCCATCTCCATCCCCTCTTGTCCTTTTTTTTTCTAAGCTTAAATTTTTTCTAAGTTTGCCAATTTTACAACTGGCTAGAAGCTTCTCCTTAGAGACATGAATTAAGTTCTCTCTGCTACTGAAGCATAAATACTGTTTTTCAAGTCCTTCTCTATATGCTATAGCCATTAGCCACAAAGAGACCCAGCTTCTATTTTGAGTAAATAAAGCACAGCGGTCAGGGCTCCATCACCAAGCTCCATCTCCAAGCTCTGTGAGACACCTGCTAAACAGCAACTGTGAAAATACAGAGAATATTGCTTCATAACCACTACAAAGTTAGACTGGGCAGAGCAACAGGATTCATCATAACACTGTGCAGGAGAAAAACAAAAACAAAAGTGCCAGGCCCACCTGGCCTCACTCAGGTGGTTCTAAGAAAAGGTGAAAAACAGAACTTCTCCTTCAGTGCCCACAGACACCTGAATGGCAGCTATATTTCAAGTCAAGTTAAATCTAAGTCTAGACCAAAATGGTAAAATGAGTGGGGGTTTGTAGGATATATTTCTCCCTACAGCTATAAGTAGGCAGCAGAAATAAATTTTTGTTACACTCAGGATTTTTTTCTTCTTCCAATTTAAAGTGTACTAAAACCTATATGTGAAGCCAAAAAAAAAGGAGAAAATAGCATACAAGACATTCATATACCTGTTACAGGAAACATATAGTCAGGTTTCAATGAAAAGGGACAAAAGAAGACAAGTATCACAAGTTTTCTTTTTAAGGCCTTGAAATTGAAGTTCCCTGCCCATATTACCACTGAACACACAACAGCTCACTATTAAGCACATAAACAATTGTTTATTCTGTTAATCCAACAGCTAGACATTATGGAAATAACTATGTAATTTTAATGGAAAAGCAGTTGCTATTAACAGTTAATCTTTTGGTTGCGAAATTGAGAATCTGGAACAGGGTGGCCCCAACCCTTTTACAGAAGCAGGTGAATTGAGTAGTGCTAGTTACAGGAAACTACCTCAGTTTTGTCTACAAGACAGTTTTCAAAGTTGGCAGAGATCTATATTTATACTTTGAACTAAATCTGGCACAGACATAACAAAGAATGCAGGAAAAGTCAACTACAACCATGGCTACTTCAGTAGGAATTCAGCAATCATCAGATGTTGCTCTTGCCTACAGCAGGAAAGCAACGATCAGTAACCTAACACACATTTCAGACAACATACACGGCCCTCTCCTCAGATGCTCAAGTGCACAAATGCAAGGGAGCTTCCTTTCCTCTGGCTCTCTCATGGAGATGTGCCCTCAGCCATGGGCATTGTGCAACTCCAGTACTGGCACTCTCCTTCAGTGCTCCAGGGCACCACTAAAACAGCTACAAGAAAGCCATATAAAGTCATCCTCCCTATGGAGAGCCTATAAGAAAAACCACAATTAACAAAGCTAGCATTTTGCCCCACCCAAAACATTTTCTGGAGTACACACTGGCTGATGAATGATTATCAATCTGATAAATTACAATCCTCTGCTGCAAGAAATAGAGTGCTCGGAATTTTTACATCTGATCGATAAGACAGAAATGAACAAAGGGGAAAAACTGCTCATAAAGGATTAAATTTTTCCTTCCTGCAATAGCATAAGAAGGAAAGTATGTTTGAGAAAGCCTAGACAGCTTCCTGCTCCATCTTGTCCCCGAATTCCCCCGTTCTCTTCTCAAACTCTGCGTGGGACCAGAGTAACTGAAATCTGCAATAAGACTACAGGTAAAGAGGGCTGGAGTTGTGGAACAATTTTGTTCACTACCGGCTATTTTGGCTGTGTAAGGATCAGATTCCTAAATCTTTTAATTGTCAACATTGCCTTATACACTACTCCTTGTCACTCCTCCTGCTTCCACAACTTCTTAACCACTTAACATCCATGTTAACATTGCTACAGAATATTGACCAAGTATATAAAATTATGAGTATTATTAGAGAAAATCCTATAATCATGTATAACAGGAATCAGTCTTTTGATATTTTCTTGTGGGCAATTCTGAAAGCAAATCTGAAGTTTAATATTTCTTTTTTAATAACATTTGTACACTCAATACTATAGAAAAGGCCCCTCCTAATACAGTACCAAGTTTTAAACAAATGAATGCAATATTAAAGGCCATTTGCTTATTCATAAAAGTTTAGGGTTCATGGAAGCACCCAATACGTAAAAATGTTTCACTACATATAATAATATTTTCTTATGTCAGCTGTGTTATCTGTTTTCTAAATCACTTGTTACTAACCTTGAACATTTTTTCTTGATTAGAAAACCAAGCAGCTTTAAATAACAGTCATCCATTCACAATCTTCAAAGAGTTTAAATGGTTTGAAAAAAATAAAAAAAAAAGAAAAAAGAAAAAAGCAACCACCACAAAAATGTAATTACTGGGTATTTTTTGATTGCAAAAGAAAAAGAAACAAAACAAACAAAAAACTGAAAAATCAAATTTCCTTACCTTAATAGGAGCTGTTGAGAACTTGACTTTTCGGTCTGGCTCAGGATCTTCTTCTTCAGAAAGTCCAGGGAACTCCTCATATTCACTATCATACGTATACTCCTCCTCTCCCTCCAAAATGTCTTTACCTTCAGGCCCTTGGCTTTCTGGCTCTGTATTCCTATCTTCATCAAAAGCCTCATTCTCTATTCCAAAAGCACTGAAGTTCTCTCTCTGATTTTCCAGAACTCGCTCCTCTTCTCCTTCAGTACCCTCTTCCCACTCTTGAACATCTTGAACTTTTGTAACTTGACCATCTTTCACAGACATCCCATCTCCTATTTCTTCCTGATTGGTCTCACTGTGTTCTCTACGCTCTTCTGATACCTCCAAGGAATAGGCACTCCCTTTCTCTTCCTCTGCTTGATGTTTGAGTGACTGATCCTCTAGAACAACATGATCTTTCTCCAAACTCTCTTTTTTGTACCCTGAGCTTTCGTCTTGCACCACCAGCTTTGTACAAGTCCCCTCTGTAGGGGAAATCTGGTAGAGATCACCACCTGGTCTCCACTTAGCCTCCTGAGCAGGTCCACTGCTCATGTCCTGCCCACTTCTCTCGAGGAGTGCTTGCTCTCTCTTGTCTTTTCCAAGTGCCTTGCTTGGTTCATTGCCGATGATCACACACACTTTGGAGGATGCCGTCCTCTCTGAAGATCTTTCAGCAGCAGCAGATGAATCCAAACTGCAGTGGCCTCTCACATGATCTTGATTTGAAGTACTATCATTTTTGGAAGTTTCTTTGGATTCTTCAGTATCACTGTCACCCAGAAAGCTTTCCAGTCTCCTAGAAATAGGTCCTGCATTCAGGAAGGAGGATTTGGGGCCACTGCTAGCATGTTGCTGCTTCAGTTCCTCACTGCCTTGATTTTCAACTCTCTCCAGGGCAACTGGAAGACTCACTTCTGTATTAAAACTGAAATGGTCCGCGGCGCTGCTGCTGCAATCAGGAGAGGCTGAACCACGTCTCCTCTTGTCCTCGCTTCTTTCACATTTGTTGGGAGAATATCTGTCCACTGAGCTTCGCTGTTTTATATTTCTCTCAAAAAGTTTCCTGGTCTCAGAAAATTTTTCTGCCAGAGCAACTTTGTCCAGATCTGCCTCATCATTGCTACGGATGATCTTGTCAGCAGTAGAAGGCACAGACAGTGAATCCACAGGACTGCCGCAGGGGCTAGTACTTGTATTAAGAAGATTGTTTTTTTGGACAATAAGGAAAGATGGGCTACCTGAAGAAGGTCCATGATCTGCTGGTGGGGCCCGGCTGATTAATTTGGTCTCAGCAGGGGGACTGCTTTCACACGAGGGTGTTGAGGAGGTGCCTCCCATCTGCAGAAACATATTTTTGATCTTGTGCACTCTATTGCCATAAGTGGCAGCTCTGCCTCGACTGTGTGAATCATTTCCCCCTCCATTGGACGAGGTGCTCAGCTTCTGCTGAAGGCCTGTTCTGTTGGAAGTGTTTTCAGGATTGTTTACTCCATCAAAAGAGCATTTGATAGCATGGAAATCAGATTTATATGCGTTTCTGTGTGGAGAAGCACTTCTTAAAGTCCTTTCCCCTTTGCCTTCCGTCTTCATCATTGTCAGAGAGAGCTCCCTGGGCTCCGGAGCGAGCGGGAGAAGGAAACCTGTCGGTCGCGACGCCTCCAGCCGCCGCACGGCCACGTCCTGCCCAGCTCCGGTCCTGCCCAGCTCCGAGACGAGCGCGACGCAAGCAGCAGCCTTTGCCTCGGGCAGCGTGGAAGCGCCACGCACCACAGCAGACGGAGAAAGGAATCACTGCGCGCGCGGGTCTCCGCGGGGCAGCGCCCCCGCTGCGGAGCGCCGCATCCAGCCGGACATCTGCGGGCACACGGAGCTCTAATCAGTTCGGGCCCGCGCTGGCGCGTGTGACACGAATCTAAAACTTGTGGCGGGGGGGGAGAGGCCGCCCGAGTCCTCCCCGCGGCTGCCCAGGGACGGAGCCCATTGTGTCCG